>CAJQUW010006474.1:0-557777 GCA_907163375.1 Prostheceraeus crozeri | reverse complement strand
GGAAAATAAGACACAACCTCTGTTGCCGTCATTGCAGACAGACGTGTGTTATCGCTCTCCTGCCTGTTTGACAATCTGCACATAACATTTTCATGATATGAACTTCTACTGCTACTCATCTAAAAGTTTTTGGCATCATCTGATTTGTCTCATCGAGCTCCATCTTTTCATCGACTCAAATTTCTTTGACACACTCAGACTGTGCTGCTATTCTTGAAATATTGATATTACTGATATGCTGAGTCAGTTGATGTGGCTGATTATTCTCGCTTTCCTCCTGTGTTCGCTCGAAATGACGTCACGCATACAATACTCCCAGGCAGAGATTCTACGGCTTCGCCAAAATTTCCCTGTATCACGTACAACGCGACGCCGCCTCTGGTATCACAAGCTGCTGCGTAAATTCTCTTTGCCTACAAGTCCTTCAGTGAGCTCGCCATCTTCGTTTCCTATAGCTGTGACTAAGCATTCCGATGATCCTGCTATCCCCAAGCGTCGTAAGCCAAATCACCCAGCTTTGCACGTGCCTTCAATTATCCTGTTCAACGCATGTTCCCTTTTCACAAAAATGGATGACCTAAGAATTCGGGCAAAGAAATATGACACGGACCTCATTTGTGTCACGGAATCATGGCTAAACCAAACAACTGATGATAATGTGATCTCAATACCCAATTATCATTTAATGAGACAAGATCGGGATCTCCGTGGAGGTGGTGTGGTTCTTTACTACAAGTCCCACCTCTCTTTCTCAATCGTCAGCTCTTGTCTAGTCAGTGGGACCAAATCAAACGTGCTCTGCTGCAGATCTGATGACTTCGCAACAACTCTCGCTATCGTGTATCATCCGCACTGGGGTAAAGTAATTGATACATCCACGACTGATCACTTCATGATTGTTGGAGATGTGAATGATCTACGTTCTTGTTGGAGATGTGAATGATCTACATCTTCATGACTTCTGTGCTAGTAATGACCTTATTCAACTCGTCCGTCAGCCAACGCGTGGAAACCATGTCTTAGACGTTGTTATTACTAACAAGGCAGACCAATTTGAGTATCCTAAAATCATTGCACCGCTTGCTCGCTCTGACCACAAAGGGGTTTATGTCCAATCATGCTCTATAAAGAAATCCACTACTACGAAGCTCAAACTCCGATCGTTTACGCCATCTTCCTATGCTCAGTGTTGTGCTTTTTTAAATTCCATCATCTGGTCTGATCATCTTATGGAGACTGACACCATTGACACTTGGGTCGAAATTTTTACGTACATAGTGAAAATGTGTTTTCATGCTTTTACATCTGAAAAAACTGTGCGCATGAGATCAAGTGACCCACCATGGCTAACCCCGTCTCTTAAAGCACTATCTGATGCCCGAGACAAGGCCCTAACTGGGGGAAATCGCGGCAAATTTATACAATTGCGTGAGAAATTCTTGACTGGACTAAAAGAAGCGAAAGCAAAATACTTTCGCAGATTATCAGACAGTAACTGCACAGTACAGTGGAAGTCTATTAACTCACAAACTAAGAAATACACTAACTTGATTATCAATGACACTGATGCTATTCGCTTGAATGATGAATTCTCGAATGTTTTCTCTGCTCCCGATAGTCATTTGTTTGATATGCATACACCATTGTCATCGAACGTCTCTCAGATTACTGTAAGTGAAATGGAAATTGTCCGAATGATACAATCCTTCAAATCAAATTCAATGGGACCAGACGGTGTACCTGGATTTTTTTACTGATATTTTGCGGCCTACCTTGCTTTTCCATTGGCTAAAATCCACAACCGCTGCTTGAAGCATGCAATATTCCCACAGGTCTGGAAACTCGCGAAGATTCTTCCTCTTCCGAAACGTGACTCGAATTACAGACCAATTTCCATACTTTCCTTCCCAAGTAAAATTTTGGAAAAGATTATCAGAGACCTTGTTCTGCTCCCGTGTGTTAAGGATCGACTAAATCTAAATCAATTTGGATTTATCCCGAAGAGTTTCGGTGGTTGCACAAATGCACTAACTGCCATTCGCTTAACCCTTGCGCAACATTTTTCCGCAGATCCATCAAACCATGCTAGACTGTTAGCAGTTGACTTCAAGAAAGCCTTTGACTCTGTAAGTCACCTGAAACTAATTGAAACTTTGTTTGATCGCTTCGGTTTTGATTCATATGTAATATCATTGATTGAAAGTTTCTTATCTGATAGGTTTCAGCGAGTATGTACAAAAACTACTGTAACTGACTGGAAACCCGTAACGAGTGGGGTTCCCCAAGGTTCTGTCCTTGGCCCCCTCCTGTTTGTCCTCTTGATCAATGATTTTCCTGAAATTGATAACTGTAAGATAATTGCTTATGCCGATGATATTACTGTTCTTGAGCTTGTAAACAAAAACTCTCAAAGTAATTTCCAGTCTGCCATTGATCATTTTTGTAAGTGGAGTTCATCTAAGCATCTTTCCGTTAACACTGTTAAAACCAAATGCATGTCAGTAGTTAGGCAATATCAGAAGGCTGAACTCCTAAATGTATACATAAATGACTGTCGCATAGAACAAGTTGAACATATCAACATTTTGGGCATGTTTTTCTCATTTGATCTTTCATGGACCAGACAAGTGTCTGAATTGTAGAAAAAGTGTTGCAGTCTTTATCATTTGTCAAAAGACTTACGGATAACAGAAATCCAGATTGTATTGTTTGGAAATGTTATCAAAGTTTAGTTTTTTGTCATATATCTTACTGCTATCCTGCGATGTGTGACATCAGCCAGCACTTATTCAAGAAACTTGAACGCCTTGATCGAATTGCCTTACGATGGTCGAAGTCATACGATAAACCAAGTCTTCAAGTACGTCTCGACAAGGTTTGCATCAGACTCATCAACAAAATTGCTCGAAACAAAAACTCACATCCCTTATCTGGCTTTTTCTCATTGAGGGAAACTCGTAGTGACATTAGACACTCAAGAATCCTCATCCAATTGCCTTTAAAATCCACACTGTATCGAAAATCTGTTGTCAAATATTCCTCATTCTCGTGACCATGTTATGTGCAGATGTTCCCATTTTATGTACCGCTTTTGTACTAACAATAAAGAATTATTATTATTATTACTAGACCACATTCATCGAATAATCTCTGTGCTCCAACTGGATTTTTTCTCAAAAATATATGAGTTGACAATTTCTGTTTGGGACACTCCGATCCGTACTGACGAATCCAATGCTCAGTGGACGACCCCTTGCAGAGCAAGGCAGCGTCTACGACTGCCAGGAAATTTCTTCTGAAATTGTTCAAGTCTGAGGGTATCTTTCTTTCTGTTCCCACGCGAGGTGGCACTCTGAAATCTTCATGACTATCAGCTGCGCAGCAAGGAGCAGCCTGTTGTGCTGTCTTCTTGCCCAGCAATTCTAGATATTTTAAACTAGTTTGAATCACTCCGAGCAGTACTGCCGATCCAGTGTGGGGTGAAACACAGCATCTACGATTGCCAAGGAATTTTTGTGCTTGCATGGTTCAAGTCTGAGGACCTTCTATTCTATACCCAGGCATGCTGACAGTGCATTCTTAATGATTATCAGCTGCATGGCAAGGCAAAGGTTAGTGTGTTCAATCTCGATTTCAAGATTTCCAAATGCCGAGATCTCGAGATCTCGAATGCGCGACTACAAGTAGGCCAATATCAGATTTGTGTCACTCAGAGCGTGATTTAATACATGCAATTGCCAATTAAACCCTACTGTGCGTTAGTCTCATTGTAGGCGTAATTGCAATTACGTAGTCCTATTTGCAATTGAAATTACAATTACAGTATCAAAGCAAATGTGAACTACACTCGAATTTCATTAACACAAATTTGTACAGGCAGGTGCACAGCAATGTCATCGCATCTGAGAATTGTTTCCTTTGGTGACGAAGTCACAAGGACTCCCAGGATGACAAAGGTTTCCGAAGTGCTAATATTTTTTATTTGGCCATTAAGTAATCATCCTTTTGTGTAAAAATCTAACCTGCTGCATGGTGTCACCACTCTTCGGTTAAACGATTGACACTCAAGTCGGATGACTACTTAAAAATGTTGAGAGCGTCGTGTTCGTGCCGCACAATCGTCTCAAAAATGTGATCATTTGCAAATGCAATTCATGCAGGGACTTAAGAAGTCTATTGTCTGACAGTGCCTGGTATTAATTTCGCAATTCTGTCTTTATTCATAGTTGCAAAACTGTTTCATTTACGATGATTCAAGTTGAACAATCATTATCTAGGTAAATGCGAGAAGAATGATTCTTCACAAAATTCTATACTTCATTATCTCAGGCGAAAGTAATTCTTTATCCAAGTTCTAAATATCCAGCCATATCAAGCAGAAGCTCAAGAAATGAGTTAAATTACCGGATTCTTGACAAATGCGGAGTAGAAAGTAGAGTCCATCACTTCAATAGTGGTGTCAAAACAACTACGAAAATCTGTTGGAGTAGGGTCGGTATTCCTCAGTCCACTCCAAATATCACAGTACTTTGTACAACGTGCTCGAAAATGTTCTTCGTCACCATTGACGCAAAGACTCCATGAATTCCAGCAAACATGACAAGTTCGCACGCTTGTGGACATGATTCTGTATCTTTCGTAAGGCGTGTCATGCACGCCTTTTATACTACATGTATATCAAAATCTCTCTGTCACTTCCCAAATAATTGGCTGGGTTATCGCTTTTTGGTGCACTCTTGCCTATACGAACAATCAGCAAACTACAATTATATATAAACTCTCGATGAAGATCATTTGTAATCATTATTTTATTCTGAAAATGGTGATCATGGTTGTAAGAAATGCGTAATAAACCTGCGCATGGAAAGAAATTATTTCATTGTAACGTTGTCGAGGTTTAGTTGCTCAAGAGGCTCTATGGATTTTATCAATGAATTCTTGACTTTGATGAATCTTGGTTTGCACTTAGCACATACCGGTATACTGCATGCGTTTGTGACATAACTCAATATCTAATTTCGATCTCACATTTGCTCCTATGGTTTACATTATGGCAGTGTCTCCAAGCTTTCGAAGGACGGATGGAGCATGCATATTTGAAAGCATTTTGTTCTACACGGATGGAATCATTGGTTTCAAAATGCAATAATAGCATTATTTTGAAGAAATATGAAACGCAATTATTAACATTCTCCGACGCCACAACTGCGACTTCACCTCCCAACAATGTCATTGCCGTCTCCGCGACGTAGATGTCGGGAGATCTCAAGGATGACATGCAGCCCTCCCCTCAGGGCGCACCAGAGCCACCCTCCATCCATGCTGCTGTCGTCGAACTGAGAACTTTCCTAAAGGGAACGGGAGACGTCCCGGATCTCTAAACCTTGGAACCGACCCAGGCGGGGAAATTGTGACGGCCGCTGCCGTCATGTCGTACCGATTCCGTGGTCGACGTCGGTGCTGGACAGCCGTTACCGACCATTTGATGTCGGTTGTGCGACATAGCATCCATCTGCTGGGTCCCTGCCGACGTGCGGCCCCGCTCAATGGTGCTAGTCATTATTTTGCTGGTCGCTACCCGGCCAGACATTTCCTGGTTGGGCCCCAATGCGTCGATTCTCGACGACCTTCTCCCACGACTGTACTGGGAAATTATCTGCCCTTGTCCGACTCCACCACATGTACAATACCTCTTTCCTACCAACTTTAATTTTCCCCGTCGCGAATCAGAGGCCATCGCTCGGTATTTGTACGAAAAATACCACTTTTGAGTGTACTTTACTTTTCCTTTTTTTACTTTACTAAAAAAAACTTTTTCCACATCTGTCTTTTGTTGTTGTCCTCCATGTATACGGTATCGCTTTCATGTCACCTACTACGTAACAATGTTTGCCTGTAACCCGTTCCCTACGTCTTTGCACATCGCATTTAACAAGTTTTTAAAAAAATCTAGAAAAAAAGGAATTTTTTCTGAGAGAGTCAAACTTATTCCATGCATATTCCTACTTTATGGAGTACATGCACATAAAATTTCATTGCAGTCTGATGAAAACTAGAGAAACTATAGCTCATATTCACTTCCTATCTACTTTACACCCACCCTGCAGATTGGTCTTAGAACTTCGAAAACTGATATTGGTCATAGCCAATGTCGAACCACAGGAACTTCTAAAGCCTACGTGGCCAGTGAAATTTTGGGAAAGTTCGCCATCGAGCTGTGAGTGGACGCCCAATGGAATGAAGAAAATGGACTTTATAACATGATTCTCGAGTCAAGAGAGGGACTTCGATTCGCACCTATCTGACTTGAACGAACTGACGTTTGCTTGATCTCTTCTTGTCTTCAAGAAGAGTCAAGTTGGTCTTGCCTGATCGAGCTCGCGGAAAGAAGACTTGCTGGAAGCTTCGTGGACGTTTGAAAGACAAGAGTGGTAACGTACACTTCTCTCTGTGGCTATTTAGAGAGGGTCCGATATTTTTCTCAGTAGCTGTAATTTGTCGTTCGAAAGTATCTACATTATCTTTAGCAGCTTTTGCGTCTGTCTCTGTTTCATTCAGTATAGTATCTAGCCTTAATAGTTGTTAATTGACTCTAAATACTCATTGATATTTGCATTGTCGTGATAAGTGTCATTTCGTGCTAGTGGTTTCCAGACTATTTGAATAATTGATATTGTCTCTGTGTCATTGAACTTGTTTTGACTTTGCGCGCAGCACCAACCAGCAGGTGACGGGGACGAACGGGATCTTGTGTTTGAGCCTGAGTTGCTTCAGCCGTAAAAAATCGAAAGGGACTTTATTACATTCAACTGCGCGCAGTTATCCGAGGGTTGTTATCATAGTTAAGTCAAATTAATTGTGGCACTGTAGTCTCAGCTGATTGTCTTTAATTCAAGTTATAATTTCGTTTATCCTTCAACGAGTACTCAACTGTTTCTAAATAAAATTCGCATCAGCTGAAGTTTTAAGCCGTTGATCGTCTGTCCTTCTCTCTCCTCATCTTCTTCTCCCTTTGCCGCTCTTTTCGCATAGATACTACAGTTAACAATACCATCATTTAGCCGGCTATTAATTAGACGGAGACCTTACTACTCAGTTAACTAACACTAGCTACAAGAATACTAACTAACACTAAGCTACAAGAACACTATAATTCCACAAAATACAGCATCACCACCTAATTGAAACCAACCTAATATTGAATACACATCCTCAACTACAAACTCAATAACGTTACCAAAAACCCCAAAAACATTACAATCAACACATTAACCGAACAACGATTACTCGTTCACAACCTGTCGAACTTCGTCGAGAGCACGGCAAGTTCTTTCACTTGATGAGATGATGAAGTTGACGTGCACCAGGATGATAGAGGCCTTGGTGCAACTCATAAAGTGATTGATTTCTAGATGCAGTAGATCCACTTATTGATCGTGAAAGTGTGTCAGCACTGTATTTTCAGCTCCTTTCCAATATATTCTATCAAATTCGTAGCATCATAACTCCATTCTCCACCGAAGCATTTTGTCGTTCTTTACTTTTCCTTTATGCTGTTTGTCAAAGATAATTTGCCTAGATTGCTGATCAGTTATGAAAATAAAGCGACGACTTATAAGGTCATGTCTCCAGAAACGAGTGGCTTCAACGGTTGCCTGAACTTCCTTTTCTACCGAAGAATGACGAATTTCTGGTTCATGCAGCATACCGGAAAAGAAGGCCACCGGGCGTCCCCCTTGAGCTAACGTAGCAGCAAGTGCATACTCAGAGGCATCCGATTTGACTTGAAATGGCATTGATTCATCTATAGAATTCACAACTGAATTGGCGATGTCAAACTTGAGTTCTTGAAATGACATTTTCGCTTTCCTTTTGACAAAGGAAGCAACGTGGCAGTTGTCAGAAGCTTTACTTTAGAAGAAAAATCGAAAATCCATTGAGAATAGTGAGCAGACTTCTAAGATTCTACGTAAGGTCTTCATATCACCTGACTTCGGTATATCTTGTAGAGGGCGACGTTGGGAATCGAGCTGCAACTGACCATCTTCAATGATGTATTCCAAAATGCAAATTCGTGTGTTCGAACTTTGCACTTTCCTTATTGAATTTCTCAGCAGCAGATAGGAAGCGCTGGAGGTTGCTGTCACAGTCTGCCTGATCCTTACCGCCGATAGTCACATCGTCCAAATAGGAAATGTCCCCTCTAATTTCTCTGTGCGAATGAATGAGTCCATTGTGCCCTGAAAACAGGCCACCCCACTCGTGACCCCAAATGGAAGGCGAGGAAATTGGTAACTGCGGTCATCAGTTTCAAAAGCGGTTTATGACGGTTTATTTAGCGGTTTTTTATGGAATCGAGGATGGGAATTTGATGGTGTGCTTGTTTTAAGTAGATCGTGGTAAAAATATTGCATTTGGCAATTTCATTGACAAGTTCACTGATTCGGGCAATGGATAAGCGACGAGCTAAGTGTAACGATCAGTGGCGTCGCGTGCGCCCAGACTATAGGCGTTGGAATACTATTTCTATATCACACATTTTTTATGTTGCAACATTAATTTTCATAAAAGTTGAATTTTTGATAACAATTTCCCGAACTTTAAAGGCTAAGTGAATGTGCACATGAGAAGTTGATTGCTCATGTCTCTTACCGCCTTACTCAAGGAGCTGATATCACTATATCCCAGACCACATTTTCTCGAGAAAAAAGGAGGCAAGGTCAACAGTTTCTTGCGTTACTCATGGCCGGTCAGCCGCTCACATGTTTGAAATTTTGATGCATTAAAATGTTTTGTGTATTTCTTATTTCTTTCTCTGCGAGTACTTTCAATTTTTATATCAGGTGTTGGCCTACCTTGCTTGACGACTGTCATCTTTTCAATATATTCCCTTCGGACGAAAGGCGTGGTTATGATCTCATCCGCAGTGCTAAACATAGTGTCACATCCATGGTCACATCAATCACGCAAAAACAAATTATGGAATTCTACCGAATCTGGGTGTTCGATTCAGATGCTTTACTCTGCATTCATTGGAGAACGCTCATCATCTGATCGCAGTCTTGTCTGAACGTCAGCCATCTGCTACTGTTGACATAGTGGCCTCTCTGACATAAAGCGAATCCAGGAACAATTGGGTTGCGCTTCCCTTACTATACCGCGCCTCGATCAAGAATCGCGTAGAATTCCATTGCAAAAATTGGAGAAGGCAAAGCATCATGTCTATTGGAAAAGCCAATATTGGCGCGGGCGCGTGCGCTTACTGCCTCACACGCACACAACTCTCTTTCACTCTGTCTGAACATCAATGCTCCGTCTGAACACACGACCAGCTTGTGTGTCTAATTGTTCGAAGAAAACAGCTGTGATTCGAGCACGTGCTGCAAAACTGTTCAATGAGGTTGAGCGTCTGACTTTGAGACGGAAAGCTGTACACAGCTGTCACGAGAAGCTATCGAATTTAAATGAATGATGACACTTTTCATTTTTATAATTGTTTTAAAATTATTTTTGAGTATGCGCCGAAGGCCTCGCAGGTACGGAGAAGACGCCACTGGTGACGATTGATAGCCGGAGAAAAGTCAATTGCCAGGCGTTTTTTCTTGCCATTGCTAACCACAACACCTTGAGCTCGCCATTGCAAGTGACCAGGTTCAATGATTCTTTCACGAGGAAGACGCTCCGTTTTTAGCTCAATGAATTGCTTGTCCTCGGTTGAATATCGACAAGACTTGGCAGCCACAGGATAGCAGTCATTCGTGACATTCGGAAACAGTTGTGACGGATCCATCCGCAAAGTTGCGAAATCGCAAATTAGGGCTGCCAAGGTATTTTTGTACCTTACCTTTCCCCCGTATAACGTCTCTTTTCCCCAGGTGTGGGGGTGAGACGGCCGTCTTGTGTCGATTGGGGTGAATTCTTCTTCTCCACTCTTCTATATCTTGGGCGACAGCAGGATTGAATTTCATCAGCTCCAGGTCTTTCCTGCTATTGTGCGACCATTTCTTTATTTGACCTCATCTGATGTTGGGTCCAGGTCTTGCCTTGGCCATGCCGACGATGACATACGCTCCAGATGACCGAACCACCGCAACCGATACCTACGAAGCGAAGCCTCTAAGTCGTGAAGACCGAGCATCTGCCAGAGCTCATTCATAGAGCGGCGATCACATAACTTAACTGCGCAGATCCAACGTACCATGGCGCTGTCGTTTCTAGCCAAACGAGTCATTTCTTCATTTCTGAGTGGCCATGTTTCAGCTGCATATAGTAAAACACTTCTCACACACGACATAAAGACATGGCCTCTACGCCGTTAAGAGATACTCTTATTAGTGAGAATGTGCAGCAAATAGTGAAAATTCTTCCATGCAGATCTTATTGTTCAAGTTGTACTTAAATTGTTCAAGTCTGAGGACATCTTTCTATTGTAGTTGACAATTTTATCTTATTTAGGCAAAATGCATCTAACCACATGAAAATAATCTGATCAGCACAACCTAAGTGATGATTGAGTCAGCTGAGGATTACAGTAGACTGCAGTGAATCGTAGACTTTTCTAAAAAAATGGAAGTTGAATTATTTTCTTCTATTATGGTGCGTTTACACGTGCAACTTTGTTGAGCTTGACATTATTCGATCCATTATGAGTTAGAAAAGAATGGACAAGCGGTGGAAACAAAGGCCCGACTTCAATAATCGTGTTTCGTGCGTCACCAGTCAGACCCCAGACAATAGTAATGGAGGCATGCTCAAAATGAAGATAGTTGGTCAATAGGCAACATTAATAACACTGAACGTGTAAAACTCAAAAACGAGTGCCTAGATGGTAACGGCATTATCTGGTTGCCTAGATTCATAGCTCGAATATGTCACAAACTCCTGAGAAGAGGTGCGGCTACTATTCAAAAAATTAAGTTGTTTGTTTTAAATTCATGTACGTGAAGTCACTATGATGTCACTCTTCTAGGCTGTGGCAATATGCCCAGTTCCGCAGCTTTGATTTTAGATGCAATGGATGTAGTTTAAAAGTAAATGTTGTAGCTTTGATGTGCCGCAATATTCAATCTAAGCTTGTGCACTTTATTTCAGATCAATGAATTCTGAGATGGATGTTTTGGGAAATAGCTTTATCACAGAAGAGAAGCTGAAGAGGAAATCAAAGAAAGAATTGATCAAGATAATATTGCAATTACAATTGCATTCACACATGTCATCACAACCTGAAAGTTCCGTCACGAGCAGCTCAAGAGTAGCAGATAAAACGTCAAAGGGAGGAACTTCTTCATCGGACTTTGAATTGAAGGTGAAATGCTGATGCGTATATTAGTGGATATATAGAAATGAATAATGTCAAATGTGTAGAATGCAAGTTACGAAATTGCCGCATTGCACGTTAGCTGCCATGACAGCCTACTTTGTTTTCGCCGATTTCCAGTACAAAAACGTAATCCAAATAAGCTGCTGGAGTTAATCAATTTTATGACCACTTTTTAACACAATTGTACGTACCCATGGACTTGCCGATATATCAGTAGGATAAGGACGCGACACTGCTGTACTGTTGGTGGTCTAATATTTTATTGAGAGATTTAAATTAGTTATGAATCGCTGGTACCTTAAATAGTTCTGTGATTGACCTATGTCTATATTATACGTATTGTACATGCACATCGCACATAGTGCATGGTTTTGTATAATTTACGCTTAGTGATCTGTGCTTTGGATAAATTTTGCTGGACCTTATTTGAAATTTGTAAATCATGATGACTGGTTATGATCTCAATCGAAGGTTGATTTGCATTGAAATTGACCGCATTTGATAACTTCAAACGGTTGCATCTGTTAATTGAGTTATCTGCAGTTATCAGCGGAATGGTATCGCAAAGTTTGCCGAAGATCAAATAGTCAGATTAAAACACATCAAAGATATGTATGGCAATAAAAGTGGTATTCACCTACCTACAAGTGATCCATCGTGTTTTTCCCATGTGTGACTTCTCGCACAGTGACACAACGAGCATCGTACAAATTTGCATGTCCAGTTTTTTTTGCGAAACTACTATTGCGGAGCTGGAATTCTATGTTCAAGTGAAAAAACCGAGTGGAATGATGCTGCCGAATACGTACATCTAATGAGTAGTGTATGAGAAATAATGAATGTGAAAACATTGACGGCTAACATTCATAATAACGATGCTCTTCGTGAACCCATTAAGTCAACAATTGATTGTAACTTCAGAAATTGAAAGAATTTCAGTCATTGCTTTCCATTCCTACCTGCGGTGCCAGCGGTGAAACGCTTAAGTTGATGCTTGTGTTCTATGTTTGTCTGTCCAGGGAAATTTCCTACTGTTGGTTGAAGATCATAATTGTGAATTTGTTTTATTCGGTCATTTACAGAGTAATCCAATTGAACAGAAATTCGGCCGCTTTAGACTAATAAATCAGACGAACTATTTCACAAAATATAAGCAATTTTGAAAGTGAGAAATCAAACAAAAGTTGTTTTCTTGTTAAAAATTTGATAACTGATTTGAACGTCATCGCTTATACAGTGTATGTATTTCAAAACCCTGTCGGAGAGATGCAGTGATGGCGTGAAAGCTTTTCTATCTTATTTGGACTCGGATTAACTTGACGACGTTAACCTTAAAAGCAATCGGTGAATCTGCTTCACATATACTTCACTATCAGCGGATAGGCCATGTATAGCTGAACTTTCGTCACTCTGATGGGAAAACATTATTGATGTTCTGATAACACAAAATTCAATAATGCTTGCAGTGCAATTCGATAACCGAATTCTTGAGCAACTAGCAGTAAGTTGCGTAAACTACGCCAGTGGGACTGAGATATTCAAGCCCGTCCAAGTTGATTTTGCCACAATTTTTGAATGTTAGCGTTTGCTCGGTATGATACTGTCTGTATGTTAGTCCTGTTTTTGACTGGTATGGAGTGCTTTCATGTTTACTGTTAGGTAAATGTAATTAATTACGATTTTCTAATTGGTATTTTTGGTTCCGTAGGATTGTCGAAGAAAAGTCTCTTCTTTTGTCTGATATAAAGCGTTTCAAATATATGTTAATATTTGAAATATATCAGGGATATTATGTTAGCAAAATCAGTAAGACTGTCTGATAGTTGGCTTTTGTATGCATCTGATGAGGGATGTTTAAACATCAACTTGTTTTGTTATTCAAATTCACTGTCTGGTTTTATATTTTGCTAAACAATAATTATTCTAGAAATTGATTGATTATGTATCTTTTTAATGAATCTATGTTTCTTTTCTATCCCTTACAACATAATTTTCTATTTAGACTTTTCATGTTTACAGAAAGTGAAAGCAATTCATGCGCTTTCCTTACTGGTATTTTTCCCGTGGATTGCCTTGAGGACAATTGTCATCTCTTGCCTGATATAGAAAGTATCAAATATATGTTCTTTTTTGAAATATTTCTGCGATACTATTTTAGCAAAATCAATGAGGTTACATAATAATTAGCGTTTGCATGCAGCTGCTGGAAGGATATTTAAACTTGAACCATTTTTGGCAATTGAATACAATGCGGTTTCAACGATAGTCATTATAACTAAAAGTTTTTTTTCAGCTATCATTTATTAAAGTCTTACCTTTTTAGTCTTTTGATATTAAGCCATCTCATGTAATCCTTTGAAGCAGTCGAAGCTGCAAGTATATTGTATTAGAGGGTGTGGCAACTTATTTTCTTTGTTTTGCTCTTTTGTCATAACGTATATCATCGATTTTTTAGTGTAGCATAGGCCTAAAGTAGTTTTTGTTTGTAGTAGTATACCTGTAATACAGCTGACTGTTTAATTCAGTATTTCTATGCTGTATCGACATTAAAAAAACTACTATACTTTCAATGTACCAAATTAAATATTTATAGTTTTCTTATTATCGTCAATGTCTTTGAACATGTGCATTGTTATTACTAAAAATTACTATATTACTAACAATCAATTATGAGTTCAGCTATTTAAAACAATGTTTAATCTGTATGATGCAGCTTGCACATAAGCTCCTAATATTATGAGGAAATCCACATTGAATCGTAATCAAACGTTTTACCTAATAGTAATCTTTTATTTTTCTGGTTTTTGTATTCACATACCCGAAATCTAATTGTAAATTAAGATTTTTTTGAAATGTCTACTGAACTTTGTGGGCTTATTTCTAAGCTTAGTTCAAATCCCTTGCTTTCCAACTTAAATGATATTTAAAAATTAAGAACAACAACGTCACATTTATTTATTGATTCCGGCATAATAACGATCTTTTCACTTCATTCCGTAACTGTATACACCTGATGACACTTCCCAAGAAGAATTAGAGCTTCTTTGGAAATAGAAGATCGTAGCTGAAATAAAAAATAAAGAATGATTAGCTTCTTGCCGAAAATAATATCAATGTAGGACGTACTGGATGTTCCTTAGTTACTTCGAGTAGATTCATAAGCTGCAATTGGAGAGTAATTCAATTGTGTAATAATTTAATCCTTTGTTTCCTTATAAATGATAATTAGAACGTAGGTGATTAAATGTGTCCTTCAACCATGTGAATCAATTTGCAGAATACCAGCATGTCATCACGTAATTGAACATCAAATTTTACGTAGTGTCTGAAAATAGAAATCATTTGTTTAATAAATGCATTACGTCGATTCAATCTAAATGCCATACCATCATGTTGTCCCGAATATATCCATACAGTAATACTATCAATTGATTTTTCATCACAAAGTTAAATCAATGAGATTTTCTGAAAATAAATCGCAGAATGAAACTATAGTCATTCAAGATAATGTTTCCAAAATTTATGATAATTGAAGGAATTCAACATTGATATTAAGCATATCAGTAATAACCAAATGAAGTGGACATTATATATATACCTGATGAAAAGCAACCACGGTGAGTTGTTGCATTCCAGACAGCATCGATTGTGCAGATAATATCGATTATGACCTGAATTATAAAGTTAATGGCATAGTTTTAACATATCTTATTATTATTTCTCTGTAATTCATTTACTTACCACAAAATTTGATATCCTATCCAATCATAATTAGCTTCAAGTGTAATACTTGTTTTTGAGATCCATCAATTCCTGAAATATATGTATTTTTCAAAATATTAAACTGTATTGTTTTAAACATAAACACATCAATCTGAAAGAAATGAATCTGCAAATTTATACTTCATTTATTATGATACCAGTCATACATCATATCATTTGATCACTTTATTTTAAGCATAACCATGTTATGCTAGTAATTAATTACTTACCTGACGCATTCCATAGGTAAATACCATCTCTCTTTGTAATAACCTGAAATTTCTAATTTTTTATACATATGATCTAAAAAATTAAATACCTGAAATTATAACATTATTTATCTTAATTGCATTTATAAATGAATATGACATTAAACAAAAACATTGCAAAAGAAGCATCAACTTAGTGATTAACATATAGACATATAAATTCAAACAAATCACTTCCAAAAAATGTATGTATGCATCAATTGACCGAGAATTCGATTAAATAATTTTTCTTCATAAAAAAATGATATCCAAATTTTGTCACATGTCATATTTTGTCAAATTTTATACAATATTTGTATAAATATAATAAAATCATTGTATGACAGTTGGCCGAAGGCCAAACTTCTGGCGGGTAGGGTAGTAGAAATATCTAGTGTTAAGCATTGGTTCAATGAGAGGCAAAATAACATATCTGTGTAAATACATTAACTCAATGAGGAATTGCCTATTTGTATTGATAGTTATAGAATTTGAACCATCTCAAAGATATCAATGACGTGCTACCATAGAATCTCTTGTTTCATCATTCAAGCAATAAAAGTTGTAGTAAAACATGTAGGCCTATTACTACATGAATATTCACGTTATGATAATTCGAGTAGCCTAATTGTAATGTCAATGGGTTATTTTGTTATGGCGACTATGCTATATATTTTCTTAAAATCCTCGTTGACTTTTGGTTTCTACCGGTATGTTGGCAATGAATACATTTGGAGAGCGCGTCAGCGCTCTCCAAATGTATTCATTGCTGTTCTGTTTCTGACGTTCATTTATTTGGTATGTTATGTTGGCTGGGCGATTATACTATCCATCATTCCTAAATGCTTGTTGGTCATTATCTTCTATGTTGGCAATGAATAAATTTGGAGAGCGCGTCAGCGCTCTCCAAATTTATTCATTGCTGCTTCTGCAATAAAATTATTTGGTATTTTATTCGATGATTCTATCCAAACAGTTGGTGTTGATATTAGCCTGTTTTTCATAAATTAAAATTAGGCGACGATTTGACGTTGCCAAAACATCTGGCGGGTCGAGTGGCAGAGATTTCTAGTGTTAGACATTATTCCAATGAGAAGCCAACTAACATATCTGTGTCAAAGCATTGGTTAGGTAAACTATGATATCATACCATAGACTTCCTTTATACCTTTCTAAATTAACGACTTTCCATATTAGGGTTAAGATTTTTAGAAACCTAGACTTCAAACTTGTCGTCTCTTCCAAACTCTTGTAAATTTCGTGAAAAATGATGAAAAATCTTAAGTTTTGATCGAGTTGGACAAAATGTCTGAGACGATTATGTTGACTAACCTAAAAATTCCCTTTATGTGCATAACTGTAGAACTGTGTATTCTCATTAAGATAGATGCGCTGAATTTCCTCCACCATTATTGAAATGACTATAATTACCGTCTCATTATTGTGGTATGAATACGATTTATTGGGCGGTTGTGATGAGACTATTGGTATGAAACCTATCTAATAACATTTAGTTGTAAAAAACGAATAAAGTTATGTATATAAGAATGTTGAATTAGTATTTCATGGTTGTTTTTATGTCATTAGAATAGTATAAGACAATTTTATGTCATTTTTGAAAAATTCTCACACGCTTGTTATTGAACGAATTACTGAAATTCAAGTACCCACTTTTGTATGATGCCCTCAATTCTAATACATGTCAGTATCAATGTCGTAGACTGCAAACTCTGTTGGCGACAGTTGAAAAAGGGCCAAAATCAGTACTTTGTCTTTGAACAGCTATAGTAAAAATCCCACGTTGAAATTGATATGAACGGATCGACAGTTTTTTTCATTTTGTCCTTAAATTGACTGTCAGGAAATGTTAGACCCCCATCTTCCTTCCTAAGCGTGGATAAGTGTGCACAATTTGGCTCGATTTTGACCCTCAAAAATCTTTCTTCGCCTCTGTTCGAATTGGCATTGAGATGAAGCGTTAGACCTTCTCATGAGGTCGAGACATTCACTAAAGCTTTGTATTCCAAGTTTAAGAATTAGAAATTTCTCAAAACTCTTGTCTGTAGGCCCGTCGAAAGGAAAAGTCACTGCTTTTTTTCAATAGATGCTTTCTCAAAGTTGGAGTTGAATTTGAGAAAACCGTAGGATGAAAAGATGCTAAATTTGCTGAATTTTCAATTGAAGTGTGTCCCATGATGATGACGTAAACATTGTCGCCTACAAACGCTCTGAAAGGTATATTAGACAAATTTTCAAGGCGAGATTGCGGCTAAACTGTTGACATTCATGCCTTGACAAACCTTTACTCACGATTCCTCCCTAGAATCCATTCGTGGTCAAAATTTCAATCACCCTTGGTAAAAACTGCGACCTGTAGACTGATTGAAACTTTTTTCTTGACCCTGTCGATAACAAGAATCATTGTATGATGTCTGTCGTAGGAAATTAGCAGCACTCACTGATATCTCTTTCAACCGTTTCTTTTTTCAATGACTCGAAGAATTGTCTGGGACATGTTTTCAGGAAGTTTATTAATTTATCTCATCAAGTGTGGGATTTTTTGTGATACAGACAGTTGTATGTCCGAGCAGCATTGCATATTCTTTGTTCGAAGTGTTGTCGGATGCTTGTTTAGTATTAGCAAGCAAGAAGCTCTTTCAGTTAAATACAGTTCGCAATCATGATAATTCATGGGATGAAAGCTTTGTTTTGGATTATAACTGGGATATACCTTCAGATACTGTAAAAAGTCACTCTAAAAAGATACTTTAAAAACTGTGAACATTCAAATGTATAAATAATAATTGCTTTCATTACTGAAACATAAATTGGGATCTATGCGAGGTGTTGTTGTGCACAACCGATGTAAATACAGAATTTTCATTTGGAAATAGTAGACCACGAACAGCACAGCATCCATGATAGTGTCGTGTCCTTATACCAAACATAGATGATCGAAAAGACGATGATTGTACCAAATAATGCTTTGTCGCGAGATTGACGTGTATCTTAAATGTGTGCAGAGTCAATTGATCACAACAAAAGCGCATGATTATTTGTCGGCAAGTCTACCTCATCATTCCAAGTGGAACCTTACTCAAAACCAGTGCGGTCTTTATCATGTCACTAAAGTGAATGAGTAATAGGTACGTACAGGTATTCTGTGAAACTTTGAAGACTTAGATATACTTCGGTTAGACGTCGATCTTGATTTCAGTATAGTTGTCTCATAGTTTGTAATTAAATTGCTTTCCATTTAGCTGCTACCCAACATATACACAATTTACAAAATGCGCTTTAAACCGATATTAGCAATTAATTGCGACATAGGGGTCATTCATAAACCACGTTATGATATACAAAGGGAGCTATCACTCGTCATAATAGGTTATTTTCCTGGCGCGTCCTTGCCTCCAATCCAGATCTCTTAAACTAAATAGCGGAACCAATTGAAAACATGTAATCCTCTTCTTCATAATCACATATGCGAGCATTGATGCTGTTACGAATAAATATGTCTATTGCCTTCATCAACATTTCTATTCATAGTCATTCACTCATCTTTAGAAGCTTGCTGTATCATGGTTTTCTACTTATTATACACCCAGAAACTGCAGTGTACAATTGGCGAATAGTGAAATTGTAAATGGTTAGCGGTGTTTATTTACGATATCACAGTCATGTGTGCGTACAAAAGCAGAGCAAATGAGTTGTATTGGAGAAATTGGATGCATTGATGGAAGTTACAAATTCTACTTCTTTATTTTTCTACCTGCATTGCCTTGTACATATATTTAAAGTCTATTTCATTTTAGAATTTTGGCAATGAAAAGTCATATTTCTGGTACCGCATATCCTCTCATCAATGTGTTACAAAATCTGGGTATTAAATAGGGCCAGATAAATGACTATGCTTTAAATACACAAGCATTGACCGCTTGCGCCGGTATCTCTGCCAAAAGCGTGTTTCAAATATACTACTCAAAAAAGTTACGGGTTATCTGTAAAATAAGCGTTAAATGAATTCAGATAACGCTGAGCCAATAGCTTCTCATGTCAACGGAGTCTTTATATATTTAGAAAGATTAAGCAATAACAATTTGTATACTTCAAGAAGTTAAAGTTCGGTTATCCTCTTGTATCAATATACATACTCCCAAATTCAATGGTATGCATACTGGTTCGTGATTCATGTAACAAAAGATCTAAAACAAATATGAATTACTGAATACAAGTTAATATCACGTGTATCCTCTCCTGACATCCGACCAAGCTCTGCAACATCGTCTCATGGATAAGATGACTTGACGGATTGTGGCATCAGGAATTGCTGCCCATTCTTGGGTCAGAAAGTGGAGCAACTGCTGTCGCCTTTTCGGAGGAGGGTGGTTTTGTCGAACACCTCTTTCAAGAACGTTCCACATGTGTTTTATTGGTGACAAGTCGGGGAAATTCGAACAATTTGTTGATACTCTAAGAAAGCGTTAACTGACTGTGCTCGATGTGGGCGAGCATTGTCATCCTGCAGCACAGATTCATACCCGATAGCCTGCAACACTGGCGCGGTCTTGGGAATGATTATGTCGTTCAGGTACTTCTGTCCAGTCAGATTTCCGTGAACATGGACTAAGTCGGTGCAATGATGAAGACTGACGCCTGCCCACACTATTACTGATCCACATAATCGATTGTGCTATCTGACGGTGGCATCTGTGAAACGTTCACATTTTCTTCTCCACACATGAATCCTGCCATCATGAAAAGACATGGTGAAATGGGATAAGAATTATTTTCTTCCACATGATTGAATTACTTCAGACACATGTATCAGTTGTGGGGATGAAGTTTCATGCAATTCATACAATTGTGTGTACTCATAGATTAACAAAGGCTATTGACACGACGTCCTATGATCGATGTGTTTCATTTCAATTCAAATTAAAATAGTCGAGACCAGATAATATTAGAAAGAATCTATTCGTAATTTTGCGAGTGTATTTTGTTATAAATTTCATTTAGTTGACTTCACAGTGTGCCACAATCAAAAACATTTTAACTGCACATCAAAAATGCGTAAAGAGTAAGCTACTATAAAACGCATCAACAAATACAAAGCATTTCAAAAGTCGGAGTAAAGTTTCGACAGAGTAAAATCCAGGAACTTTATACTTTTGTTTACATATCCTAAGTCCTAAGATAAGATGAGAAGTAGGACCAGAAGAAGTTGCATAATTTTTTTTGACTCGATGGTGCATTTCGAGGATGTTCTTCCATTGCATGATGTTCTTCCAGCTTCTCCTGTACTTTTTTCATGAATTGCTATTTCATTATCATATATTGACTTTTAGAACTTGTAAATTCTCTTCCAAATTTTCGGTCATGCATATCAAAATCAGAATAATCATGAAGATATTGATATCCCAAGAACATTCTTTACTTTTGAAAGCTCCATTTTTGATATGAGGATGTAGCAGTAATGGCTAGAAAGTGTAAATATGTATGTGTTAACAGAGTGATTTTAGAAAATCTGTCTAATTGGGGAATCTCATTTTAATTGTTGCAAATATTGTGCCAATAATTTTTCGATGTTCTGTCAGTCATAAGCAAATTTCTTTTAGTTGTACTGAAATCTCACGGTTTTTTTCGGAATGGTAGCATAAATAAGTATGGTAAACATACTAATAATAATAATAACTAATAATAAACATGGTACTCCTAGCACCTACTTAGCATCCATAGTCACCCTCTTGCAGCATCCTCCTGGCAATAGTTTGAATTAAGAATTAGGATATCTATGGACTCAGATGCGTTGCCACATCCACTTCACCGCGTATGTTACCCAATTATAAGTCCTCTGAAAGATTTTTGTAGACTTTCATCAAAACAGCTTCATTGCATACGTGTTTTTCAGCATAACTTAATTCCGCGTGTTATAGTTACATAAACTTGCAACATATGCGTTTCCATTTCCTGTTATATTTTGTAGTAGCTTTGATTTTGTGACAAAGTTTCTCCGTGATTATGTGAAAAGACTCACGATGCCGAATGCTGAGGCATTTTATTCAAATATACGACAATTATAGAGTTGGATAGCATATTCTGTTGTGCTGATTGCATTGTTTAATGTTGCTGAATGTTATTCATTGTATACAATTATTTCAAATACGGCCCCATTTTTCAGATAGACAACGACTCCTTGAAGCAGCGTTACAAGGCACTAAGTTTGGAAATGGATGAACTTAAGCTAATAACACAGGAATGGCAAGAATTCGCCCATTATATTTCCCACGTTTATACAACGACTATAAATTCTATAATGCATAAAATTGATGAGTTTGATATCATGTTGAAAGAGACGATTCAAAGACAGGATTCTATCGAATTATCAAGATGGACCATTAAACCAAGTACAGGACGGCTTACTATGCCTGACTCAGCCTTGAGTAAGTATCGTTTGATAATCTAGTTTCAAATAGTTTTAAATAGTATGGTAGCTAGAAAATCAACCTTTTATAAGCTTGTTCCCCACTTGCATGTTTTAGATATTTTGCTCTCCAGTGGCGTAGCGTGCTTCAAACCGTTTCCGGGGCTAAATTCAGTCTTGGCATCGGTATACCTTATAGTATGTGGCATTATGAAAAGTACCCGATGGGTTCTAATCTAGAAGTCACTTTGATGTTTTCAAATAATGAAGAAGCGAAGGTATGCATGTGTAAACAATTAGCCACGCGTCTGTCAGACACGTCGTGATTAGCCAGTCAGTGTGTGTCACTCGTAAAGAATCCCCTGTTTTCGCTCGGGTTGAATCCTAGGTCTGTGGTTGAATCAAAGAGATGGATTGCTTCTCTGTGGGTTGCATGCAGTAAAAAGTTATTGAAGTCTCTGGACCAGGCCGAAGTGAAAAGAAAAGCGAGTGAAGCGGAGATTGCGACCAATTTGGAGGAAAAGTGGACTGCAATGAACATTCGGCTCGAGGCAGATGAGTTGACATGCGGCAGAACATCGCTACTCTGGACAAGTCATTTTCAAAGTTACAAAGCAAATGAAGAATAAGAGGGAAGACCCCACTCCTCCTGTGTACATGAAAGATGGTTAGAGAAACTCGCTGACTGATGAGCTGACGTTACGTGAAAAGTGCCAAATCTTCATGAGTTCCTTACTTACTTTACTTTACTTTTTCGTTTTTCGTCGTTTGTTCCCGATTCCACCAGGGTTGGACGTTCCTGCGATGACATTCTTCCACGCTTTCCGATCTAGAGCAGTGTCCTCCTTGACCTTCAGTTGTTCTAGGTCCTCTTTGACACAGGTATACCACGTTTTCTTCGGTCTTCCTGGTGGACGGCGACCGTCAACCGAAAGATGGTATACCTCACCGATGGTGTTATCAGTTGCTCTCCTTACATGCCCGAACCACCGCAAGCGTTTCTGACGTAGGCGAACAGGAAGTTCGGGTATGCCGCACAGTCTTGCCACTTCATCACTTGGTACCTTGTCCTTCAGCTTGACATGTGCCATATAACGCAGCATTCGCCTATCAACGCCTCTTAGCTGCTCTATCAATTTTTGAGTGAATGGCCACGTTTCCGCACCATAAGCTACGTTCCTTACTGAACACTCAAAATTCGAGAACCTTCAGGAAACTGTGCTGACTGAGGTCGTCCAGGCATTGAATTGTCAAAAACGGATGCAGGGTTGCCATACATCGGGATTTTATCCGGACGTCCGGATTGTCCGGATTTTTTGACAGAATCTGCTGATGTCCGGATTTTTTGACAGAATCTGCTGAAGTCCGGATTTTTTGTCAAAACCATCAAATTTCCGGATTTTTATCGAATCCATACTAGTGTTCGTCAGTTATTTCTTTACCCGTTTAAAATCATTCAACTACTTGCTTTGGACTAAAGCTGATTCATCCCTATCATTTTAGCCAACTGCTTTTTTCACAGACTACTAGGTTCCAATTTGGGTAATTTTATGCATGCACTATGCTGTTGTCATAACAGTTTACTTCTTGGATTTGCACAAATATATTTTGACTTGTCAATGTGTTTGCAAATTGTATTGTATAGAAGAATTCATTCTACCGTAACTGTTCTTCAGAGGCAGCGCGGCCAGAACAATGAAGCTCGGATTTGCATGTTTGTTCACACTTTGCCTAGATGAGACGAACAATTCATCTGGGTACAAGCAGCTCGATTTGACTGCTATTTTCTGGTGCTCCAATCACCAAAGAATCCGTGTAGAATTCCTGACCTCGATTTACATGAAAATAGACTGGAAAGATGTGATTGAGGCTCTTGCAGGAAACCGAGCGCCACCCAAACTTTGTAGTGCTCAGATAATTCATGCTGAAGTAATGAATTTTCTGAAAACCGTGAACATCTCAGCCAAAAACGTACTTGCCATCAACCGCGACGGGCCGCATGTTATGGCAGCCTTCATAAAACTGTTCTCATCTTCTAATCCGGATGTTATAGACTTTGGTTCTTGCAAGCTACATACATTGCACAACTGCGTGGAAAAAGCTATTGGCAAACTGAAATTCAATGTGCTTCAATTTTCACTCGACATGAAGTATTTCTTTTAAGGGCAAGCTCTCAGATCCGAAGAATTCGCTGCTCTGCGAGACGAGCTGGATTTACCGAACTTGAAACTAATTGGTCATATGGGATGAGGTTTTTGACCTTACTTCATTTTGTGAATCGAGTTCTCACACTCCTTGATGCGCTTCAAACCTATTTCGTCCACTATTTGCCCAAAAAAGGATTGGCAGATTTGGCAAAGAATGATCGGTATGAGCGACTTCGCAGCGCATTTGCATCAAAGAAGACAGACATCTACCTCCTTTTTCTATCGGAAGCACTTCCCCTATTTCAAGAAATGCAATTATTTTTACAGAGAGACGATCCCATTGGGCCGGAGTAGCCTATGTGTATAGAATTTGTGGTATGATGGCTTCTCTAGGCGGACGATTTTTGCTGCCTTCTGTCTGTGAAGACATCGTCGTGTCGAAGATTTCAACATCAAGCATGGCCCCTAAAAATCACTCATCAGACGTTGACATTGGCCACCGAACCGAACGTTTATGTCTGAAAAATTTGCAGTCTGCCGAAATGACCCATTTCAAGCTCGAAGCGAAGGCGTTTTATTTGGAGGCTTTCCACGCAACCATGAGCAATCTCAAACTTGATCAAAAAGAACACATGCGTTTGTGGCGAAAGTTGACATTGCTGTGTCCACAAAACCGCACGTTTCAGTCGGATAAGGACAAGACAACAAAATTGAAAAACTTGACGTTTCTTGCAGGTCTCATTCCCACAATAAAAGTTGATGACATGCAACCATTAATCGAGGAATGGAAACAGCTGGCAATCAACAATGATATTCAGCCACTCAAAGAAGAACGGCTAGATGCTTATTGGAGCAAGATATTCGAAAAGCACAAATATCCGCTGATCAAAGTTCTTGTGCAGGCATTGCTTTGTATTCAGCCACACAATGCTGCTGAGGAAAGAGGATTTAGTGTAAATGCAGCTGTAGTCACAAAGGAGAGAAATCGTCTCCAACCCGAAACTCTGAACGGTATCCGGCGAGTGCGATCTCACTTGAAAAATATCGATGGATTACAACATTTTTCAGTAACTCAGTCCCTCATCGACTTAGCTCGAACCTCATCCCGGCGATACTTCCAATCATATGACAGGGTGTCTACAAGGCCTGGATATCCTGGATAAATCCTGATTTTGAAAATTTGGCCTTGATATCCTCGACATCCTGGATAAATCCTGATTTCGTCGAAATTAAAAGTTGTGAAAAACGTCCTGAGCCACATTTTTAACGTTTGCAATAATGTAAACAAAATGTAATTATGCTTTTCGGTGAATTAATCTTCGTTTGTTTCTTTTCGATTTCATTTGATAGCGTAAAATAATGTTCGTGTGTGTTTTCTTTCTGTTTCAGGTTACTTGTGTTAATGTAAGGTTTTTTCGTATACATGAATTTTCGAACTCGGTGGGTGTCTCAGACTTTGCAAACAGATTAGTGACTCCTATTTTGTAGTTGCATCCAATGACTATCAGTTAGTGAATCTTGTTCGTCGTAGTGTCGACGTTTCCACATCCTTGACTTCAACTACATCATCTTCAATGAATGCTGATGCATCTTCATCGATGCACACAAGTAAAATTTCTACAATTAACCCGGAAACGAGAACGGCTCCTATTACGGCAGCTATGAAAAAATGAAGTATATCAAAGCAGAAATAATTTGGGCCTTGGATATGGTAAAGAAACACCGTTCACAACGATCATGTGATGATCAACAATCTATATTTCAAGCGATGTTCAAGAGCCACCGTGTTGTTGACAACATCCAAATGGCCAAAGATAAGTTAGGCTACGTTGTGACTTTCGGACTATCTCCACATTTTCAGAAAGAGATACTAGCCAGAGTACATACGTCCAAGGAGTTTAGCATACCTTTCGATGAGGCATTAAACAAAATTGTTCAAAGGGGACATCAAGATCTGTGGATTAGATATTTCAACGAGCACTGGTGTTATGGTTAGTGATTATGTAACGTCAGTATTTCTCACTCACTCGAAAGCTGAAAACATATTTGAAAGTGTCAATAAAGCATTGGATAAAATTAGTGGCTCATTTGTTGATGTCTTCAATAGATTGTTGCAAATCAGCATGGACGTCAATCATTTCACCGAAGATTTTCTGAAAAATTTCAGCACAAGTATGGGAAGGAATTGCTCCAAACAGGTACATGCTCGCTACATGTCATTCGTGAGTGGAGCATTGCAGTATGGATTGAAAAAAGTACTTGGGATTTGTCAACTGTACTGCAAAGCATGTACTACCTTTTCAAAGATTCAAATCATCTGCACGCAGAGCTGATTAACGGCCACACATATTGCAGGTTCAACCGCATTTCCTAAGTTTTTTTGCAAATGCGGTTAGGTACAAAACAAAGATGTATGTAACAGAGCAATAGAGATTCTACCGAACATTGAGAAATATTGCGTCGATGTGAAACCTCAACTGCATGTAGCATCATTCTCAACATTCGTTGACGCAATCAATGACCCATTTCCTGCAGCAAAGCTGTATGTTTTCAGCTCCATAGCGTCTCAGTTTGAGCCATTTCTACGGCGGTTTCAACACGACAAGCCTATGATTCCATTTTTACACGGTTTTCTGATGGGCACTGTCAAAGATAATGTACATTGAAAAGATTCTTTAAGGCATCGGTCATGCCGGAGGTGGGGACAGACGCTTCCAAAATTCTGATACGTGATCTGAATAACGATGCAAATCTGAAGGAAATATCGCAAGTGGATCTGGAATTCGGAGCCAAACGCAGTATCCCAAAGAATTCTCATCCACGCAGAATGTTGGAGTTCGGTCAAGCCCCTCGCTATTGCCTAATACCTAGTAGGTAACGGCACTGTTAAAATGGCGATGACACGAGATGGTCATTTTATGACCATCATAAAAATTTCGATAGGCTCCTTCATTTCTGCAATAATATCTCTTGGATATCCTGGATATCTCCTGGATTTGAAAATTCCTGATGTAGTAGACACCCTGATATGAGCACGATAGTGCTAGTGATGATGAAGAATCATGAACGTAAATTTTTAGACTATTTAAAGAATTGTTTTTGCCAAAGAAGAATTTTTTATCGGATTGTTTTTATGGACAGATCTCAGTGAGCTAGATTGTTTATACTTGACGTGTTTTTATTGATAGTGATCATTTGTCTATCAGTGATGTATGATATATAGACTTGCTTTCTGGTAACGCAATCACAGATGCAACGTTGTATTCTTTATAGATTTGTTGATTCATAACCCAACCATAGGCGCACTGATGTACTTTTATGAAGATTTGTTTTTTCTGGTAGCGCAATCATAGGCGCACTGATGTATTTGTATATAGATTTGTTTTTCTGGTAACGCAATCATAGGCGCACTGATGTATTTGTATATAGATTTGTTTTTCTGGTAACGCAATCATAGGCGTACCGTTTTATTCTTTATAGATTTGTTGATTCATAACCCAACCATAGGCGCACTGATGTACTTTTATGAAGATTTGTTTTTTCTGGTAGCGCAATCATAGGCGCACTGATGTATTTGTATATAGATTTGTTTTTCTGGTAACGCAATCATAGGCGCACTGATGTATTTGTATATAGATTTGTTTTTCTGGTAGCGCAATCATAGGCGCACTGATGTATTTGTATATAGATTTGTTTTTCTGGTAGCACAATCATAGGCGCACTGATGTACTTTTATAAAGATTTGTTTTTCTGGTAGCGCAATCATAGATACACCGCTGTATTCTTAATAGATTCGTTGATTCTTAACACAATCATAGACGCACTAATGTATATTTTTATAGATTTGTTGATTCAATCATTTAACGAAATCATAGACGCGCTGATCAATTTTTATATAGCTTTGTACTGCCTATATTTGTTAAAAGGATTTGTGAAATATTCTCAGGCCTTCTGAGATTTATTGATGTATTCGTTAATTGAATATATTGCGGGTTCATAAAAGCTGCGATTTTTCATTCAAAATCACCTGTCATTTATGAATGACGAGGAAAAGCGATACGCATGATATTGATGACAATCTTACGCATAATGACTATTTTCCATTCACAGTTAAGTATAGAAGGCAATTAATGTTTATATTTACTCTGATGATATAACATTACAGCGTCCGGATTTTTTTCTGGACGAGTTTGGCAACCCTGCAGATGTAGCCAGCGCCATACGAAAATGAAGTAGAAGAAGAGCTCCACGACCTTCCGTTGTCGTTCTCGTGTCCCTCATCGTGTTGTGAGTTGGGCTTGACAGTCTCGGGGTTTGCGAATGGCCGGTGAGAGCGGTCATGACTCCGTTTTACGGTGCAGAGTCTGTGGCGAGATGGAATTCCGGTGACAGGAAAGAGTTCGATGCAAGTACAGGCGCACACTAAGGAACAGTCATAAGCCTCTTCTGTTCGCATGTGTGCTAGAGGCCGTTACAAACAGCATGATAATTGGCCTACCATGGGAGGCTCTCTTTGCTGATGATCTCCTCTTTGTGGTAGATAGTGAGGAAGAGCTTGTCGGCAAACTTTCATCTTGGAGGGGCGCTCAACACAGTAAAGGCCTAATAATGAACTCCAGTAAGACAAAGATCATACAGTCACACCCCGGCAAAGGCGAGACAGAGCCTTCTAGCCCATGTGACCCATGTGCAGTATGCCGCAAGGGTGTGGGTTCAAAGGCAATCAAGTACACAGGATGTCAATTTTGGACTCACAAGCGTTGCAGTGACACTGTGGGTGTTCTGTAATTTGCAGCAGCTGCATTCGTGTGCCGCCGGTGTAAAGGGGAAATGAAGACCGACCAAACTCATCATTTGGAGACGATGATCTATTCAAGAGTAGTGAACACTTTTCATTACCTCGTTGGTGTCATTGATGCTGGTGGAGGAGCTGGTGCAGCAGTCAGGGTGAGGATCCGGAGCGCTTACTGCAGGTTTCACGAAATGGCACCGTTTTTGACATCTAGAGCAACTGCACTTAAGATGAAGGCAGTTATCTGCAAGTCATGTGCGTACAGTAGCATCTTGTATGGCAATGAGACTTGGGCCATGTCATAGAAATGTTTGAGGTGACTTGAAGTGAATGAAATGAGGATGGTCCGTTGGGTGTGGAGAGTCTCCTCTCGCGACCCCATTAACAATGAAGAGCTGAGAAGAAGAATGTTCGTGGAGACTATCGGTGGCCCTATAAGAAGACGTCGACTAAGATGGTGTGGTCATGCGGAGAGGAAAGACGAATGTCAGTGGGTGAAGCGCGTGCGGAAATTGAGGGTCGCCAACCTGTTGGACGTCCAAAGAAATCAGGGATCTAAAATATCAAAGACGACCTTAAAACGCTCGGAGTTCGTATGGAAGATGCAAGCAAACGAACGAAGTGAAGTGGAGAACTGTCATGCAAGCAAATCGTTGTACTAAACATAGATGGAACAAACGAGGTTAAATGGCAACACAAAGCAAGTATTCTAAACACGTAGTATCACACAGTCTCTTACATGTTTACATCGGTGAAATTTGACTTTCAGAAATGTTGCTAGTAGTCTTCAGTATCAATCAGCATTCTTTATCGCCTTAAGAAAAAATAATCAGATTAGAATTGTGTTGCAGATGTTTCCTGTGCTTCCTCGTTCACAGTGATCTCGGTTGTCATGTCATTGCTTTCAGAAATTCATGTTCAATAAAATTAGTTCTCTATACATTTCGTTAATTGTTTTTCATAGCATAAATTTTGCTTTTGTGAAAATAATGAGTTATTTAAAAAATACCATTTTTCATGTTTTTTATCAATATCTAAATCACTATTCAAATAAATGTCATTCGACCTGAAAATGTATTTATCCACAGTTGAGAACTGATCACATCCTCACTGATTTCAGTGGTGATGTCATTGGTTTTAGAAATTGAATTAAATATTGATAAATGAGTTTGTTTGTGAAGGTGAATTGAAGCAATAAGATGTATTTTTGCAGTGTAGAATCCTTAACTCCTGCTTAAAATGAATGAATGCTCGAGTATTTTCCTGTGCAATGTGAAATAAATACTGTTTTGCGGTTGTATGCTATTGTGGTGCAGCAACTTTGGCATAGCAAGTACATACAGTGCGTGTTGAGACGACAATCGGGATAAGTATGCAATGCATTGGAGGATGAAGTGATAGGTAATAGTAAATGATTAGACTGATATTAAGACGAGAAACGGTGGAGATAAGTTGTATGGGTAGATGTTAGGAATTCAGTCTACCGGAAATTGTTTGGAATTGAACTATATTCTGTTGTTGCGAACAAAGGGAACCAATTGTTGAAGTGAGAGAGAAAGTGATTAGACATTTTACAAGGGGATTGCGCTCCGTTTCTAGATAGGAACAATAAGGCCGCCGTTATCAATCAAAGTGCCATCTATCTCTTCCATGCTTTCATAGGTGAAAATAAAAGTTGAGAAATGCTTACAGTAGTCATCAGTATGTGTGAACGCTCGTTATCGAGCGTAGAATAATATTGTTGATTGGATGGTTTGCTCTTTATCCCGTGGAAAATCTCAAAAACTCTATCATACTTGTGAAGCTAGTTTTATGATATATCCACGAAAACATGGGTGTGACAAATTTGATCAATGAATAAGAAAAGTGAGAATGAGTATGCGTTAGTGTTGCGAACTTCACTCAGAAAAGGTGTGAGATTGCTGAGAGAGAGGTAGAGAGGTGAAAAAATTCATGAATTACTAATTGTCAGACTAGATTTATGTCATGAATTTCCATTGGCAGCATGTGATCAAATTTGTGATGGGTCATGGATTAATATAATAAAGGTGGTGGCGGCCTCTCTTTCGGAGGAAGCAAATCGACGAAAGAGACAGGCATCTATCTAGTAGTAAAATTAAATATCATTATTAATGATATTATTATATTGCCCACCACCGTCCCCTCCTCAAAGGAGGAATGCCACCGATATTACATATTAGGCTATATTATTATTAGGTGTACTTATTAGGTCTTGTTATTATATTAAACTCACCCGACTGGGGATCGAACTCGGTTCGTCTGAGCGCTGATCCATCGCGCTAACCGAGGGGCCACGCCGGCCCGATAGTTTTGAGTATGGTTCACATGTTTTGTTCCATAAGGATGACGCTGATAGTGAAGAAATTAGTAGATCCTTGCGAATTGTGACAACTAAGTTTTGAATAGAAAACTAGTGACCGTAATTCTGCTGGAAGTGTAAAACAGCTGTTTAAGTGGCGAGCTAGGTTGTAGACTGTTCTGTTATGCGGGTGAGGTGGTGATTGATCCCGTTTAGTTGGTGCTAGCGTATTTTTATATTTTGAGAAATGTGGTCAAGTTGAGTAGGATCTGACTACATGTGCATCAAGTGCAATGACTAGGTGAAGAGAGTTCAGCATGAATTGAGATGAAAATATTGTAATCATAATTCAATGATGAAGGATGCTATAGCAAAAGTCAAGAAAGGTATTCTCTCTTATAATATCTCTTGGTTCTATTAATCATCAGTATCTGAAAGAAAGTGTTTGTGATGTATGTAATTAGCTCTCAGAATATGTTGTTAATTTTTTTTCTTTGAGTAAATTTTACTTTTGTGAAAATAATGAATGATTGAATTAATAAAATATTATTTTTCATGGTTTTGATTAATGAATGAATTTCATTAATTTAGTTAATTTTTAATTTTATGAATTGATTTTTGTAAATTTTACTGATGTTTTAAATAATGAATTAATTAATGAAATATTATTTTTCATGTTTTTTATTGATATTTGATTGACTATTTAAATAAATGTCATTCGACCTAAAAAATGTATTCATCCACAGTTGAGAAGTGTAGCACAAGTCATTAAGTGTTCAAATGAAGCATGATTTTAATGATTCAGTGTACTGCGGACGGATAAGTGGGTGATTATTTGGAGTAAAACTTTTCATCCGCTAATCCGAAGTGAGGTGCCGGCAGAAATCCATTTTGTTAGATGTGTCGTCGTCCTATAGGAGCAATTATTGTGTGTCGTCGTTCTCACTGATTTCAGTGGTGATGTCATTGGTTTTAGAAATTGAATTAAATATTGATAAATGAGTTTGTTTGTGAAGGTGAATTGAAGCAATAAGATGTATTTTTGCAGTGTAGAATCCTTAACTCCTGCTTAAAATGAATGAATGCTCGAGTATTTTCCTGTGCAATGTGAAATAAATACTGTTTTGCGGTTGTATGCTATTGTGGTGCAGCAACTTTGGCATAGCAAGTACATACAGTGCGTGTTGAGACGACAATCGGGATAAGTATGCAATGCATTGGAGGATGAAGTGATAGGTAATAGTAAATGATTAGACTGATATTAAGACGAGAAACGGTGGAGATAAGTTGTATGGGTAGATGTTAGGAATTCAGTCTACCGGAAATTGTTTGGAATTGAACTATATTCTGTTGTTGCGAACAAAGGGGACCAATTGTTGAAGTGAGAGAGAAAGTGATTAGACATTTTACAAGGGGATTGCGCTCCGTTTCTAGATAGGAACAATAAGGCCGCCGTTATCAATCAAAGTGCCATCTATCTCTTCCATGCTTTCATAGGTGAAAATAAAAGTTGAGAAATGCTTACAGTAGTCATCAGTATGTGTGAACGCTCGTTATCGAGCGTAGAATAATATTGTTGATTGGATGGTTTGCTCTTTATCCCGTGGAAAATCTCAAAAACTCTATCATACTTGTGAAGCTAGTTTTATGATATATCCACGAAAACATGGGTGTGACAAATTTGATCAATGAATAAGAAAAGTGAGAATGAGTATGCGTTAGTGTTGCGAACTTCACTCAGAAAAGGTGTGAGATTGCTGAGAGAGAGGTAGAGAGGTGAAAAAATTCATGAATTACTAATTGTCAGACTAGATTTATGTCATGAATTTCCATTGGCAGCATGTGATCAAATTTGTGATGGGTCATGGATTAATATAATAAAGGTGGTGGCGGCCTCTCTTTCGGAGGAAGCAAATCGACGAAAGAGACAGGCATCTATCTAGTAGTAAAATTAAATATCATTATTAATGATATTATTATATTGCCCACCACCGTCCCCTCCTCAAAGGAGGAATGCCACCGATATTACATATTAGGCTATATTATTATTAGGTGTACTTATTAGGTCTTGTTATTATATTAAACTCACCCGACTGGGGATCGAACTCGGTTCGTCTGAGCGCTGATCCATCGCGCTAACCGAGGGGCCACGCCGGCCCGATAGTTTTGAGTATGGTTCACATGTTTTGTTCCATAAGGATGACGCTGATAGTGAAGAAATTAGTAGATCCTTGCGAATTGTGACAACTAAGTTTTGAATAGAAAACTAGTGACCGTAATTCTGCTGGAAGTGTAAAACAGCTGTTTAAGTGGCGAGCTAGGTTGTAGACTGTTCTGTTATGCGGGTGAGGTGGTGATTGATCCCGTTTAGTTGGTGCTAGCGTATTTTTATATTTTGAGAAATGTGGTCAAGTTGAGTAGGATCTGACTACATGTGCATCAAGTGCAATGACTAGGTGAAGAGAGTTCAGCATGAATTGAGATGAAAATATTGTAATCATAATTCAATGATGAAGGATGCTATAGCAAAAGTCAAGAAAGGTATTCTCTCTTATAATATCTCTTGGTTCTATTAATCATCAGTATCTGAAAGAAAGTGTTTGTGATGTATGTAATTAGCTCTCAGAATATGTTGTTAATTTTTTTTCTTTGAGTAAATTTTACTTTTGTGAAAATAATGAATGATTGAATTAATAAAATATTATTTTTCATGGTTTTGATTAATGAATGAATTTCATTAATTTAGTTAATTTTTAATTTTATGAATTGATTTTTGTAAATTTTACTGATGTTTTAAATAATGAATTAATTAATGAAATATTATTTTTCATGTTTTTTATTGATATTTGATTGACTATTTAAATAAATGTCATTCGACCTAAAAAATGTATTCATCCACAGTTGAGAAGTGTAGCACAAGTCATTAAGTGTTCAAATGAAGCATGATTTTAATGATTCAGTGTACTGCGGACGGATAAGTGGGTGATTATTTGGAGTAAAACTTTTCATCCGCTAATCCGAAGTGAGGTGCCGGCAGAAATCCATTTTGTTAGATGTGTCGTCGTCCTATAGGAGCAATTATTGTGTGTCGTCGTTCTCACTGATTTCAGTGGTGATGTCATTGGTTTTAGAAATTGAATTAAATATTGATAAATGAGTTTGTTTGTGAAGGTGAATTGAAGCAATAAGATGTATTTTTGCAGTGTAGAATCCTTAACTCCTGCTTAAAATGAATGAATGCTCGAGTATTTTCCTGTGCAATGTGAAATAAATACTGTTTTGCGGTTGTATGCTATTGTGGTGCAGCAACTTTGGCATAGCAAGTACATACAGTGCGTGTTGAGACGACAATCTGGATAAGTATGCAATGCATGGAAGGATGAAGTGATAGGTAATAGTAAATGATTAGACTGATATTAAGACGAGAAACGGTGGAGATAAGTTGTATGGGTAGATGTTAGGAATTCAGTCTACCGGAAATTGTTTGGAATTGAACTATATTCTGTTGTTGCGAACAAAGGGAACCAATTGTTGAAGTGAGAGAGAAAGTGATTAGACATTTTACAAGGGGTTGCGCTCCGTTTCTAGATAGGAACAATAAGGCTGCCGTTATCAATCAAAGTGCCATCTATCTCTTTCATGCTTTCATAGGTGAAAATAAAAGTTGAGAAATGCTTACAGTAGTCATCAGTATGTGTGAACGCTCGTTATCGAGCGTAGAATAATATTGTTGATTGGATGGTTTGCTCTTTATCCCGTGGAAAATCTCAAAAACTCTATCATACTTGTGAAGCTAGTTTTATGATATATCCACGAAAACATGGGTGTGACAAATTTGATCAATGAATAAGAAAAGTGAGAATGAGTATGCGTTAGTGTTGCGAACTTCACTCAGAAAAGGTGTGAGATTGCTGAGAGAGAGGTAGAGAGGTGAAAAAATTCATGAATTACTAATTGTCAGACTAGATTTATGTCATGAATTTCCATTGGCAGCATGTGATCAAATTTGTGATGGGTCATGGATTAATATAATAAAGGTGGTGGCGGCCTCTCTTTCGGAGGAAGCAAATCGACGAAAGAGACAGGCATCTATCTAGTAGTAAAATTAAATATCATTATTAATGATATTATTATATTGCCCACCACCGTCCCCTCCTCAAAGGAGGAATGCCACCGATATTACATATTAGGCTATATTATTATTAGGTGTACTTATTAGGTCTTGTTATTATATTAAACTCACCCGACTGGGGATCGAACTCGGTTCGTCTGAGCGCTGATCCATCGCGCTAACCGAGGGGCCACGCCGGCCCGATAGTTTTGAGTATGGTTCACATGTTTTGTTCCATAAGGATGACGCTGATAGTGAAGAAATTAGTAGATCCTTGCGAATTGTGACAACTAAGTTTTGAATAGAAAACTAGTGACCGTAATTCTGCTGGAAGTGTAAAACAGCTGTTTAAGTGGCGAGCTAGGTTGTAGACTGTTCTGTTATGCGGGTGAGGTGGTGATTGATCCCGTTTAGTTGGTGCTAGCGTATTTTTATATTTTGAGAAATGTGGTCAAGTTGAGTAGGATCTGACTACATGTGCATCAAGTGCAATGACTAGGTGAAGAGAGTTCAGCATGAATTGAGATGAAAATATTGTAATCATAATTCAATGATGAAGGATGCTATAGCAAAAGTCAAGAAAGGTATTCTCTCTTATAATATCTCTTGGTTCTATTAATCATCAGTATCTGAAAGAAAGTGTTTGTGATGTATGTAATTAGCTCTCAGAATATGTTGTTAATTTTTTTTCTTTGAGTAAATTTTACTTTTGTGAAAATAATGAATGATTGAATTAATAAAATATTATTTTTCATGGTTTTGATTAATGAATGAATTTCATTAATTTAGTTAATTTTTAATTTTATGAATTGATTTTTGTAAATTTTACTGATGTTTTAAATAATGAATTAATTAATGAAATATTATTTTTCATGTTTTTTATTGATATTTGATTGACTATTTAAATAAATGTCATTCGACCTAAAAAATGTATTCATCCACAGTTGAGAAGTGTAGCACAAGTCATTAAGTGTTCAAATGAAGCATGATTTTAATGATTCAGTGTACTGCGGACGGATAAGTGGGTGATTATTTGGAGTAAAACTTTTCATCCGCTAATCCGAAGTGAGGTGCCGGCAGAAATCCATTTTGTTAGATGTGTCGTCGTCCTATAGGAGCAATTATTGTGTGTCGTCGTTCTCACTGATTTCAGTGGTGATGTCATTGGTTTTAGAAATTGAATTAAATACATATTGATAAATGAGTTTGTTTGTGAAGGTGAATTGAAGCAATGAGATGTATTTTTGCAGTGTAGAATCCTTAACTCCTGCTTAAAATGAATGAATGCTCGAGTATTTTCCTGTGCAATGTGAAATAAATACTGTTTTGCGGTTGTATGCTATTGTGGTGCAGCAACTTTGGCATAGCAAGTACATACAGTGCGTGTTGAGACGACAATCGGGATAAGTATGCAATGCATGGAAGGATGAAGTGATAGGTAATAGTAAATGATTAGACTGATATTAAGACGAGAAACGGTGGAGATAAGTTGTATGGGTAGATGTTAGGAATTCAGTCTACCGGAAATTGTTTGGAATTGAACTATATTCTGTTGTTGCGAACAAAGGGAACCAATTGTTGAAGTGAGAGAGAAAGTGATTAGACATTTTACAAGGGGTTGCGCTCCGTTTCTAGATAGGAACAATAAGGCCGCCGTTATCAATCAAAGTGCCATCTATCTCTTTCATGCTTTCATAGGTGAAAATAAAAGTTGAGAAATGCTTACAGTAGTCATCAGTATGTGTGAACGCTCGTTATCGAGCGTAGAATAATATTGTTGATTTGATGGTTTGCTCTTTATCCCGTGGAAAATCTCAAAAACTCTATCATACTTGTGAAGCTAGTTTTATGATATATCCACGAAAACATGGGTGTGACAAATTTGATCAATGAATAAGAAAAGTGAGAATGAGTATGCGTTAGTGTTGCGAACTTCACTCAGAAAAGGTGTGAGATTGCTGAGAGAGAGGTAGAGAGGTGAAAAAATTCATGAATTACTAATTGTCAGACTAGATTTATGTCATGAATTTCCATTGGCAGCATGTGATCAAATTTGTGATGGGTCATGGATTAATATAATAAAGGTGGTGGCGGCCTCTCTTTCGGAGGAAGCAAATCGACGAAAGAGACAGGCATCTATCTAGTAGTAAAATTAAATATCATTATTAATGATATTATTATATTGCCCACCACCGTCCCCTCCTCAAAGGAGGAATGCCACCGATATTACATATTAGGCTATATTATTATTAGGTGTACTTATTAGGTCTTGTTATTATATTAAACTCACCCGACTGGGGATCGAACTCGGTTCGTCTGAGCGCTGATCCATCGCGCTAACCGAGGGGCCACGCCGGCCCGATAGTTTTGAGTATGGTTCACATGTTTTGTTCCATAAGGATGACGCTGATAGTGAAGAAATTAGTAGATCCTTGCGAATTGTGACAACTAAGTTTTGAATAGAAAACTAGTGACCGTAATTCTGCTGGAAGTGTAAAACAGCTGTTTAAGTGGCGAGCTAGGTTGTAGACTGTTCTGTTATGCGGGTGAGGTGGTGATTGATTCCGTTTAGTTGGTGCTAGCGTATTTTTATATTTTGAGAAATGTGGTCAAGTTGAGTAGGATCTGACTACATGTGCATCAAGTGCAATGACTAGGTGAAGAGAGTTCAGCATGAATTGAGATGAAAATATTGTAATCATAATTCAATGATGAAGGATGCTATAGCAAAAGTCAAGAAAGGTATTCTCTCTTATAATATCTCTTGGTTCTATTAATCATCAGTATCTGAAAGAAAGTGTTTGTGATGTATGTAATTAGCTCTCAGAATATGTTGTTAATTTTTTTTCTTTGAGTAAATTTTACTTTTGTGAAAATAATGAATGATTGAATTAATAAAATATTATTTTTCATGGTTTTGATTAATGAATGAATTTCATTAATTTAGTTAATTTTTAATTTTATGAATTGATTTTTGTAAATTTTACTGATGTTTTAAATAATGAATTAATTAATGAAATATTATTTTTCATGTTTTTTATTGATATTTGATTGACTATTTAAATAAATGTCATTCGACCTAAAAAATGTATTCATCCACAGTTGAGAAGTGTAGCACAAGTCATTAAGTGTTCAAATGAAGCATGATTTTAATGATTCAGTGTACTGCGGACGGATAAGTGGGTGATTATTTGGAGTAAAACTTTTCATCCGCTAATCCGAAGTGAGGTGCCGGCAGAAATCCATTTTGTTAGATGTGTCGTCGTCCTATAGGAGCAATTATTGTGTGTCGTCGTTCTCACTGATTTCAGTGGTGATGTCATTGGTTTTAGAAATTGAATTAAATATTGATAAATGAGTTTGTTTGTGAAGGTGAATTGAAGCAATGAGATGTATTTTTGCAGTGTAGAATCCTTAACTCCTGCTTAAAATGAATGAATGCTCGAGTATTTTCCTGTGCAATGTGAAATAAATACTGTTTTGCGGTTGTATGCTATTGTGGTGCAGCAACTTTGGCATAGCAAGTACATACAGTGCGTGTTGAGACGACAATCGGGATAAGTATGCAATGCATGGAAGGATGAAGTGATAGGTAATAGTAAATGATTAGACTGATATTAAGACGAGAAACGGTGGAGATAAGTTGTATGGGTAGATGTTAGGAATTCAGTCTACCGGAAATTGTTTGGAATTGAACTATATTCTGTTGTTGCGAACAAAGGGAACCAATTGTTGAAGTGAGAGAGAAAGTGATTAGACATTTTACAAGGGGATTGCGCTCCGTTTCTAGATAGGAACAATAAGGCCGCCGTTATCAATCAAAGTGCCATCTATCTCTTCCATGCTTTCATAGGTGAAAATAAAAGTTGAGAAATGCTTACAGTAGTCATCAGTATGTGTGAACGCTCGTTATCGAGCGTAGAATAATATTGTTGATTGGATGGTTTGCTCTTTATCCCGTGGAAAATCTCAAAAACTCTATCATACTTGTGAAGCTAGTTTTATGATATATCCACGAAAACATGGGTGTGACAAATTTGATCAATGAATAAGAAAAGTGAGAATGAGTATGCGTTAGTGTTGCGAACTTCACTCAGAAAAGGTGTGAGATTGCTGAGAGAGAGGTAGAGAGGTGAAAAAATTCATGAATTACTAATTGTCAGACTAGATTTATGTCATGAATTTCCATTGGCAGCATGTGATCAAATTTGTGATGGGTCATGGATTAATATAATAAAGGTGGTGGCGGCCTCTCTTTCGGAGGAAGCAAATCGACGAAAGAGACAGGCATCTATCTAGTAGTAAAATTAAATATCATTATTAATGATATTATTATATTGCCCACCACCGTCCCCTCCTCAAAGGAGGAATGCCACCGATATTACATATTAGGCTATATTATTATTAGGTGTACTTATTAGGTCTTGTTATTATATTAAACTCACCCGACTGGGGATCGAACTCGGTTCGTCTGAGCGCTGATCCATCGCGCTAACCGAGGGGCCACGCCGGCCCGATAGTTTTGAGTATGGTTCACATGTTTTGTTCCATAAGGATGACGCTGATAGTGAAGAAATTAGTAGATCCTTGCGAATTGTGACAACTAAGTTTTGAATAGAAAACTAGTGACCGTAATTCTGCTGGAAGTGTAAAACAGCTGTTTAAGTGGCGAGCTAGGTTGTAGACTGTTCTGTTATGCGGGTGAGGTGGTGATTGATCCCGTTTAGTTGGTGCTAGCGTATTTTTATATTTTGAGAAATGTGGTCAAGTTGAGTAGGATCTGACTACATGTGCATCAAGTGCAATGACTAGGTGAAGAGAGTTCAGCATGAATTGAGATGAAAATATTGTAATCATAATTCAATGATGAAGGATGCTATAGCAAAAGTCAAGAAAGGTATTCTCTCTTATAATATCTCTTGGTTCTATTAATCATCAGTATCTGAAAGAAAGTGTTTGTGATGTATGTAATTAGCTCTCAGAATATGTTGTTAATTTTTTTTCTTTGAGTAAATTTTACTTTTGTGAAAATAATGAATGATTGAATTAATAAAATATTATTTTTCATGGTTTTGATTAATGAATGAATTTCATTAATTTAGTTAATTTTTAATTTTATGAATTGATTTTTGTAAATTTTACTGATGTTTTAAATAATGAATTAATTAATGAAATATTATTTTTCATGTTTTTTATTGATATTTGATTGACTATTTAAATAAATGTCATTCGACCTAAAAAATGTATTCATCCACAGTTGAGAAGTGTAGCACAAGTCATTAAGTGTTCAAATGAAGCATGATTTTAATGATTCAGTGTACTGCGGACGGATAAGTGGGTGATTATTTGGAGTAAAACTTTTCATCCGCTAATCCGAAGTGAGGTGCCGGCAGAAATCCATTTTGTTAGATGTGTCGTCGTCCTATAGGAGCAATTATTGTGTGTCGTCGTTCTCACTGATTTCAGTGGTGATGTCATTGGTTTTAGAAATTGAATTAAATATTGATAAATGAGTTTGTTTGTGAAGGTGAATTGAAGCAATGAGATGTATTTTTGCAGTGTAGAATCCTTAACTCCTGCTTAAAATGAATGAATGCTCGAGTATTTTCCTGTGCAATGTGAAATAAATACTGTTTTGCGGTTGTATGCTATTGTGGTGCAGCAACTTTGGCATAGCAAGTACATACAGTGCGTGTTGAGACGACAATCGGGATAAGTATGCAATGCATGGAAGGATGAAGTGATAGGTAATAGTAAATGATTAGACTGATATTAAGACGAGAAACGGTGGAGATAAGTTGTATGGGTAGATGTTAGGAATTCAGTCTACCGGAAATTGTTTGGAATTGAACTATATTCTGTTGTTGCGAACAAAGGGAACCAATTGTTGAAGTGAGAGAGAAAGTGATTAGACATTTTACAAGGGATTGCGCTCCGTTTCTAGATAGGAACAATAAGGCCGCCGTTATCAATCAAAGTGCCATCTATCTCTTTCATGCTTTCATAGGTGAAAATAAAAGTTGAGAAATGCTTACAGTAGTCATCAGTATGTGTGAACGCTCGTTATCGAGCGTAGAATAATATTGTTGATTGGATGGTTTGCTCTTTATCCGTGGAAAATCTCAAAAACTCTATCATACTTGTGAAGCTAGTTTTATGATATATCCACGAAAACATGGGTGTGACAAATTTGATCAATGAATAAGAAAAGTGAGAATGAGTATGCGTTAGTGTTGCGAAGCTCACTCAGAAAAGGTGTGAGATTGCTGAGAGAGAGGTAGAGAGGTGAAAAAATTCATGAATTACTAATTGTCAGACTAGATTTATGTCATGAATTTCCATTGGCAGCATGTGATCAAATTTGTGATGGGTCATGGATTAATATAATAAAGGTGGTGGCGGCCTCTCTTTCGGAGGAAGCAAATCGACGAAAGAGACAGGCATCTATCTAGTAGTAAAATTAAATATCATTATTAATGATATTATTATATTGCCCACCACCGTCCCCTCCTCAAAGGAGGAATGCCACCGATATTACATATTAGGCTATATTATTATTAGGTGTACTTATTAGGTCTTGTTATTATATTAAACTCACCCGACTGGGGATCGAACTCGGTTCGTCTGAGCGCTGATCCATCGCGCTAACCGAGGGGCCACGCCGGCCCGATAGTTTTGAGTATGGTTCACATGTTTTGTTCCATAAGGATGACGCTGATAGTGAAGAAATTAGTAGATCCTTGCGAATTGTGACAACTAAGTTTTGAATAGAAAACTAGTGACCGTAATTCTGCTGGAAGTGTAAAACAGCTGTTTAAGTGGCGAGCTAGGTTGTAGACTGTTCTGTTATGCGGGTGAGGTGGTGATTGATCCCGTTTAGTTGGTGCTAGCGTATTTTTATATTTTGAGAAATGTGGTCAAGTTGAGTAGGATCTGACTACATGTGCATCAAGTGCAATGACTAGGTGAAGAGAGTTCAGCATGAATTGAGATGAAAATATTGTAATCATAATTCAATGATGAAGGATGCTATAGCAAAAGTCAAGAAAGGTATTCTCTCTTATAATATCTCTTGGTTCTATTAATCATCAGTATCTGAAAGAAAGTGTTTGTGATGTATGTAATTAGCTCTCAGAATATGTTGTTAATTTTTTTTCTTTGAGTAAATTTTACTTTTGTGAAAATAATGAATGATTGAATTAATAAAATATTATTTTTCATGGTTTTGATTAATGAATGAATTTCATTAATTTAGTTAATTTTTAATTTTATGAATTGATTTTTGTAAATTTTACTGATGTTTTAAATAATGAATTAATTAATGAAATATTATTTTTCATGTTTTTTATTGATATTTGATTGACTATTTAAATAAATGTCATTCGACCTAAAAAATGTATTCATCCACAGTTGAGAAGTGTAGCACAAGTCATTAAGTGTTCAAATGAAGCATGATTTTAATGATTCAGTGTACTGCGGACGGATAAGTGGGTGATTATTTGGAGTAAAACTTTTCATCCGCTAATCCGAAGTGAGGTGCCGGCAGAAATCCATTTTGTTAGATGTGTCGTCGTCCTATAGGAGCAATTATTGTGTGTCGTCGTTCTCACTGATTTCAGTGGTGATGTCATTGGTTTTAGAAATTGAATTAAATATTGATAAATGAGTTTGTTTGTAAAGGTGAATTGAAGCAATGAGATGTATTTTTGCAGTGTAGAATCCTTAACTCCTGCTTAAAATGAATGAATGCTCGAGTATTTTCCTGTGCAATGTGAAATAAATACTGTTTTGCGGTTGTATGCTATTGTGGTGCAGCAACTTTGGCATAGCAAGTACATACAGTGCGTGTTGAGACGACAATCGGGATAAGTATGCAATGCATGGAAGGATGAAGTGATAGGTAATAGTAAATGATTAGACTGATATTAAGACGAGAAACGGTGGAGATAAGTTGTATGGGTAGATGTTAGGAATTCAGTCTACCGGAAATTGTTTGGAATTGAACTATATTCTGTTGTTGCGAACAAAGGGAACCAATTGTTGAAGTGAGAGAGAAAGTGATTAGACATTTTACAAGGGGATTGCGCTCCGTTTCTAGATAGGAACAATAAGGCCGCCGTTATCAATCAAAGTGCCATCTATCTCTTTCATGCTTTCATAGGTGAAAATAAAAGTTGAGAAATGCTTACAGTAGTCATCAGTATGTGTGAACGCTCGTTATCGAGCGTAGAATAATATTGTTGATTGGATGGTTTGCTCTTTATCCCGTGGAAAATCTCAAAAACTCTATCATACTTGTGAAGCTAGTTTTATGATATATCCACGAAAACATGGGTGTGACAAATTTGATCAATGAATAAGAAAAGTGAGAATGAGTATGCGTTAGTGTTGCGAAGCTCACTCAGAAAAGGTGTGAGATTGCTGAGAGAGAGGTAGAGAGGTGAAAAAATTCATGAATTACTAATTGTCAGACTAGATTTATGTCATGAATTTCCATTGGCAGCATGTGATCAAATTTGTGATGGGTCATGGATTAATATAATAAAGGTGGTGGCGGCCTCTCTTTCGGAGGAAGCAAATCGACGAAAGAGACAGGCATCTATCTAGTAGTAAAATTAAATATCATTATTAATGATATTATTATATTGCCCACCACCGTCCCCTCCTCAAAGGAGGAATGCCACCGATATTACATATTAGGCTATATTATTATTAGGTGTACTTATTAGGTCTTGTTATTATATTAAACTCACCCGACTGGGGATCAAACTCGGTTCGTCTGAGCGCTGATCCATCGCGCTAACCGAGGGGCCACGCCGGCCCGATAGTTTTGAGTATGGTTCACATGTTTTGTTCCATAAGGATGACGCTGATAGTGAAGAAATTAGTAGATCCTTGCGAATTGTGACAACTAAGTTTTGAATAGAAAACTAGTGACCGTAATTCTGCTGGAAGTGTAAAACAGCTGTTTAAGTGGCGAGCTAGGTTGTAGACTGTTCTGTTATGCGGGTGAGGTGGTGATTGATCCCGTTTAGTTGGTGCTAGCGTATTTTTATATTTTGAGAAATGTGGTCAAGTTGAGTAGGATCTGACTACATGTGCATCAAGTGCAATGACTAGGTGAAGAGAGTTCAGCATGAATTGAGATGAAAATATTGTAATCATAATTCAATGATGAAGGATGCTATAGCAAAAGTCAAGAAAGGTATTCTCTCTTATAATATCTCTTGGTTCTATTAATCATCAGTATCTGAAAGAAAGTGTTTGTGATGTATGTAATTAGCTCTCAGAATATGTTGTTAATTTTTTTTCTTTGAGTAAATTTTACTTTTGTGAAAATAATGAATGATTGAATTAATAAAATATTATTTTTCATGGTTTTGATTAATGAATGAATTTCATTAATTTAGTTAATTTTTAATTTTATGAATTGATTTTTGTAAATTTTACTGATGTTTTAAATAATGAATTAATTAATGAAATATTATTTTTCATGTTTTTTATTGATATTTGATTGACTATTTAAATAAATGTCATTCGACCTAAAAAATGTATTCATCCACAGTTGAGAAGTGTAGCACAAGTCATTAAGTGTTCAAATGAAGCATGATTTTAATGATTCAGTGTACTGCGGACGGATAAGTGGGTGATTATTTGGAGTAAAACTTTTCATCCGCTAATCCGAAGTGAGGTGCCGGCAGAAATCCATTTTGTTAGATGTGTCGTCGTCCTATAGGAGCAATTATTGTGTGTCGTCGTTCTCACTGATTTCAGTGGTGATGTCATTGGTTTTAGAAATTGAATTAAATATTGATAAATGAGTTTGTTTGTGAAGGTGAATTGAAGCAATGAGATGTATTTTTGCAGTGTAGAATCCTTAACTCCTGCTTAAAATGAATGAATGCTCGAGTATTTTCCTGTGCAATGTGAAATAAATACTGTTTTGCGGTTGTATGCTATTGTGGTGCAGCAACTTTGGCATAGCAAGTACATACAGTGCGTGTTGAGACGACAATCGGGATAAGTATGCAATGCATGGAAGGATGAAGTGATAGGTAATAGTAAATGATTAGACTGATATTAAGACGAGAAACGGTGGAGATAAGTTGTATGGGTAGATGTTAGGAATTCAGTCTACCGGAAATTGTTTGGAATTGAACTATATTCTGTTGTTGCGAACAAAGGGAACCAATTGTTGAAGTGAGAGAGAAAGTGATTAGACATTTTACAAGGGGATTGCGCTCCGTTTCTAGATAGGAACAATAAGGCCGCCGTTATCAATCAAAGTGCCATCTATCTCTTTCATGCTTTCATAGGTGAAAATAAAAGTTGAGAAATGCTTACAGTAGTCATCAGTATGTGTGAACGCTCGTTATCGAGCGTAGAATAATATTGTTGATTGGATGGTTTGCTCTTTATCCCGTGGAAAATCTCAAAAACTCTATCATACTTGTGAAGCTAGTTTTATGATATATCCACGAAAACATGGGTGTGACAAATTTGATCAATGAATAAGAAAAGTGAGAATGAGTATGCGTTAGTGTTGCGAAGCTCACTCAGAAAAGGTGTGAGATTGCTGAGAGAGAGGTAGAGAGGTGAAAAATTCATGAATTACTAATTGTCAGACTAGATTTATGTCATGAATTTCCATTGGCAGCATGTGATCAAATTTGTGATGGGTCATGGATTAATATAATAAAGGTGGTGGCGGCCTCTCTTTCGGAGGAAGCAAATCGACGAAAGAGACAGGCATCTATCTAGTAGTAAAATTAAATATCATTATTAATGATATTATTATATTGCCCACCACCGTCCCCTCCTCAAAGGAGGAATGCCACCGATATTACATATTAGGCTATATTATTATTAGGTGTACTTATTAGGTCTTGTTATTATATTAAACTCACCCGACTGGGGATCGAACTCGGTTCGTCTGAGCGCTGATCCATCGCGCTAACCGAGGGGCCACGCCGGCCCGATAGTTTTGAGTATGGTTCACATGTTTTGTTCCATAAGGATGACGCTGATAGTGAAGAAATTAGTAGATCCTTGCGAATTGTGACAACTAAGTTTTGAATAGAAAACTAGTGACCGTAATTCTGCTGGAAGTGTAAAACAGCTGTTTAAGTGGCGAGCTAGGTTGTAGACTGTTCTGTTATGCGGGTGAGGTGGTGATTGATCCCGTTTAGTTGGTGCTAGCGTATTTTTATATTTTGAGAAATGTGGTCAAGTTGAGTAGGATCTGACTACATGTGCATCAAGTGCAATGACTAGGTGAAGAGAGTTCAGCATGAATTGAGATGAAAATATTGTAATCATAATTCAATGATGAAGGATGCTATAGCAAAAGTCAAGAAAGGTATTCTCTCTTATAATATCTCTTGGTTCTATTAATCATCAGTATCTGAAAGAAAGAATGTGATGCACGCAATAAAATTTCTTTGTATTTTTTGATGTTTGTTTCAATTGACTTTGGCGAAAAATGTTCAATTTTTTTCCTTTAAAGTACTTTTGTTTACATGACCATATTCATGACCTTTTTGGAGACAGCAGTGGAGATCTTTTTGAAATGTGTATCCTGCTATTTAGACTTTATCTTTAATTTTGATGTTTTGCAATATATTGAAATTAATTGATTAACTTATATTTTTCAACATACAACTCTATGTTCTTCATATAGACATGTGGGGATCATAAAGTGCTTACTAACCTACTTGTTTCTTCGTTTTGCTTCTCTTCCTTCCGTTTCCGGGGGCTGGACGAAGTCGCGATGCCCACTTCCATTTTGAATGACACACTTTAATTAACACTTTTAACGAGACCCTTTAAAGAGACACTTAATGAATTTATGATAAATGTTCAACCTGAATACGTGTATATATAATTTTTGTAATAAATTGGATGTTCTTCAAACCTCTTTTCGGACTGTATATTATCAACAAGGGAATCTGATCGCATCATCCGGCAGATGACCACTATCATGAAATGTTCCGTTCAGGGACATCTGTGATTAATATAAGATGTCTAAGGGACGTTCAACTCCCATACCATGTACCGGATTTGAGGCCAGTGTCTTTGGTAGATTTGATTAATGACGGTTGTTTGTGCGTATTTGGATAAAACCGTGAAACAAGTTGTAAACAATTATCCAATACTCTAATGCGTGCATTCATACAGTGAATCTATTGAAAGAAGATTCTGGACCCAGTCAAGAAGACACTAAAGAATTACAAAACTCCCACAAGAATAAGCAACTGTCAATAACAGCTGCAATAGCAACTGCCAGTGATTGAAATTGTTCACCTACTGCACGCAGCATCAATGGCTATTGGTGTGGATTCTGAACATTTTATACCTGTTCATTTTTTGTGCGATTAGCAGGCTTATTGCAAAAAGATTTGCTTGCGAAAATCGATTCAGCAGGGAAAATGTTTTTTTGGAGAATTGTGGACTTTTTATAGAAAAATTTTGATAATCTATTTTCTTTGCTCAAAGGAGTCATGGACTAAATGATAGCTAATCAGTGATGATTCTACTTTTCAACTACAGTCATTGCAGGAATATGCCCATGCTTTATTTATTGAAAGTCTTCCGATGATGCAATCAGAAACAAACAAAAAGCAAATAGAAACGTCAAAAAGTAAAAATAATTTGATTGGTATAACAAGGGAAAATGCTAAAAGTTAAGCAAGAATCGTCTGAATATCCTTTCCTTCGGAAGATCCTTTATCAACTTTTTGGTGGATAAGTGCAACCAATGCTGAAATATTTCTATCGCTTATTAGACATCTCGTGATTATAGAGCATCATCTGTGAGGAGCAGTGGCGTCTTCTCCGTACCTGCGAGGCCTTCGGCGCATACTCAAAAATAATTTTAAAACAATTATAAAAATGAAAAGTGTCATCATTCATTTAAATTCGATAGCTTCTCGTGACAGCTGTGCACAGCTTTCCGTCTCAAAGTCAGACGCTCAACCTCATTGAACAGTTTTGCAGCACGTGCTCGAATCACAGCTGTTTTCCTCGAACAATTAGACACACAAGCTGGTCGTGTGTTCAGACGGAGCATTGATGTTCAGACAGAGTGAAAGAGAGTTGTGTGCGTGTGAGGCAGTAAGCGCACGCGCCCGCGCCAATATTGGCTTTTTCGATAGACATGATGCTTTGTCTTCTCCAATTTTTGCAATGAAATTCTACGCGATTCTTGATCGAGGCGCGGTATCTAAATATAGTAAGGGAAGCGCAACCCAATTGTTCCTGGATTCGCTTTATGTCAGAGAGGCTACTACGTCAACAGTTGCAAAAGGCTGACGTTCAGACAAGACTGCGATCAGATGATGAGCGTTCTTCAATGAATGCAGAGTAATGCATCTGAATCGAACACCTAGATTCGGGAGAATTCCATAATTTGTTTTTGCGTGATTGATGTGACCGTGGATGTGACACTATGTTTAGCACTACAGATGAGATCATAACCACGCCTTTTGTCCGAAGGGAATATACTGAAAAGATGGTAGTCGTCAAGCAAGGTAGGCCACCACCTGATATAAAAATTGAAAGTACTCACAGAGAAAGAAATAAGAAATACACAAGACATTTTAATGCATCAAAATTTCAAACATGTGAGCGGCTGACCGGCCATGAGTAACGCAAGAAACTGTTGACCTTGCCTCCTTTTTTTCTCGAGAAAATGTGGTTTGGACAGAGAGGGGATATAGTGATCTCAGCTCCTTGAGTAAGGGGGTAAGAGACATGAGCAATCACTTCTCATGTACACATTCACTTGGCCTCAAAAAATGTTCGGGAAATTGTTATCAAAAATTCAACTTTTATGAAAATTGATGTTGTAACATAAAAAATGTCTGGTATAGAAATAGTATTCCAATGCCGAGTCAAGGCCTATGATCTGAGCGCACGCGACGCCACTGGTGAGGAGGCCTTCAAATTATAATCAAAACTCCGACAAACGAATAAAATGTGATTATGATGTCATTGATTCATAAAATGCGAGGATCATATCGAATAAAAAGCAAACCAAGCGGTGATTGGTGACTTTCCACGATTTTCATGTCCCACCATAATGGGCTATTTAGGAACAGGATTGATAAAGATTGAGGTTGGTTACGAAATCCGTATAAAGTTCGGTGAATATGAAAACATTTGCACATCACTGTGGTAAAAATAGTCATCAATATTCGTTTAATGAAAGTTGAGCAATTCAAGGCCGGAAATAAATCAAACATGTTAAATCGCTTAATTGCTCTTGAATTCTCTGATAAAGTCCACCAATTGTCCAAGTAAATATACAGGAGAAGGTTTTAGATAAGACAATAGGAAAATCAATGAAAATAGAAAGTCAGAATGTATTTGAAATTTACCATCGATGACATGCCTGTATGTGCACATGTGCACTACGCAGGTTCTTCCGACAATTTCTCTACAAGATTGGGTCGGGTGCATTAATCAGTATGTACAGCAATCAATTCAGCTGGATTCTGATGTACTTCACAATAATGAAGTGAATTGCTTACAACTTGTTCCATGGTTTTACCCAGATACACGCTATCGCCATTAATCAAGTCTACCAAAGTCACTGGCCTCCAGTCCAGTACATGCTCTGTGAGTTGAACGTCCCAGGGATATCTTATATTAATCATAGATGTCCCTGGTTCTATTACCTTTCATTCATTTTCAGCATTCTTGTCCGAATGGTTTCCTTCATCAATCTACATGTTCTACACGATCTATAATCTTGACGTTTCTAAGAATAGCTTTTGTAGTCTTCAGTCTTTTAATGATGGCAATCTCGTATTTGTTTACTTCACTTTCATTCACAAGTTTCTTGTATCTTTTAGTTCCTTTTACCAACGGTCTTGATGACTCTCCAATATATTTTAATTTAATTTATTCACTTTTCTTCTTGCTTCATTTGCAATTTGGAGATCCTTCAACAGAACGGTAGTGAATAGAATAGCGATCCCCAACTCATCTGTCAAATATTATTTATGCGTGTAGTATTCAATATTGCTCATTAACCGACGCTGTGGCCTTTTGATAGAGTGTTCGCTCTTTGTCCGGGAGACCTTTGTTCAAACCTTGGTCGAGTCAAACCTAAGACTTTTAAAATAAGTACATTCTACATTCTTGCTAAACACTCAGCGGGTCAGCGCAAAAAAAATGAGAGTGGGGTAAATAACAGGCTCGGCCGCATGTAGGAACGGCTCCTAATGTCCTTCCGACTGTAAACAAGGTTCATTTATCTATCTTTTATTTTTAGCCAGGGTAAGAGTGTTAAAGGAAAACAAAACTTCCAGCGGGTTAATCAAGAGTTGTTGACCATTTTATTGGCATTTTTTATCGATTCGTTAATGTTTTTAATGTAGGCCTTGTGATACGGTCACATCAGAGAACTGTGCTAATATGCTTGGCAACTAAAACCCACAAATCAGATGAAGATGTCTCCTCAGCACTTCTACCGGCAGAAGATCATTTCTGTATCACGTGTCATTTGATCAGAGCATCGCTGGAGGATATCCTGACTACAGGTCACTTCACTCACTCGATCGGTGTGTTGTGAAAACCGTATATCTGCTCCATCCAAGCGGGGAGTTGGCGTGGAGACTCACGATTGATTGAAAATATTGGCCCACTGAATTGAGGCTTCTGACTTCACCTTTGAGGATGGAATCGTTGCGAGACTGTCGAGAATTAGAAATTGAGAAATCTCAGTAATTGAACCTTTTGTTTCACTAACGGTTGTTCTTTTTGTCTGTTTGTTTCGTTAATCATGTGCCATTTTTCAGATTTATGATTTGTTGTACTCCACACCTTTTTGCTGATCAAATCTCGAAGCCAGAAATGAAAATAAACTTCCGCATGTAGAAAAAGAATTTGCCATACAGCAATTTTAACTTCCCCGAATAATATTCGCCAATTTGGGTTATGCTGTGCAGAAAATTGCAAGTCAGAATCATGAAGTTGAAGTGAGTGGGAACCTCACAAAATTTTAAGCGAATTTTCGGACACCGGGCACATGGTCCAAAATAATCGAAGTTTCGAACTTCGAAAGCTACAACCCGTCAAAGGATGAGACTTTAAATAAGTGCAATTTGTGACAAAGGTTAAGCGATACCGCAACGACCTTAAAGATGCATTTGTATAAATTCCCAACTTAGGTCCTACTACTTATTGATATTATAAGTAGCGGTATTTGAATAAAACCTACATCATTGAATTTATCACTCAGCTGTAGGAGCCAGGGTAAACCAGATGGGCGGCTTTAATGTGAAAACATCTCATTTTGTTTCATTCAATGCATTTCACGTGACTCTGGCTTGACGTGATCATGCATGCTAGTGGTATGTGAAATGCATTACATGAAACAAAAGCTGTTTCCATTAAAACCGCCCATATGTCTACCCGGGTTCTTACTTATGATGAAAATGATCAGTAGCAGCAGCTTTGAATTAGTGATATGCGTTTGGATCACTTAAGGCGTTTCTTAACCGCAATCGACCTTACAGTAAATTTCCCTAACTGTGACCAACCGTAACCATGGGATTTTTAGCCGTAATCGACGTTAACAGCAGAAACATATGCATGTCTGATCAGTATCCAACTGTTAATCGTATGAGTGTATAGGTTCTTAGAATCAATGCCATAAATCAGCTGTCTGCTGATCATCACAATAGACTGCAGTTTGAATAATAGACATCTTACATCAGAAAATACTCCTTACTGTCCGTAGCCGAATAGGCCTTGGACAGTTAAGCTTACCCTAAGTCCTAGCTAGGACCATCATCTCGGAGCGAAGACCCTTAGCATGGAGAGAATCGCATCTTCTGAGGAAGTTCTTCAACTCCTCGGCGACGGACGAATCGTAGGTGCGACTTTTTCGTGCTGTAGTGGAACCCATCCTCCTCTACGGCCTCGAGGCGTACCCCATGACGGTTACAAGGGAGCAGACTATCGACACCCATTACGGCGCCCTTTTAGGAAACGCGCTAGGAATTCACTTCCCGATGAAAAATGACTTCCCGGTGCCTATGTCGCGCAATGAAGTGCCGGCGCTTAGTGACACCCTGCGTCGCCGACGTCAAGGACTTCTGGGTCACTGTCTCCGCAGTTCCCATCGAGGCAGTGGCATCCTCTTGCAGTGGTTCTGATCCATCCTCCAACCGAACGATTCCGAAGAGGCCAAGCCCAGACACAGTGTCTTTTGCAAACTTTCTTTTGTGACCTTTCTCTGTGTGGACTTACCCCGAACTCAAACCTTGTTTGTGTCCGTCGCCTCTGTTTGGCCAGCGTTTGCGCACAAGTTAATAATGTACGTATGTAAGTGCATGTGATTTTGCGTCACATATAAGTCCTAACTATTATACAAAGTTTTATTCCTCTAAATTTCGTGGTTAAAGCAGTTTATTGTTTGCAAATTATGAAGTTTCATCAATTTTCTTCTTTTACCTGTTTGCATTATCTGTCATGAGAAATGAACACGTTGTCAAATGACAACATGTCTTATGGCTTGTGACTTTTGGCTAAGGCTTATGAAGTATCGTGACGCGACTTCAGAACAGAACGATGGATTATCGTGTGTGCCTTCGGTCTTACACATCTGTATCTGCATCACATGTTCTGCCCATGAGAATGAATGTAAAATTGCTCTATTCTATTGTGCTTATCATAAATATTTCTATTCGTTCAAACGGCGCGCAGCCCTTGCAGCTCACTCTTAGTCGGCAGGAGGTCGATTGAAAATCACTGAAATAATGTTGAGCATACTTTCCTTGTCTTTTCTGATGAAGAGAATGAAGCTAATTCATCCATTAATCAATTGGAATTATCTCATGAAGAGATGAACATTCTGAATGTTATGTACAAGGTCGCTGGCAGAAACTATTCAACAAAGAATGATAGAGGATCGAGTGGACAATTTAAGTCATTCGATATTGAGCACCACCATTTGAAGATCAATTCATTTTGGATGTCTTGCGATTGTCAAGTAAGTTGGAAGTGGTTTTTTTCAATGTAAGCACATAAGTCTTGGCTGGACTAAAAATGGATCGATTGTGACTTGAGAGACAAATGACAAAAAAATAGTACATTGTGATTAGACAGCGGCATTATAGGTGAATCATCTAAAATAAACTTTTTACCTGAATTCCGGATATTTTGTAAAAGCACCTATCACTTAAATATTGTCATTAAGACAAAAACTTGCTAGTTGATTAACTCATCTACTCTCATTGGAAAAATCATTGAGAAAATCGTGGTAACGAATTGCTTCTATAATCGGAATAATGAGTACCACATGTTTCTGGTCATAGTTTCTAATTCTTTCATATACATTTGTAGAGTTTTTATTTCATTTGAAATACGAGCAATTTTGATCTGTCTGCGCATTGTCAATACACGATTTGAAACGTGATGGATTGAACTTAATTGTTAATGTTTGATCTGTGCAGTTGTTGTAGCTTGAAATAAAATCGTTCCGAATCGCGATGACTTTGACTTACTCCTAATTTTCTTTTCTCAAATTTATTTTTGAACTCATACGTAGATTATTGCAGCGGTATTTGTTTTCAAATAAGTTATTGAAAAAAACACCATTGATCTCAATAAATCTAGATATTTTAATGAATCTTTGACTCACCCAGCTAAACAACCTTAATTTGTAAAATTATTCAACCAAAAAAAAAAACTAAAGTGACAAAAATATTCACCTAAGATGTCGGTGACTAATTATGATAAATGATTCGGCTAGTGCATAGAAATTAACAATACCATAGAAAGTCCTAGAATGGAAATTGCATGAAAATCATGGCACACGCCGGGGGAACTTAGTTGGGGCAAAAAGAAAATTGTGCGAGCTGGTTTCCTTGTTTTCTGGTTGGCATTTATATTTATCAAGGCAATTTGTGATCTGGATTGTTGCCCCATGTGCAAATATCATGTACAAAAAAGCAATAATGAATCTACAAAATACTGCAGTGACAGGATAACAAAGAAGAAAATCCTCTAAAACGTTCTGTACGTTCATCATTTTTAAATATCGCTCCTATAATCTATCAAGAGTATAATGAGAAACATATGCAACTTGCAATGTCGATTTGCAGAACATGCATTAATCCAGCTTGAAATCAGAGGACAAAGAAATGTTAGAGCATTTATTTTACTTTAAAGGGCCCCTGTTCATTATATTTGAACAATTTTCAAATCTCTGCATGCATTCGAATATCAGCTGCCAATATATCATCAAATTATATCACATAAGTCATTCAATGATTAATTGAGTTCCAGCGACATTCTATTTATCTGAGAAATGATTGTAAGTAAAGAAGATTTTAAGAGTGCTTATTCCAGAAAAACACTAGGTTTCTTAGCCGCTTGACCGAGAAATTATCCAATGATTAGAAATTTAACTGTGAATTCTTGAGATGTTCTTCCAACCAGTACAACGACCACTTTCAATATGACTCTGTGAACCAAATTTTAATTCGTATTCCAGTATTGAAAAATTGTATAATGGTTGTCAATGACTGGCACAAATAGACACAGTATATTAATCCATGGAATAGTAGGCTTTTTCACATGATACAATACCATCATCTCACTAAAATTCTTTTCATAAAGATCCGGAAATTTGCTGTCAACAACTTCCACAACCAACTTGGCAAATGGTTTGACTATGATATAATGTTTCAGATCGAATCTCATCTACAAACCATAGATTTTTCCATGTGCCATCATTGTATATAGACAAGATATCAAACTTCCATTCTAGTGTATTATCCACTTCTATGGGCTAGTGTTGCCAATCATTCAGGATCCCTCAACAGTTTCTTTTTTTTCATTATCCACATGTTACTAACTTTATTCATTAGTAGTATCATTGTACTCAGAATGCACCACTTGAGCATTAAATCCAATTATACACCCAGCATCGATTGAGCGAGATCTCCTTGCTTAGAACTGATGATTATACAAAAAGAATACTTAAATATTGACTTGCATCCTCAGTTGAAAAATGGAAACAGACCTGAATTGATGATTATACTGTGAAGTGTCCATTTATCGGCAATCTTTTTATGATTATTGGAAAAGTGGGAAGGCAAAGATTGAATATCTAACGAAAGTCTGCATCCCAATAAGTCATTTTTTGTGAGCTTCGTGCGGTCAGGATACGAAGATTGTTAAACTAAAGTATTTTTATGCATTTCAATAACACAAGCATCTTTATTTATAAGCCATCATTTGCTCTTGCACGTATTACATGCGATTATGGTCGATTATTGATTATTTAGCACGATTGGTTGTCTTCGTGGCACATTGGTAAGTTCTTGGTCTAGCGACCTTTCGGTTCAGAGGTCGAGCCCCGAAGGTGTCATTGGAAGTCATCAGGAAGGGCATCCGGACTAGAAGATTAAAGTCTGACTATGTCAGCACCGTCCAACCCCCAGTAAGGAAGAGTAGTGATGTTAAACCATCATCATTACATACGATTAGCAAATGATAGTTAAGGAAAAATATGGCACTCTATATCAAGAATGTTAAGTTTTTTATCTTGCATTTGAACTGCAGCTATCTGAATGCCTTGTACTCGTATCTTTTAATTAATTTTTGTGAATATTCCCCGCTAGAATGTGTGCGATGTGTACATGCTTCGTAAGAATAACTGCTCTATCTCAGAAAAAGGTTTTTGTATGCCTCATGCAACGCACCAATTTTAGAATCCGTTCAAAACCATTAAAATCGGTTTTTAGTTTAGTAAGTAACAAAGATCACTCTCATTCTGTGACGTAATTTTGATTAGCGACCGGTCTGATACCTGCGTGCGATATTCCATCATCCCGATTCTAGTTTGCCACATCGGCATTTCTAATCGAACTCCTTTGCTCGCACATGCGGTCCTCAACTAAACTGCACATTAGCTACACCTGTGATATGTTTACTTCTGTTTTACTTCGATCCTATATTCGATTCGAACTTCAATTCTTTTCTTCTGTCTTAGCTAGACAGAGCAGGAACCGAGAACCTGGTTACAGTTCGTGTACTTAGACAACCCAGCTAGAAAACTGATGGGTTATTTAGGGTTTTTAAATAGGGCAAGTCAGTTTCGGATTTCATAGGCTACATAATTACATAGGCTACGTAACTGTTTTTTCACATTTTGTGACAAGCTGCGATGACCATTTATTTGAAACAAAACTGTTTTTTCCTAGCTATTTATAATTTTCAGTTTCAGCTTTCATCGATTAGATAAATATGATAACTTAACTGCGGTATGGGATAGAAAATATTTACTGAGCTTTTCATTTCAACAAATATTCAGAAAAAAACATAATTACAAAAAATACATAATTTTAAGTGTTTTTGCTCGATTCATTATGATTTTTTTATAATCACTTTGCACTTTGTCAATCATGCTTTGCAATCAAGATTTGCATCGAAATTCTATTGTCACTGATCAATAGCAAAAATGTAAAAAGATTTAGAACAGTCATTTTTCAAAATCATTCTGACGGATGGTCTCTAATTTCAGTAATGGGCCCACCTTCATTTAGCTTGCACTGATTGATTTAAGATTTTCGACTTCAGGATTAAGTAGACATTGCACGATAGTTTTCATCACATCATTTAGAAAACTAAGCAGACAAGGCAGATGACGCATATATGCTTAGTAGTAATCCCATCCCAGGCGCAAGTCCAAAATGTGCAAAGATGAGTCATCCCCCCCCTCTGGCGAGAGGAAGGAAGTGGTCAAGGATGTGCTGGGAGGAATGGGTCCGAGAGGAAGAAACTGTTCCCTACCCCCCTCTGGAAGGAAGGAAGGAGTTTTCGGTAAGGGAAGGAAGGGATGGAATCTCGGAAGGATAGAGTGAGAAAAGGTGGGTGTTGGTGGTGTTTGGGATGTGAAAGTGGAGTTTAGATTTGGAATCTACGTGAAATTTTGGGTGGGGAAGGAAGGCAGGAGGAGTTTTCCTGAGAGGCAAGGGGTGGAGCGACAGAGTTGGAAAAGGGCGGGTTTTGGTGGTTTTGGGATGTGAAAAGTCGTTTTTCGTCATGAAGGAGTGCTTGGATGGGAAAACGGAGGCCAGATTCGGAATATACGTGAAATTTTGTATTAGGAAGGACGTTTCCAGCTCAATCGGAGAGAAACAGTTCTGACCCCCCTCCTGTCAAACTTCCAACTTTGGTGTTAGAGATCGTAAAGTCGTGTGATAGCTCATTTGAAAGCTAAGAATGGGAAAAATGCAGTGGAAAGCTCGGTTTGGTCCTATTTTTCTGGGTTTAGGGAGGAAAATAGCTGGAAAACGTCAGAGTTGGAAAAGTCAGGTGTTGGATGTCTTGGGATGAGAAAAGTCGTTTTTCGACATGAAGGAGGCCTCGGATGGGAAAACTGAGTGCAAATTCGGACGTTTTGGCCAATGTTGGGTCTAGGGACTTCTTCCCAGCTCAATCGGAGAGAAAAAGTTCTGACCCCCCCCCCCTCCTGTCAAACTTACAACTTTGGTGTTAGAGATCGTAGAAAGTCGTGCAATAGCTCATTTGAAAGCTAAGAATGAGAAAAATGCAGTGGAAGAAACGGCTTGTTCCTATTTGCCTTCGTTTAGAGGTGAGACGTCATTGAAAATTTGGGACATTGGCGAAAAAACGACGAGTTAGAATTTTTACGAAAATCGCTCTAGCGGGTGAACGACGCCTCGGACGGGAAAACAGAGACCAGATTTGGAATCAGCGTGCCATGTTACACCTGAATGTCATTCATGCCATGTCTCAGAAGTGATAGGAAGAAAGATGACAGAAGCAGTAGAGTTTACGAATAAATTTTGTTCACTACGTTTTCATCGACAAAGTCTTCGTGGTGTGATCAAAGTCTTTGTGGACTACATCATCTCATTTCATCATGAAAAGGCAGACTTAGAATTTGCTATCGCTAAAGGTTACTTCGTTTTCCAACAGCTCATGGTCAGTTTGATAAATAAAGATGTGAAGGGACGATTAGTTGCAGAGATTGAATTTGAGAAAGTGACTGATGAGCATGCTGGTGAACGTGTAGTGTTTCATTTTGCATCCTATACTTCAGAGACGATGCATGACCCAAAGATTTCTATCAGCGACACATGGCGAAAATTGCATCTCGACTAGATTAATTTCATGAGCATGGATCCAACTTGCTCTTATGTCGCATAAAACACATTCATATTCAACTCAATGTGCTGAACTAGATTTGACTACAAGATTTGGGAAAAGCATTCATGAGTCAGTCGTCCGCGTGCCTCCTTTTCCCTGCCGCAACGAAGTCAGGGGAGAAACGGAGGTCTCTGATTGGCTCTCATAGTGTCAAATGTGGATTCGCAGGAGATTATAAAAGCAGACGTCTCCCCATTTTCTCTTCATTTCATTCTCTTGACTTGGAAAGCGTGTGTAACTTGCGAAAGGCATTCTCCGTCTCAATTTTGTCTGATTCATTCCTGTTTGCAAATTTACAAGTGAGTGTCATGACTGTGTGGCCTAAACCTTACAAGCATTTTAGAAGAGAGACGCAGGAGAGTGTGTGGCCGATGATTGATTGTATAAGCTTATTTTGTTGAACCATCACCACCACCGCCACCTCCACCACCTAGACGCTTTACCTTTAAGTAAGTCTTTTAGGGAATTGAAACTTAATTCGGGTCCTAAGCCCAAGACATTTAATTTACTGGATGATGACGAAGACTTAGACTTTGGTGATAAGCTTTAAAACATGTGAACGCTCCAAAAGGTCCTCTTAAGGGCCACCTCATATGTCACTGCTAAGCTAACAATTTTCTTTTCTCTGATGATCATGAATGTACTTAGTGGTATTCTTTCGTTACAGACTGCCATGGCCATGAATCCTACTCCAACTGCTGCATCACTGAATCCTCAACATCTCGAGCTGTGGAATCCGAAAATTGAAAAGGTAATTCACGGCTATCCTATCTACAAACAGCAAGTGCGCTACAGCGGTGTTCGACTCTATCTTCAAATGCCGGCGGTATACTTACCAAAAGTGGATACGCAAGTACATCGTTGCGGTCAAAACCTGAGTATCCCTATTGATAGTTCGTTGCGTCAGCAGCTTAACATTTTAGAAGACGTTGTGAGGCAAAAGGCTCTTATTCCTACTGAACTATTACAGTTGTGGCCAGAAAAGAAAACTTCTTATTATAAACCTTTGTATCGCGGCACTCGCTGCTATATTTTACAAAGCAAGTATTGTAAAGTCACTTCAGGAGTGAAAGTTGAACAGTCAGTTGAAACGGAATTGTCATCGATAGGTGCAGGATTTTATTCATTTCATATTGAGGTGCTTGCTGTTTATGTGGGACCTCATCAATTTGACGGTAATTTGATTTCTCTCAATTTGCGCATTGCTCAAATTCATCATCAACCTGAGTTAACAGGTCTTGATCACATTGAGAAAGTCATTGATTCTTGCGTCAAAGAGTGTCAAGAACCTGTCACAAAACCTAAACGTCGTCGCACATCAAAGAAAGATGGTGCTACCACCAAAGAGAAATCTTAAGTATTGTAATCAGTTAGTATGTAGTGAATGTGGAAAACGCGGTCTTGCGCGTTATGTTCAAATAAAACATTGTAATCATGTTGTATGTATCTTTTGTTATGTAAAGGACAGACATCCTTGTAAAGTTCCTGCTCAATGTATTATTTTGTAATGAAGTCTTTTTGATATTGTAGGTTGTCATCTTCATAGACAGTGAGGGAACACCCATGCAGGAATTGAGTGCTATTGCAATGAGAGAAAGTGATCAAACTGTTGTTAGTGTATATCATAGATTTGCCTACTGTCCTCCACACAAAGACGAATGGTCACGACGTCATGTGCATGGACTTGATCCTTCTATTTTGATTCATATTGGATTTGTAAATGAAACGTATTTGATAAGTGATTTCAAACGGTGGCTGTCAGGTTTTCATATTGTTAAAATATTAGGAAATGATTCTGAACGAGAAGCAGCAACACTTCAGTTGCACATTGATAATTTATATTTACCATGTTGGGTAGATCGTGTAAGACAAGACTATCATATGCATTGTGATCAAAAGAAGTTTAGAGATGAAATGATTTTTGACATGGCTATATGTTTCGGTGAAAGACATCACCTTTACAGACCACCATCTCATTGTAATACTAGAAATAAAGCTACCTACATTGCAAAACTCTCTCCACGCTGGCATTGTAGTCTCTATGACGTTTATGAACTGTATCTATATTATTGTCAACAGCATGGGTCTATGTAAAAGATGTTATTACTCCTTGTGAATTAATGATGATCATTTTATGAAGGGTATTCTGTACTTGTAAATTTTGTCTCGTGTTGAATAAACTTACAGTGGAACATGATTGTTATTTCTGTTTTATTCATAGTGGAAGTCATTGAAGCAATGTGAAATCTATAGTCACAACGTTTATGATGGCGCATCGTACCTTAAGTAACCACATGTGTCATTTGACACTTGATCAACAAGGATTCGATGGATTTTTACAAGAGTAGAAACTTACATTTAAAATGAAGATGAATGATATGAAAGTAGTGCTAACTGAAAGCCTTCCTCTCTTCAAAAGATTGATGGAGAGTTTACAACCTCAAGATGTAAAGGGTAGACTCGTTGCTTATATAGAGTTGAAAAATTTGCAAAAACCACTTCGTTTTGGATCTTATTGCACAGAATGGATTACTCTTAGTGATCAATTTTATGGTCGTCATATGGAGAAAATTATGGAGAGAATAGAAGAGACGATGGAAGGAAATTCATACGTTGCTAAACATGTCATGATTCAACTGAGTGTGTTTACATCCACGACTTTGTTTGATGGTCGACACATTGTGTAGATGCAATAAAGATTTCTTTTCACTGAGTATTTTGTAATGGTGTATAGAGCAACATGAGTCATTGCGCTTTGTTAGATAAATGAATGCGTCTTTGTTCGAGAAAAGGGCCGTGACACGACATCAGTCATTGCGCTTTGTACATTACTATCGGGCTCTTTGTTAGATAAATGAATGCGTCTTTGTTCGCTAGAAGGGATGTGTCACTAAAGTCTTTGTGAGGACTAGAACGACTTTGTGTATAAATAGGAAAGGTTTCCACCCACGCAGTCAAAAGTTCACTTGTGATAACTCTTTGTCACGTAACAAAGACAGGGAAAACGAGAAAAGGGAAACGCATGTGATTGGAGCTAGGTCTGGTTATAAAACGAACGACTGAGCTAACGGCAATCATTTCCGTCCTTGCGCTAACCATGGAGTTGCTCGAAGCCATCAACTCCTCTGCTCTCGCACTGGGTACACTGAACTCCCTTACTTAAGCATCGGGTAAAAATGCTTTTAATCAAAAGATAACTCATCATGGAGAAGCCGTGACCTTAAAAACTCCAAGTCATCGGATAGATTATCTAAAGGTTATGTCAACAAAGTATGGACTGGCCGTGTGTGTGCCGTTAGACTATTGGACACGGTTACAATTCAATACTCTTGAAACATTCCTGAAAGAAAATCTCACCATTCCCAAAGAAATTGTTCGACACAATGGGAAGCAGCCACAAGTTCCCATCATGGAAAGACGATACATGTATGTTCATATGGATAGACACTGTCTCATCATCCATGAAAAGGAGGGCAGCGAATTCGACTTACTCAATTGCAAACCACTCCCCATTTTGGGAAAAGGATTCTACTCCTTCGAAATTAAAATTCAAACCATCTACATGGGTCCGCGCAGGGACGGAAGGTTGTTTGCGTTGAATCCCTATCTTCTCTCCATAACCTTTAAAAATGATGTCCATGTTGATGAGGATCAACTACAGTAACACTCTCCACACATTGAGAACGCACCATCGGTCTTTATGAGACCACGGCCTAACGGCCACCGTATCAAGAAAGAAAATGTACACTCACCATGCCACACATGAACATGAATCTCTCCTTCTTTCTTAGGCATGCCCTTCTTCACTTAGGTTTTAAACATGTAGAAATTATCACCATGCCTCCATGTATCATGGAAACGTCAGTGTGTTACATTTCATGATACGAAACGTCAACTTCAGATAACTCTAGAACGCTTTCAACTACGAAGGTGACATCGCGCTATCCTATCCAACTCTTGCCGTGTCATTAACGTAGGAGACGGCATTGTATTTATTCGCATTCAAGAGATGATTCTACATAATGATCACTGCTACATTGTGATTCCAAAACCCTCATGGGAAAAGTATAAAAGGGAAGTTCACTCCACCTCATGTCATTTGTGAGTCATGCTCCCCATCCGCATCATCAACGCCATGCGCGAAATGAATCTCAGAAGAGACATCGATTTAGAACAGTTGCATACCCATCTTCCCGATTCAGTCTATCATCGCGGTCGTCCGCAAATGTTGGTCATTCGCATGAGCAACGGTCGAAATCTTCAAATCTTTCGCTGCGGCAAAATCCAAGTCCTAAAAAACCTTTCTCATTTCGTGATGCAGTCCATGTGTTACGAAGTCGTCAAGAAAATGCGAACACTCATGCCTCATCTACGCCTCAGTCCCCTGACATTGAAGAATATAGTAGTGTCTGTTCAATTGAAGATGTTAGTGAATCTAGCCAACATTAAAACCAGTAATCATTGTATATTTTATGAAACTGAACTCTTTCCTGCTGCTCTGATTCGGAAGTGGCATCCTGTACATATTGCAGTGTTTCACAACGGACATTGTATCATGACTGGTTTACGTGATATCAGTAAAGTAGCTGACATTGTTAAATCTTTAATGCGTTATCTGTATGAGTCACAGTTAATAGGATCGTGTTAATCACATGATGCGTTTTGAATGAGTCATCGCAATGAACTATCGCCCACACACGTGTCGGTGAAAAGGTTGAACAAGACTGATTAGATTCTTATCTAACTGACTGGCGCCTTACCACTTCATGAGTCAGAGATATTTATAGACATGAGTCAGCAAAGTGGTTGATGTTTCCTAAGCCGAAGAAATTGTCATGATGTTACATTCGTTGGTGAGGATGATAACTTACAAACTCTAACATGGTTTTGACTTTATTTTATACTTTACCTATCTTGCAAACAGTGAAATACTTATGACTTCATTTATATTTCACCTATCTTACAAACATCGACATGGTGATAACTTTATTTCCAACTTCACAATCATCAACTTTATTTCTAACTTTACAAACAGTGAAGTGATTCTGACTTCATTTATATTTCACCTATCTTACAAACAGCGACATGGTTATAACTTTATTTCTAACTTTACAATCATCAACTTTATTTCTAACTTAACAAACGTCAACTTTATTTCTAACTTTACAAACAGTGAAGTGATTCTGACTTCATTTTATATTTCACCTATCTTACAAACAGTGATATGGTTATAACTTTATTTCTAACTCAACAATCATCAACTTTATTTCTAACCCATCTTACAAAATGATCAAAACTTTTACTTCTGTCTATTGAGTGAGGATCCCATCTTTATGTCAAAAGGAAAACGACACAGTCTGTACATGCCGCTATGATGCTATTCATCATCACAACCGATTTTCATAGCACCGCACATAGTTAATACTGATGGTAGCAGAAAACAAAGTTTTTATGGCTCACATCACCGGAGAAAACAAAGTCACTCATGTGCAGGGAGAAAACAAAGTCAGGAAAAACCAGTTGATATGCAAGTCATGATATGAAGTGATCAGGAGTTGGACGCATGTTACAAGGCACTCACTCACAACGCCCCATAGAAAACGCCATGGAGCGAAAAAGCAAAACATCAACCACAACAGAGAGGAAGCATTCATCATCAGACATCGCCGGACGGAGGAGGAGAAAGTTTCTGTCTCTTGGGTGGAGGTAGATGAGTGTCTGGATGGCCGTACGGTAATGAGTGGTTAGGACTCATCCAGCATCGCTTGTCTTCCCAAGCTGAGAGACCTCGTTTCCTAAACGTCGTTGTTCTGACTTGATGCGACTGTGATTTTAAAATGGTCATTTCTACTTTTTTAATTTTAAGTGAATCTAAGGCATCTTGATAGTCCCTATGTGTCATTTTTCTAACGATTGACTTCGAGATGCCTTTCGCCCGTTTTATAGAAAGCTCTGAGGATTTTGATTTCATGCAGTACATTTTAGGGCGAAGCAAGATCAGCTCCTCTATCTGTTTGCCGGCACATTCATCCTTGAAGCAGCCAAGCTTCGCTTTATTTGAAGTAGAGTAAAGCGGATGGTCAGTGGGATAGTTGGAACTATCAAAGTTGGTTGCTAAATATTTTAAAGTGTCTTCCTGCTTGACTTGGCTAGTGGTTGTCAAAGCTAGGAAGAAGCTGTCTGTATCGCCTCCTACTAATTCCACATGTTGGATCAATGGACAAGTTTTAAAAGTGTGGTAAAATAACTTGCACATTTCTAACTTGGAGTGATCCAAGACAGCTTGACCGACATAAATGGGCTTGCAAAGTTCTACTTTAGATTTTAACATTTTAAAACCAGTGGTCTTCGGAAATGACATGGTGGCAAAATAACGGCGAGCGACATAACTTGATACTCGTTTCCGGATCAGTCTTGGATTCAGCCCTTTTCTTGCTATTAAATTCTATATACAGTTTTAGAAAGGGCTTCTGCCTAAACTAGATGGCGCGATGGACTTTGTCAAGTTGCATCCCCATATCTAGATAGAATTTGAGGATGGAATAGTGCACGATGTAATGCTGTTTGTTCAATTGGATGAGCAACAACTTCCTAGTGGGTTTATGGTGTAAGTCATTTTTCGCCTGATACTGCTTATTGTGTTCTTCCATAAATGGAGAGAACATATCTGGACTGACTATGCCAGATTCGGGTGCGAGAGGAAAATCAATGGTTCTATTTTTAATACAGTCTGGATAGATGAGGTCGACTTCAAATAAATAACCTATGCCGGTCTCATCTCCCAGTGCCATGATGTGTGCTGGATTGGAGAAGTGCTCAATGTCATGGGGCTCTACCCATTGGAAGTCAGACTGTGGCAAAGGCTTTGATAATGTACTCCCATATAAATTATTTTAGTATATGTACATTAAATGCGTGGTCGATCCTATGTCTTGGGTGCTGTTGACAACATGTTTGTCGACAAATGTTAAGGCATCCCTAATATCACGTTCAAATAACGTGTACATTTCTGCATCTTGCAGTAAATGAATGCTCTCTTTCGTCATCTTACAGGCTGACTGATAGGACAGACCCGGCAGACTAACAAAATGGACGGGGTTTAAGGTGTCCTGTTCTAATGTGACTTTCCTAAAAGTCTCAAACACGTCAGCCAACAGATAGACGTCTAATTTTAAGTAGGCAAGCATGTAGTCACCAAAAGTGCGACACCTAAATTCTAACCATGCTTGCTCTGCATGCCTATAATCATCCAGCGAACAGTCCTCACCCGTCAAATCATTTTTAAATTTATCGATGGACGGAAGGGATGTTTCTTTCAATGTATCCATTGAACTAAAATAACTATAAGGAAACACCCCTTTCCGTCGCATCAGACTGTCACTTATGTTGGGATAGTCTTTCTTTAAATGTTGAGTGAGGGGAAGTGTTTCTAAATTATTAGCCAACGCGGCTAAGGAAGAAGACATAAATTGAAAGCGATCTAGAAAATTTATGTCATAGAAGACAGGCTTCCGTTCCTTCGTCTTATCGACTTGGACTATAGCAGTGATGCACATAAATTTTTCCTTACTTTGGGCAATCACTTTGGATGACCAGGATTTCATTTTACCGAATCCATGGCGAATGATGATCTGAGCATCATAACATTTAAAGTTATGAAAGATGACGGGGAGCGTTCGCCGTTTGAGCCTAAGTTTCATATTGCATTTACTGCATAAGGCAGACCTAAATTTACCACTGAGATGGCAATGGTCCCTCACCTTCTTATGTTGCTGATCATCAAAGGATGAACAGCAGCGGGGACATTCCGTGGTCCTATCAAATTTGATTTTATCGGCTTCTGTGAAGCACATGGGTTTCCTAGTCAGTTCCGTTTCATAGCGTTGATGAAAACGGGCTTTCTTATCTAAAAAGTTGAGGAAGTTTTCAACGCACTCCTCGCCTTGCCACACATGCATTTTATTTTGGTTCCTATAATATAGATGCCAAACTTCATAATAGGCAATGGCTGCTGGCTCATGACTTAGGTCTTCTTGTTCAGTATAACATTCAATGTCCGCATAGATGGTGCATATGGGACTGAGCTCATTGCCGTTTTCCTCATACCTATAAAATTTATCTTTGGGCATCACTTCCATTTGAAGTTTACCCCGAGAGCACCACTCGTAATGCTGTTCAAAATATGGTTTAGATGTGAAGCGCCGTGTGCAGAGATCACAGTAATAAAAATTATCCTTATAGGTTGCTTGATGATGGTATAACTTTGAAATTTTAGGAATGCCACAATAATGCCATTCTGGGTGGTTGTCGCTATAGACTAGGAGAAGATTGACAACCCGGTCGAAGTTACTTTGGCGGTTGTTATACCTAACGCCCTTCAGACCTTTTTCCCAGAGATGGACGACGATCTTAATGTTGTTGAGTTTTTCAAATTGGGCGATGCCTTTAAAATCTAATGTGTTGACATCTAACCCGTCAAACTTAAGCTCATCCTCCCATTCACAATACTTGGTGACCCTTTGACGATGCATACCTATATCATTATAGTGAAGAATGGAGAGGACGACATACTTGAAACACTGGGACTGAGACTCTACATTGATGACAGCCTTTTTGTCAGCCAGTGCTTTGGGGAGGGTGAAACAACCGCTCCCTTGCAAATTTTCTAAAAGATTAATTTTAATGTCTACTTTCTCTATCCCATCAAACACCAGACCGCTGTCTCTTTCATTAAATTTATTTAAGTTGCTGACGAGATAGGTCGCATGTCTCTCTATCCACTCGTTTACATCACCTATGAGATCAGCAGCACAGGAGGCTATCCTAATGGTCACAGTGGACTCTACTTCTCCCGTGCTACTGTCTACCTTATTGAAACGAGCAGTGAGATAGAACATGCCTTTGAGTAAAAATCTATCTAAACTCGCCAACATTTGATGTATTAACCCTATATTATTCATCAAGAAAGGATGAATATCTTGCACAGCTTCAGAGCTTTCTAACTCATAGTCGCGAACGGGCCTCTCAAGATAAAACTTGCTCAGCCTTAGAGTGACGTTGTTGTCAGTGTAAAGTTCAGTGGAATGTTTCTGACAGAGTGTGTGCGAAGAAAGAACAAACTCTGTAGGAAAGGTCTTCTGACACGAAGAACAGGAAAAGCCGACGTGCGATAAAGGATGCTTCCTACTTGATGACGTTGGTGGTTGCCTCACACTGCCACAGGAACCGCCTTCGATGTGGACTCGCAAGTTGGTGGTGTTGTAGAACGTGCGTCCACAACCTTCACACTTCGGCCGTTGAGGGATCGGTCGGCGTTTTCCTCCCCTGCAGGCACGGCCAGCGGTGTGACGTCTCAAACTGTAGGCTGAGGCGAAGACCCTGTCACACCGCTGGCATCGAAAGTCCTTCTCTTCGACTTCAATCTCCCTCTCCTCTCCCACTATCTCCAACTCCTCCTGCTCCAACAGTCCACCGACTGAACGGAGAGGAGAGGGAGTTCGGCCGCTGCAGGTGGTGGGACGAAGCTGGGATGATGATGGGACGGGAGGGAACGTCGCCGTCCAGGAGGTAGGCCGCCAAATTTTGAGAAAAAGAGAAGAGATTAGTAACATGATCCCAATCACGGATACTTACCATCTAATGAATTAATCTCCGGCAACACCGATGGACGCGGAGGAGGCAGGAGAGGGACACGAGCCGAGGGTGGAAGAGTCCTGGGCTTCGGTGTCGGAGGGACGTTTTAACGAGGAGCAGGGACCGGTGCAGGTACCGGAGCGGTCGGTGGAGGTGGGACGATGACGATGCCCGAGCTCGAGAGAGGGGTCGCACCTTGGGCGGAGGTATATGGGTGGGAAGGTAGGGCCGGAAATTCCTCGCGGTATTTTCGGCTCGCGGCTTCCTCGTACTTCTTCATCTTCGCCAAGTCTGTAGAGAGGAAAGAGAGATTAGATGATGAAACAAGGATGATGTAGAGGATCTGAAACAGTCTAAACATGAGATGTTAAAGATACGTTCATAGGCTTCCCCGATTGTTCCTTGGGGGACGGGTTCCCCATTACGAATACATTCATGCACTGAAAAGAATGACAGCAAAGATAAGCAGAGGTAAAATTTGGAATCGGTTAAAACATGAACAAAATAAGGGAGGGGCTCTTGATTTTAATGAGGATGTCTCCCCTAATGATGTTAGTAATAGAGTCAACCTTGATACAAATACTTACATTGCTCGATGGTGGCCTTTTCCATCTCAGCAGCAATGCGGTAGTTCTCAACTTTGTTGAATTCCATTTTTGTTCGATTGCAGATGATTAATTGTAAAACTTCAATCACTGAAAAGGAAAGATGAGAATCGTTTCATTTGCCTAGTCAACGTTTGGGAACAATCATTGAAGTGACATCTAATGAGTTACATTTCACTCTACTCCATATCATAAAGACTAACCTTTGTCGAATGGCTGAAGTACTCTGACCTGGCGAGAGAAAGCGTCACGTTGAGTATGAAGTCGAACGCCCAACATGAGCAACGGCTCAGAGGTTTCGGTCTAACAAACGACGAACAACCCGTGCAACGCAATCCCTCTACGGCAGTACCCGCCGTCCCGAAGGAACGCTCGAGCAAAGGAGATATTACTGCGATGATATGTTTTATGAGCAGAAGATATGTTAGCAAGAGACTATTCAACTTCATAGCAAGTCAAAACAACCTGATAGCAGGAGCTCACCGACACTCACCTTGTGAAAAATAAATGTGAAGAACAGAGCTGGTGCACTGCTTTTTATAAGATTTTCCTAAGCGGTGAATGGATGAGACCTCTCGTCCAATCACCGACGAGCTAGAGTTCCCGATGTGAGCACACACATTTGTAACAAGTTATTGAAATCGTCCTAGGCAAACATGATGTTTAGCAATAGACTCAACCATGGCGCCCGAAGTCAATACATTGAAACATGATGATTGCACGATTCGTTTTCATCAAGAGTGCTTCGGAGACTTAATACAAGATTACACCCTTGAGTTTCAAAGGGAGGAGACAGAATTGGAAGCATGTTTAGACTACACACGAGAAATATTTACGGAGTTGATATCTTATTTCAAAGACAGTCTCATCAAGGCTCACTTAATTGCACATGTCAATTACATTCATTTTCCACAAGGTGAAGTAGCGGAAAGTGTTGACTTTCAATTTCGTTCCTATGGACAAGAATATGTTACTGATGCTTCTGAGTTTTATACACGACATCTGCGGAAGATTATTTCTCGGATGGACAACTTTCATGGTTACGGCAATCATTTGCTTCTGAATAAAATAAACCATGTTGTCATTGCTATTAGTAAAGTGGGTTTCAATGATGTTAAATCAAAGACCAAATAAAGTATTTTTTTTCATGACGAATTTTTGCTAACTATACTTTAGAGGTAATGAGTCTCTACTGATACCATGTAGTTGATTTCTTGTTACCCTTCGTGGTAGTATTATTCATCAATGGTTTATCATGTTGAGTTCAATCTTTGAAATAACTATATTTGGAACATCACATGTCTCCCTATGTTTTTCTGCTGATTTTACTAACTTACGTTTTCTTGAATACTTGTATAGCAATCGACTGCGATACAGTAAAGTAATGTTCAGAGCTTGTTCACTACTGAAGAGAGAAGTCTGATGTGTTGCATGTGGTGCAGGGGTGGCCTCCTATTTCATTCCATTTCATCATTTATTCTTCCCCTCTGCATTCCATATCCGAAGATATGTGGCGGGCTTGGGACCGCTTTAGCTGCATTAGAAGGTTGGCCCTTAAAAGAGCCCATGGGTCGTTCTCCGTCCACCGACACTACTCTCTTCATCGACTATTGCAAAAACTCTGAAAGAAAAAGAATAGGAGATTAGAGGCGGCAAGGAAATGATCATGTTGAACTAAATTACTCGGCTTTTTCTTTACAACTTTTCGGACGATAAAGTCTTCCAAATCGCCATTCATTTGAATGGATAGGTGGAGACATCGCACACCTTCGCCTTCATAACATGTTTGAGTCGAATTGGAATCGTCCGTGAGGGTCGGCACATCGCAGATGTTGTTTTCAAAGAGGGGAGGGTGGACCTCATACACTCTCTTCCTCTTCACTCTTCTCTCAACCTCTCGCAACTTTTCCACTTCACTCCCCAACTGTCTGTTGATCACCTTCGTCTCTTCCACTTCCTTCACCACACCTCGCCTCCGCTCCATCTCATTCTTCTCACGCATCAACTCCGACTCTAAGCCCTCAACCGCCTTCACTCGCTTCATCATACCACTCCTTTCCTTCAACCACTCCTGCTCCTTCACTCGCATCTCCTCCAACTCCTCTCTCATCACCTTTATACCCTCAACCTTCCCCTTCAGCTCTACATTCTTCTTCAAAAGTTTTCTGTTCACACTATATATATCCATCATACGATCCTTCAACCTCACAAACGCCTCCATATCATGCACCTCTTTCCTAGGCGATGATGTCGCTACAGGCTCAGCCACCTCACCATCCGACTCATCAGACAACTCACTCCCAAACAATGAGACCATCAACTTCCTAGTCTCATCACTCGCCCGCTGAATCACTCCTTCTACCTCTACTTCCTCTTGACTCACCACTACCTCCCAATCCTTCGCTACAGCACCCTCAATACTTCTAACTTCTGCATTCAACTCCTCCTTCGCCTTAATTAATTCACTCATCCACACACGAAACGACTGCGCTCCAATGTTTCCGGATGGGCAAGATTCGTGCGCCTTCCGGAAACCCTCAACATCATCCTCATCACACACCACCCTATGATGAACACAGACCTTAAAAACATGCATTCTCTCATGCTGGTCCAGCGTCCCCTCTTTGATATGCTTACGGTATTCGCTGCCCCTTGTTAATCTACCGCAGGAGCATTGAGTAACGATAAAACGCGGAGTTTTAGTCATGATAATTCTGTAAAGATAGAGTAAAATTTGATAGCTAGTGTTTATAGGATACTACTTGTTGATAGGCATTGAAAGACTAAGTCACCAAACATTTGATAGCAAACGATGGAATAAAATCGTCAGCCAAATTTAAAGAGTATGATTCCTAGCTTTATCCTAAAACTGAAAGTTTGATAGCAAACCTTGTCAGAGCACTCACCGTTCGTCTTGCAACCTGAAACAGGAGTGAAGACTAGAGAAAAGTCGCGGTTTATATACCCAACGAGCACAAAGCCATGATTCAGACCTTCCTTATTTGGCCATGCATTTGACATGACAACAGTTTTACCATGTATGGGCATCGGCAGTCACCATGCTTTCAGTTACCAACTCCCAACACAAAGACGGGTTACCCCATGACGCGAAAAGGTTTGACGTCAATGCCTGCAGTAACCGTATCATTTTTACCAAGTTACAATGACAAACGATAGACGTTGCCAACCCTGAGTTACTGATGCTAGACGCGATTTCACAAAGGCCTGATAGCAAGCCAGCAACCGTTTGGGTGTTAAGCTCTTGAATCCGTTACAGGCATTACTCAGAGGGGATCTTATCCCAGCTACAAGGCCTCGACCCACAAATCCAACCTCGGGCGGACAGAGCGTGCGTCATGTCACTGTGTTGGTATCCGGGCCCCGAGTTTGACATAAAAATCGGTGGAGTTATTTACAAGAGGAAACATCCCAAGTCGTTACTTTGATCAGCTTGATAGCAAGCCGTAGAGAGGGATAGCAAGTCGTGATTCACAAGCGTTTTGCAATGGAGATGTTTAGAGGCCACCCATGACAAGATAGCTAAGACTCAACCGATTGGCGTTCAAAGTGCTACGTTGAGAACTGTGTCAAATGCCCAACATGAGACATGAGTTGTCCCAGCGGTTTCGGTCTAAAATATGACACACTCCCTTGCCACACTTATCACTACGGCATCATCCGCCGTCTCGAAGGAACACCCTGTCAGTGGAATATTACAGCAAAACTCTCCGTGTCTTGCTCGCTTATATCATGGTAAGACATGAGAAGACTGGCTCAGACATCATTAAAAATCCTTTAGTTGACTTCAGCAGGGTCGAAAACCCCAGAAAACCTCCAAAACTAGTGAATTTAGTTTTTTTCAACTCTTTAGCACTACTTATGAAATTTGATAAGTAGTCTATCACTCAGGGCAGGTCAATACCGACCGAACCTTTTTTGAATCAAGTTAAACGGACTTGTAGAAGCAAAGTTACAAGCCTTTTGGAGTCTTTTATGACCTGGAGACGAAGGCCATCTCCTGGCGAACCTTTAAGTCTGACGCCCTAGCTGAGTTCAGCAATGAAATTTTCTAAGTCGGTGTCTTACAGAAACCCAGAATTTGGAATGTCCGATGCTATCATCGGAGCTCAGAGAGACGACCTACCTTTGACAATCGCTCTCCTCGTGGCGATCATTGATGTGACGTAATATCCCATCATCCAAAAACTTTAAACCCGTCTATCTCCGGTTCTAGTGCTTCCCTTTCATTTAACTTACCTTCGACTCGACTCGATACAGAAGCCGAGAGAGAAAAAAAACTGTCGTTTCTTCAAAAAGTTCCAAAATCTTGCAAAATGAGCAAAAACTCGATTTTTGACAGGCTCTCATTTGGAAACGAAACCTTCCACAGATCTGCAAAGATAGGATCTTAGAGAACAAAGTGAGGTCTTGCCCCTAAAAGAAACCCAAGCTCTTCATTCACTTCCAATCCTCCGCTACTCATCGCCAAAGGTGGCCACAATTTAACATTTTCATGACAAAATCTCATGTGGAAACCCAACATTTGAACTTTTTCTCTCCGATTGACTTGAAACTCACCCTCTAGATATAGAATGGCACGCTGATTCCAAATCTGGTTTCTGTTTTCCCGTCCGAGGCGTCGTTCACCCGCTAGAGCGATTTTCGTAAAAATTCTAACTCTGTCGTTTTTTCGCCAATGTTCCAAATTTTCAATGACGTCTCACCTCTAAACGAAGGCAGATAGGAACAAGCCGTGTTTTCCATTGAATTTGTCTCATTCTTAGCTTTCAAATGAGCTATTGCACGACTTTCTACGATCCCTACAACCAAAGTTGGAAGTTTGACAGGAGGGGGGGGACGTCCTCAAAACTTTTTCTCTCCGATGTCGCTGGAAACATCCTTCCTAACCCAAAATTTCACGTAGATTCCGAATCTGGCCTCCGTTTTCCCATCCGAGCACTCCTTCATGACGAAAAACGACTTTTCACATCCCAAAACCACCAAAACCCGCCCTTTTCCAACTCTGTCGCTCCACCCCTTGCCTCTCAGGAAAACTCCTCCTGCCTTCCTTCCCCACCCAAAACTTCACGTAGATTCCAAATCTAAACTCAACTTTCACATCCAAACCCTCCTTCATGACGTTTCCCAACTTTTCTCATCCCAAACACCACCAACACCCACCCTTTTCTCACTCTATCCTTCCGAGATTCCATCCCTTCCTTCCCTTACCGGAAAACTCCTTCCTTCCTTCCAGAGGGGGGGGGGTAGGGAACGGTTTCTTCCTCTCGGACCCATTCCTCCCAGCACATCCTTGACCACTTCCTTCCTCTCGCCAGAGAGGGGGGATGACTCATCTTTGCACATTTTGGACTTGCGCCTGGGATGGGATTACTACTATGCTTTATGATGAAATTGAGGTATAAACTGTGTTGAATGCATGCTAAAATTTCGGAAGCTATCTGAATTTGAAATATTCCATTTGAAAGACAAAGCTAATTCATATCCATTTATGAAGACCTGAATGTCGTAGAAATTCCAGTAGATTAAGCAGGAGACTTATATCCGCGAGGATGTGTATGAACATCAAAATGTAATAATGCCAACAAATGGTGAAGATGTTTCATTGTTTAAGCAATAAATAAAATAATGTGGCCATGGCCGAGTTTATATATCCCCGCTCTTTCTTTTTGAGTGTTTAGCAAGAGCAAGAATGCAGACCTATTTCAGAAGTTTAGAAGTTAAGTTTCCACCTACTAGATGAACCAGGTCTCCCGGACGCAGAGCGAGCACTCCACCACAAGGCCACTACACCGGTGAAACACAATATGTGCGAACCTTCAGGGAACTGCATCGTCAGGCTCACCATTAAATATAGTATATGAGCATAAAAACTTCTACATGTAATCTGACTTGAATGGAGTTATGATAATTAATCTGAAAATCGCATACAGCAAGCTTACTACAGAATATTAAGGAAATATGATTCAATAATAACCGATGTAGAAGCATTAAAGAAGATTCGACCCAAATTTTGTATCACATGCCCATGCTCGACCCAAGATCTTGCCTTGATCTACCATTAGTCCATGTCATTCAATAATGGCCTAAGGAGAACACACTTTAACAGTACCAATAAGTGTTCCGGAAAGTTGCTGCTATTTTCTTTGGTATGAGTTGATAGCCGCAATCACTGAAGCCGGTTTTGAGGCTCATGGATCGAAACAATATTTCTTGTAGACTTGAAGATGTCGGAGGACTGAATCCAGGTATCTACTATCTAGTATGGAATTTCAATCTAAAATCCAAATCCCTTCTTATGATGTGTGTCCCTCTCATAAATTCCTGATAATCAGCACTAATGTAGCACACAGAAATTCTGAAATTATCGGTCTCATAGAGTGAGAATTCCAATATATTTACTACTATCAGCTAGATACATGTAGGTGTTTTCCTATGAAACATAGATATCAACGTATTATCTTCATTTGGTTAGAATAACAATTTTCTCTTTTATCGGATATGAATGGAAGACAACTCGGACGCAACACGTCTTCATAATTTTTGCCTGCAGAAGCAGATAATTTCCTCTAGGTCTAGTCAACAGAGAATATGAAAGTAGATTTTATTCATCCACAAAACTTTCAACACTGCAATGCATAGCTGTAGAACTGTGAAATAAACATCTATTTATTTTTACAAAAAACATAATGGAGCTAATTGTCGATTCGATGTAAAAAAGCTCTTTATTCACATCACTTCGACCCCTGACTCAGATATCATGCAGATTTTGATACTCGCATGTTCTGAATATTCATCTTCTGGGATAATTCGACTGATATGTACTTCATTCGATAATCGATGCGTCGGTGCAACTGAATTTCATTGTTGACATTCGGACGTTTCAAATCAAAAGAATTAATTTGAATAATTATGTAATCGAAATGTTTTAAAAAACTTCCTACTCGTGGGAAAATCCTCACTAAGAGGAGGTAAAATATGACTTTTGGATAGAAGGTGATTAAGTGATTGTTCGTTTCTAAGCCTACTGTCGTGGTGAGACAGCTAGTTTTTGATCTTATCAATGTGAACGTCATACTTTAATTGGCCATCATGGTGACATGTGGTGGCGGAAAACCAACAAAAAATAATACTTTTTCTATTTCCGATTCTTCCACTTGTGCAAACTTCTTTGATGCAGACTCAAAGCTTTTTATGAAAGAGATCGTATCAGGCAACGGTTGACAATGGATACAATACATAGAGACTCGTTGTTCTCATGAAAGGCATCATAATTATTGGAGCAGTTAGTCTAAAGCGCCCCTGCGGGCACACTTGGTGATGGAAAGCTGAAGGAACAGGTATTATTAGTGTTTGTATACATTATCATCTCAAGTGCTTATCATAAGCAATCAAAGAAACATCACACCTGCGTCGTATGGTGGAAGCAATAAAACTTAACCAATCTTATGCCGCTAAGATGAGAATTGCTTTTACAGTGGCTTCATGTAAGACAATTTGGAAATTCGGAAGCGCATATATGGGGAACATATCATATTTTTTCTATAAAACGTAAAGCCCGCATATCTACACTGTAAGCGCATCAGCCGAAAACCTTTAAAATTGTGGATATACTCACAGCCTTATTTGGATATACGCGTTTTGCTTTGCATGTACTTACATGCAGAACAAAATCATGCAGGATTGTCTCTAAAACAATGAAGATATCAATATTTATTCCACTATTTCCTGGAGATGCGCCATTGAATTAACCTTTGGTAGATTCTGAGCGTTTAGTCTACTTGTTGATTTTTCCACAAAACTAGCCGGGAGACTATATACTATAACTTATGACATTCGTAGATCATGAGCATTTGAATCCTGCAGTCTGCGGGATGATATGCATACATATTTTGACAAGCCATGCACCGGAACAACTTCCTTTTAGTTTTAACTTCTGACGATTCACTCAAAAGAATTGTTTTCAATATTCATCATTTCATGAAAGCTATGAAAAATGTGCTCCTTTGTCATGTCCCCACCCTTATTTGCTCCTTTTTACCGCGTGGACCCTCATGAGCGCCACTTTATGACGGTCACATCATAATGCCTGTGGATGAGATTCACTGTAAGTATTTAATAAATGATGATAGAAAAAATTGTTATTATTTAAAATCAATACAAACTTTGTTTTTTACAGAAAATGATTCGCTTTTTATGTTTTGTTTTAATCTTGTCATTCTTACATTGTTTCAAGTTTGATGGTTAATACATCATATAAATATCTAAATCTGCATTTTTCATTCCACAAATAAATCCACATTAGTCAGTATGCACTGTTACATCGAATGAAAAAATGGAGCAGTAGAATTGGCCAAATTGTCGTACTTGCACACTTCAATAAGTTAAAGTTTATTGTAGCTCTCTGCTTTTCTCTTACAGTGAGACTTATGTATTCGAGTAGGTCTGCTGGAGTGTAAAACGCTTATGGATCTATCAGTCATTGGCATATTGCGCAGTGCACATGCTGTCACATGCACTATCGGAACATATAAATTTCATGTCCCTAGTGTTCTATTTATACACAGTGGTCTCCGTGGCACCGTGGATAGGTATTTGGTCTAGCGATCCTTTGGTCCAGTGGTCGAGCCAGAGAATGTCATTGGAAGTTACGAGGAAGGGCATCCAGGCTAAAAGATCACAGCGGTTCAGACAAAAGTCTGACTACGTCAGCAGCGTTCAAGTACTAGTCATCAGAGAAAATATCTGCATCAGTATAGGCCTATGCGCACGCATGGTCTTGTCTATTGCAGATGTATGCACTTATGTGCACGCGTGTGTACTGACTTCAGGCTATTACGTCGGTAAATAACATAAAAGGCACGCGGTTTAATAACATGAAAGATGCAACTTGAATAAGCTCAACCCATAAAGTGCCAGATGTGCCTAAAAATGTCATCATTTTTAAAGTGAGGCCTGGGCCTTCTACAGAACAGATAGAGAACAGAGATTTGGTACATGGGTGTTGTATTTGACTACATACTGTGTTCTGTTTTAATGGCAGAATTATAGACTTTTGGAGATAGGTCATTTTTTCGACTTTAAACAAGAGCACAGCGCATTGCGAAGTGAAATTTTGATGATTATTTTATTTTTCCTCCCCTTTCCTTGCTGTAAAATTACTGAAGATCATGGGTGTCACTAGGAATGATTGTCTATTTTTCTTCTGTCTCTAAAAGATTTTTTTGCTCTATAGAAGATTACACATGTTGAAGGTTATTCGCAGTCTGCTTTGCCGTGGCGACCTATTGTTTGTGTTTAGAAGCATGATCCAAAGTGCTCTCACGTGTTGCTCATGTATACTCGTATTTGACTTGTTGGACAATGAACCTTAGAAAATTATCGACCGACCGCTCAAGCGAGCTTGTAAACTGACGTGTCCATTTCAATGTCAGCGCAGAAATTTTTCTTCAAATTTCCTTGAAAATCATTTGGTTTCTTTGAGATATTTCTTTTGTAAACGTCGAACGGAAAACGTCTATTTTGCTCGGTTTTTGATGCACAATACCAATTTGCAGAACACCTTTGCGAAAGCTTGTTTCTGCTGCTTATTCATGACTTGTGAACTTTCTATGTTGCAACTTCAAGTGACTATTTTTGGTAAAATGCATACATTATTCCATTCAATTAACAGCGATTGAAACTGTTTTTGAGACTGATTACTTGACCAAATAATTGTATACATGTAGGAGGTAGAATCACACTTTATGTTGAAAAAGTTTGGACAGAGCACTTTTAAATATTAGCTAATGCATTTTATCAATCATTGCTGTTTTTCTCAGAAAAAATCGGTAATCTTTAATGGATACAAGTCAAGCGAACTTCAAAGAAAAATATTTAATAAGTTTTAAGTAACAGCGTTTTCAATTCAGAGAAGTGTGGAAGCGAAAATTCTCATGCATAAAGATCACATAGAATTGGCCTAAATTTACATGTCAGTTTCTAAATTGGCATATTTTTTCTTCTCTTCGTGGAGATCATTGCCGAAGGTATGACTTTAATTCTTTAGTGTGCTACGTCTATCTTACTATTCTACAGTCTATTGTACTAGATTGCATTACTTGTGACACTTACCATGAACTTTTCCGACTCTAGCATGTTCAGCACTAGGACAGTACATACAGAAAATGGCACACCGCTGTATTTTTTCAATATGAATTTGTTTTGATTTATGGGACACACTATACAGTGTTGCATGTAATTTGATGTGACGTGAAATATCGGTTTACTCCTTGTAAAGATGTCTACAAATCATAAACATTATCTCTGTTGAATTTAGATTGAAGTTTAGGAAAATATTGTCTATAAAAAGCACGTCCTTAAGCCACTTATTCAATTAAGCAATTTTGAAACAAGCGGTAGAAGCTAACTTTTGGTTGCAGCAACAGATATCTCTAGTTACCATTTAGGATATCTCAGTCGCTAACATCTTGCGTTATATATAAACTCTACTGTCTGCTTATTTAACTTTATATCGCTTTAAATAGGACAGAATAACATTTCAAGTTGACATTCTTCGAAAACAATTTCCTATTTTGAACTCAGCTGTGTCTATGGTATGATAAGTCGATCCTATAATTGATGCAAGAAAAAGTATTTTCAACCATTTGACCTCCCACTCTTAGTGAAATGATACCGAAATAACAGTGGGCTCGAATTGAAATCTTGATTAGAAGGGAATGATTTGGCAATTACTTTGTTTGTCTGTAACATAATTTGATTTATATCTTTTCTTTGGCTATCACTTCCAAATGAAATTTTATCTTTCCATCTTCGAGCAATACATTGTCAAGGTCTAATTCAATCCCAGAGCGTTATCAAGAAACTGCGGTGCGGAAATGTGGGAGATGCAGGAATTTTCTATAGGAAAATGAAGTCTCTGTCTGTGAATGCAAAAGTGGTATTTTATCATTTATGCTTTCAAAGTAATACGCCTCGGAAATTTGAACGTTTAAAATTTTTGTTTTGCCGGGAAAATTTCTAAAGCTAGCCAAAATGGTAGGCAATATAATAAAACAGTCATGAGTCGGCGCTTCATGACATTGAAGATTAGGGATTGAGTAGACCTATAGCACTTCATTAGAATATATTACTATACTAAATATAATTTGACAATCATCATAATTACAGTATTAAAAGTGTTCAGTTTTTCACAGCTTCTCGGAAATTGGCTACAGGGATTGCGAGTTGAAGTACTTTTTGAAATCCTGGAATTTCGGGATCCCGACATTGATAATCCCCAACATCACTTAGATTCCGAAAACGCAGCACATAATACGTGGAGAAGGTAATTACTTTCCTGTGTTTGTCTTGCCGCAGAATTTATAACGATGTTCTGGAATTTGACGAATTAGTGCGGACAATATGATTATCGCACGACAATATGATTATCGTCTTTCTTCTGGCTGCATTTGTAGATGATGTGGAATCTGTGCTTGAGGAGGACTTTGATTCTGCATTTGAAGAGGATGCGAGGAAATTTCACCACAAGTTCAGTTTTTCTCCACTTCTGGGATACAAAGATAATTTATGCACGAAAGATCAAAACTGATAGAATCATCTAACTATCAATAACTTGTAGTTGACCAGTCATGCCACCTGCACGTTTAACGTTGAGGGGGGGGACAGAGCAATCATAGATATCAAAGTTTAATTGAAAATCAAATCAAGGCTCATTGCATCGATGCATTTTGCCGGTAACCAAATGGATGGTTGCGAAATGAATTTATTCCGTAGTTGATGGCTTTATACGGGAGGTTCATTATCATTGAGGCAAAAGGGCAAAAAGGCAATTCCCTCTAGTATGCCAAGCGTTTTAATAAAATTGTGACAGTAAAAGTATGTACAGGCCAGCGTTTCGACATTCACTTTTACCTCGCTTTGACGCTGACACTGACTGTCAAAACGTTGGCCTGTACATATTTTTTACTGTAATAAAATCAGTTCAATTTCTATGGTAATGATCTCAAAGCCAAAATTTAAATGGTTCAGGATGTTGATTGTTTCGTATATGGTTACAAAATGGGCAATTTTATATTTTTGCCAATTGTTGTCGAAAAACCATGGATGCCTCTCTTGCATGCTCATGTAGGCTTGTTGTAGTCTTATATGCGATATTCGATTGTCTTATATTCGATAATCGCGCGATTGATTCCGTCGGAAGATTAATCAAGTGGAATCGATTGACTACGCTCTCCACTGCGCTGTAGTGATTTCAAGAACAAAGTTTAAGCGGCATATTAGTGATTTTCATGTTTCTGTGGGCAGCAAATTAGAAAATATTGATCGCCAATCAAAGACAAAAGTCACGTTACATTGTGTAATCTGTTTCTATAACACAAAATTTTACATGCGTCGCAGTCATTGCAAAATTGAAGCATTCATGTAACTGACAGGTAATGGGATTTTGATGACCTTCATGCTGCTTCATATTGAATACGATTTCATTTGAATTGATTTATCTGCATCTCTTTCATAGACAACTATCTAATAATGAACGAACATGTACCGAACGATTGTTAAGGTCATTTTCCTTCACCACTCATTCCTTTCTGATTTTGACCCTGAAGCACACTTGCCTCACATTCAATCCACTCATTCTTAGCGCTTGAGGCCAAATTTCATGCACATTCCAACTGTCTGCCTGCATTCCAGAAATCGTCTATTAACGTCTCAAAATTTGCGTCGCGCTGTAAAACCCATCATTTTCGTGCTTGTTATCCACTATGACCGACTTCAAACATTTCTCTTTTTCCATCCTACTCCTGAACATCAAAAATTCTATCACTCGAGATGCTTATTCCCAACTTTTGCATTATCCAATAGGTTGCTGTTTTCACTATATTTTAGGGAAATTTTGAGCTAGTAGTTTGAGCGAGTAAGATATTGGTTGAGTATGTACAGTTTTAAATTTTTCCATGTTAGAACCAAGTTTCCAATGAAGTTCCAAGTTTCTGAACGAAAAGTGAGCGCAAATTAAAAGCTCAGGACCTCAATGGTGCAGCAATCATATAACCACAACTATAAATATTGTTCATTTCTGAATACTTTGTTTTGAATTGTTTTAAATTATTAAAAATAAATTGTTTATAAGAATACAGACTATGCATACAACTCAACATGGACGTTGTACATGTACATTGCATTGCATGTATATATCTGCCTACATGAAATATATGAATGGTACTGTGCGAATAGTGGGCGACCATTCTTAGCATCAGACTTGTGAAAGAGACATTCGAAATATTGTCCGAATATCTACCGGCCATGACAAAATTTGTCATCAATAATATATATAGTAGCCCCATATAGTAGGCACCGAGTATAGACTAAAAATGAACCAGATGTCCTAAACGTCTGTCAATGTGAGGTCAGTGACCTGCATTTGCTGCCGTAGTCCGACTGTTGCACTTTTTCCAGCTATCATATCATATTGTCTTCATCAAAAGCCAGAAGTTTGCTGGCGATTCCTACCACAATGCACGGCTAAGCAGATACCGGTTCTCAATCTATCACACACTTCTCTTCGACAATTTTTCTAACATGACGATGTTTTCTTTCTTCTTTTACCATAAAAAATTACCGTAATAATCATCAACGAACATTGAAATAAAAAAACTATTAACCGTACATCAAGAACACCGATCCTCACCATCTGCCTGCTTTCCTAACTTGACTGTGATCGATTATTTCAGTGTTATCAGAATCGATAATTCCATAATCCAATCGCCTGGGGGCACCAATAGCTGCTGCAGACCTGTTGAAAGTTCCTCATCTATCTGCTTCCATCAATAGCAACAACTGGTCTCCATGATTGTACCCAGTCTTCTGCTGTTAGTCGATGGTATTCACTTTCCATATACTTCAAATTGTCCAGATGCTCGCACGATTCTGATATGGATGGTTTTGCCTCGCATTGCATCGCACAATTTACTTCTGTTATTCATTCCTCTGTTTTCATTCTACTTCCACGCAATGCGTATCTAGCAATCGAGGCTATATACAATATATCAATGCACACACGCGCACAAAAGAACATCTTAAAGGCAGGCCACCATCAGAAACACCATTACTTAGACACATACCAACAGAACAAAAATTGCAGACACACTGTTAATCAAATCTAGCACAAAAGTACTAATGAACAGCAATTTAAAGTCAGAACCGATGCTTTTAGTGTAGATATTGTCATTTTATTCGTCTGTATCATTATTTCATAATCATCTGTTCATGTAATTCATCCATGTACAAATATGCACATTTATGGTTCTTTGTTGTTGTCACTGATGATGGTGCGTGTGTGACGTACTGAAACCGGTATGAAATACAATGATGAAGTCACTTCTTTATTAAATGGGCCAATCATCATTTGATCTGTTGAGAAGGTGTTCTCTACGAGGAGTCGTAAGCTCTACATGAATGTGTCAATCTGTACGTTGACAGTCAGCAACATGAAACGGTTCGTTCAATCTAGCTTCGAATTATATCCATCACTACATGCCTTTATTTTCTGACCTTGTGTCCGATAGTATGAGTAATTTCGTTCTAACTTTCATTGTTCGTGAAGGCGGAATGACGCATGAATCAATAATTTATTGCTTAACTGAGGAGCTTCTACATGTATGCTGCTTCTGAACTTGCATTGTTTTAGACCTTAGAGTTAAAAATGTCCCGCAACTTTTCGACGCTTAGGCATGTAGTCGAAAGTTGCGAGATTGGAGTCCAAATGTAGCGTGGCTTGAAAATGTTTCCCTTGAAATTTGCATATAAGCTCAAATGTACGTTTAATGTCCATCAGACTAACTTTCATGCATTTATTGGAAAAGTGTGCTGTAAAATGAGGTCGACGGTGTAAATGGAGTCATCAAGTGCGCTTTCATGGCATATGCCAAATGTCAAAAAATGAAATTAGACATTTTAGACTTTTTTTAAATGAATTGAGGGAGCATTTCTCTTGGGAGTTTGATTCGGCATATAGTTAGTCAAGATAACGCAGTGTCAGGTTTGTAGCAGATTTAGTCAGGCTAGGTCTGTGCAGTGTGGGCGACGGGGACGCACTGCTACTTCCATTCCAAGCATTTCTTGTCATCGAAGAACAAAGCGGATATCGGTTTCGGAATCAGCAGGATCTACATATGCCCAACAAAACCTGAAATGTGCCTGCAAATCTGAGATTCCAACAGGGACTAATATCCACAAGTATTGTATTCTGCTTGCATATGCAACATATCATGTTAGATTGCAAAACTTCATTACATCACATATGAAAAAATACAAAAGCGGCTTAAGACACTCCTGTGAAGGGTCACTCAAAGGTCATGGCAAAAAATGAGATGAGATGTAAGTTTATGTTGGTCTGGTTTGGCGTTCTTTAAATTCATTCTAGCGATTATTGCTTTGCATTTTCAAACAAACTAAATTTTCATTGCAATCTGATCTGCTAGTTATCGACACGAGTTTTTTTGTAAATACGATCGTCCTTTGAAATTATGAAACACGAAGAGCAAGTGGTTTTTAAAATATTGCCGGTAACTGCTTTTTCTTCAATTCGATTATCGAAGTCGCGATCGAATGTTAATATCAGTATTGAATAATAAATGATGTTATTTCGTCAAATGAAATCTCCTGTTATTTCCAATATTTTAAAAAGTTATGTTTTTACATTGACTTTAGGAAGTCAACTGCAGTTTTCTATCAGCCCCGCACACACATTTTTGTTCTCTCGCTACATGTTTTATGGTCAATGCAAATCTGGCTATTTAATTTAACCGTAACCATTGCTCATAACCATCAAGAAGGCGAAGTGGAAGTGGGCCGACATATATCAAGAGTGAAGGACAATAGGTGGACTTACAACATCACTAATTGGTGCCCTATGGAATGGAAAAGACGCAACGGAAGACCAACCACGAGATGGAGAGAAGACCTAGACGACTTCTGGAACGGTGTCGACTGGGGAAGGAAGGCAGAAGTAAGGAGAAATTGGAGGATCCATGGCGAGCCTATCTTCAGAAGTGGAGAAGAAGCGGCTGATGATGATGATGAATTTAACTTGACTCGGCAAGTATTTCTGTTCTGAAGGGAGAAGAATATTTTTTATAACCGCAGTCAAGAGAAGAAGATTCTCAGCTGCACACATGTAGGGTGCGGCGATTTCTATCGATCGAAACTAGAGCTCGATTCAAACGAAAACAAATCTACTTAAATTCGATTTTGAAATTAAAAGGCAGCCCAAAGCTGCGCATGAACCCAACATATTATAGCTATCGTAAAAATTTTGTGATATCAAGCATCCATTGTTGAAATTTTTAAAACTTAGTACGAGTGCTATCGTCTCTATTCATTATCAATGTTATGTTATGATATTGAAAAAGGTCCTGAAAAGACAACAATAGATAGAGACTAGACTTTCAGAAGCCAATCATATTGAAGAACAAAGACCAGTGCTCAATCGAAGACACGAAATAGCCAGACGTTGAACGTGCCCTCACTCCTGCCTTGCTCCTTGACAATGCGAGCCGGCTTGCGAAAGCTCGGACGGCTCAGTCTCATGACAGCGAATCTCAAAGTAGCGAAGTATCAAAATAGCGAAAACGTATTGCATAATCTTAAGAAGTCATCGAGAAATTATGTTTTCATAGTTTATTAAAGGTAATTGAATTAGTAAATAATACCCATCATCCATACCACTGACAAGGATATGAATTTCCATATATACTGTACATATGCCTTGTACAATGTATATGAAATAAGCTTATGAAAAAAATGAGAATGTATATAAAATATATTCTCTAAAAACCCATTATGTACGAGACAGCCCTGGCATAAGCTTGGCGACTGAGTTCATTTAAAATGTATTGTTCGCGCTATCGGTCTAGTATTTCGTTTAAAGCAACATATTTCGTCTTTCTCCTTTTTGTTGGTGCTCCAAAATCCAGTTGACTCATCTCAATGTTTTACATTTTCCGCTCCTCAACGAATGTATGCGTGATCTTGAAGATATTTGGATGGGCACTTCCCACATTATCTTTCAGTTTCAGATGCCATCCATCCAAATGATTTGTAATTCGAACATCACTGTTGTATAGTGATTCCATACTGAAATAGAAAAATAAGCATATGCTTCTTCTATATATTTTGACAGTGAAACGTTAGTGATGATATGGCCATTTAAGTTATCTACTAATCAAGCAAGCATAATTTCTCGAGGACTTCTTAAGATTATGCAATACGTTTTCGCTATTTTGAGATTCGCTATTGTGAGACTTCGCTGTTTTGAGAATCGCTTTTTTGACACTTCGCTATTTTGAGATTCGCTGTTATGAGACGACCCCGCTCGGACGTGTATATATTCTTTAGCAGCAAACTTATTGTTTGGGAGACGAGACAAATTGGTGTGATATTCACAATGGAATTGAACACAATGGAATATTCACAATGGAATTGAACAACCTTCCGTCGGCTGCCATCAACAGCAACTATCATTTTAACAATCATCATCCAATTTGAACTACTAAACTACTAGCAAAGTGATGTGAAATTTAAATCTTTATGAACGGGTTATTCCGACATTCTGTAACGTACAGCTACTCTGCACTCGTATTCCATTTTATGTTTAGGTCATATTCTCCTGACAACTCTAGGACATCATAAAATCGTCGTCTTTGCAATGAAGATACCGTGTGTTGTCCAACAATGTGCCCCTCAATCGGTACTTAAAAGTTCTTCTGTTGCAGTCTATGAAAGGCCCGACCATTTCATTCGATGTGTTTTGCTTGCCTTATCAAGTGTTTTGTCTTTACACCACTTGCTGTCACTAACACCACGTGTATCTTTTGTTGAATTATTTCGCACAAGTCTCTCGCCCCCCTACTTCATCAAAGTTAAGAGGAACCATCCAGAAAGAAGATCGCAGGTCGTAACCTTACTCGTCCCATAAGGCATTGACTCAAAGAGGATCCAGTTGATATCCTTGCTACATTCCAAGTTACCAATCATTACTATCAAGGTCATGCCATTTTTCGCAGTTAAAAAGGGTAAAAGTATGCCGTAGGCTGAAGTGTTAGTGATAGGGTAGACCTGAGAGATTGTCACCACAGCGAGAGGAATTGTCATTATCCATGTGCGGACTGATGATGTCGGTGTCAGAGTGAGAACTTAGTCCACATGACCTGTTGCATTGGGCCCTGCTGACGCCAAGTCATCGCTCAGTGGTTAGTGCCCCGCAAGAATAGCTGTGTATTCTTCAGCTAGGATGACTCTCAGACAGGTGTTGGCGACATTACGGCGTCTTAGGCCATTTATTTCATTAAGGACATGTTTCCCAGACAAGGCAAGTTGTCAAATCATTCAGGCGTAGCTCCGGTCATTCATGCTGTTTTGTTGAATTTGTGGAAATGAGTGATGAGAAATAATAAGGAAGATAGTGATAATTACATTTTGCCACAGCTGTTAATTGTCAGCGTAGTGTTGATGATAATTGACAGTAGTGCATAATGAGGAGAACAATTGAAGCAATGTTTTTGATGCACTACCAATGTACGAGTCTGAATTTTGTCTCCCTCATAGTCTCAGTTCAGTTAAGATAAGACGTCAAAACATTTTAATTTTTCTTATCATTGTAGGTTTCTTCATAAATTACTCGTATATTATAGTATGAATTATCAAATTATAAGCCATCATGATTTGATGTTTGAATCCATCCTGAATGACTCATACCAAACCCAACGAATTAGGATCTGAAGATGGATTCAAATAGTTATGATCATAATTTGCGTATAATGTAGATTGCTAGATACTAAAATTTCATACAAATTGATACAAAATTCACATACATGTAATTCGAAACTAACAACTGATACGAGATTCTCGTATATTTACAGAGATTTGGTGTGTTTTTCATGCGAACATACGAATATTGACTTCCTTTCGTATATGTTCGTATGCGTTTGGTGCGTAGCGATGCGAACATTCCCTCTGTGATTGGATGATTGAAAACAGCATGCCAAAATATATTTTCGTATCCATCCTTCGCATGTGTTTGGCAGTGAGCAGTTTACTTAGAAATTCTTTAGAATTTCTTCTTTTCAACCAAAATTGGAAGTGTCCCGTTGTGCCACTCACCGTTTTTACCCATGGTCTATCGCGTTATTTAGAGATCTTCTAAGGGTTCTCTAACTCGTGCATCTGTAAAGATGGCCTCTTTGGTCTTGTAATCATCGAGACAGTTACAGGTTTATCGATTTTGCCTCGTTATTACCCCGTTTTGTGAATATTATGAGACATGCTCAAAACAAGTTTTTTTAAAAAAATTCATCATTAAATGCAAAATTGAAAAACTGCCAATTTTCCGCTATTGGCATGTATCAAACATTGACCGGGTGTTTCCATTAGCATAAGCTTATGACAAAAGGTGACATTTATGTCAATCGGCATGTGACGACATGTGAAAATTCTCAATTATGAAAATGTGACAAAGTGTGTCACGATTCTAATGTGGCGACCTATACCTGACACGAATCAAGAGGCACGAAATCGAATGCATGGATTTTGGATTCGTGTTCAGAGTGTCAAGTCAAAAAGGTCTTCTTACAATAGTGGCCCTGAATATTTCTTTATCGGCTAAAAATTTGCGAGACACCTAGGTTTCAGATGTTGCTAAAATCAATTTTATTATTTAAATTCCAGCTTGTGACCCCATCACAACCGATTTTTAGAGCTGTTTCGGTCAGAAGAGAAAACACCAAATTCTGATGACTGCGCTTTCAGTGCGCATTCAGCGCATCACGCAACCGAGAGACTGGAGGACTAAGCCTCATAGTCATCGTTCGCGTAGAAGACTGTATAGAACCTGGTGTTTTCTCTTCTGACCGAAACAGCAATCGGTGATGGGGTCATCCTCTAACCTAACTAATTATGCTTCTGACCCTTGGTTTCATTCAATTGGAATTTAACTAACAAAAAAAGATTTCAGCAATATATAGTTTGGAGTGGTACCTCTTCTAGTATCTGACGATTTATAATGACCGTGAAAGGCATTTAATTCTGACCTTAAACGTCTACTCTGTCACTGCAATAAGATCAACAACTATCTAGTGAGATTATACACTTGGTGCTCGCTCCTTTCGTGTATCATGAAGTGTCTCCTTTCGGTTAGTTATAAAAATAGGAAACTTCCATAGTGGCTGTACCGAACAGTTATCGTTGTTCGATTTTTTTATTCATTTACTCTTTTCTTTCCGAATGGCAGCGAGCATCCACTTCATCCACTGTCATAGGCAACGAGCTTTCCTTGTTCGTTCGTTCCTGTTTTGCATCCGCTGAGCCGTCCGACGAGGTTAGATGTACAGATGGCTTGCTTGCTAGGAATCGAATACAGTCCTCGAAGTGCTAATGCGACTCAAAGATCACTAAGACAAACGAAGCACACTCTCCACGATCGTGTAAGGAACCGACATAGCTCTAAGCGCGCGCTGTGACATCATCTTCTTGGTTTGTCTGAACAACAGTAGCAACGAACGCAACTGAATCCAGGCGACCTCGGAGAATCGAATAGACAATTCAATGCCTCTGGCTTTTCACGATGTCGTGTAAAGATATTTCTACGCGCCTGTTCCTGGCACCCAGTCGAACCCAGTCTTAGCAAGGACTCTAAATGTCTCTTCGACCTCGTGAAAAGCTAGAGGCATTGAAGTGTGTATTTGATTCTCGGATGTCGCCTGGATTCAGTTGCTATTGTACTCAAAGTATGATGATTTCTTCACGTAACCAAATCCGACTCGAGCCCTATCAGTTAGGATCGGGCTCGGGTCTCGAATGCACTTCTTTAGTAGGAGGATATCTGAATGCCAAAGAGGTTATGTTGCTTTAGAGTTGATGTCGGTTTGCGGAGAAAAGCATACATGCATACTGAAGATCAATGTGCAAGTACACTTCCCTAATGCTAGCACGATCTCTAACAGCTAAACTTCGAAATCATTGGTCTTCTCTGATCGCCTGTTAATGCAAATGAAAATCCTAATTATTTTTAGGTTCTATTGGTTTTGCTTTTTTGTATCAGAATTCCACATCTTTTCTTTTCTAAAAGACTCAGCAACCTCTATCAAAAACTATTTTGGGCAGCTTAAAGTACGTGAAGTACCGATAACACACTATTCGCAAGTAACCAAGTAGCATGTTTATAGTTAATATCATACTACTGATATTTGTTTGCACCGACTGGATCTCTTTGTGGCATTCTAAGCATTCACATGACGTCTACCAAGCCATGGATAGACTAGGATTATTGACTGAATCTGCCCTCGCTGTGAATGTAATATCAAAGTGCCAATCAACAGACAATGCGTGTAATTTGCCGTGATCTAACCCAGGGTTTGAAAATATTTGCATACGTGTATTTTACAAGGAATTTTGAAAGCTCAGTTTAGATACAAAGGCATGTTTAAATCACGGGTTTAGATATAACTTTGCAACCACGTTTACAAGGGACGATGGAAATTTATGCTTAATAGGGCGGTTTAAAAATCATTATTCAATCATCATTATAATCATGACTCAAAACCAGAATTTGTAAGCAGTTTTAGAATGTTTAGAACGGATGTTTTTGTCACTTTTGCAATACAGTTATTAAATTTATATCAGAGATTATCTTATTCAGAAGAATGCAGCGTACGGTTGTGTTTTACATCACTGTGGGTTACATGCGGTAATGAATATGTACACACTTATTCCCGTCTATTGTCTCTTCTACAGGCTGACCACTTGGTCTCTTTTTAGAGACCGGTCTCTTTTCATCTCTTTTCGGTCTCTTTTTTTCCACAGGTCTCTTTTTTTTAGAGACCTCTCTTTAAGTCACTAATCTGAAGTGTGGGATATTCTTTTCATGCAAGCGGATGCATAAACTATCGAAACAAATCAATCAATTGTCCTGATACAGAAAATTCAATCACAATGTGTCATTAAGATTCTCAAAGATTGATGAATCGATGGCACAATATATCATTTATGAGTAAAATAAGTTTTGAAAGTCAGCATGTTTTGGCTCAAAAGTGTATTTTGCTTTCAGGAACAGCTACGAAATCTTTACTTGATTGGTGATGGCAAAGTAATTTTGTGAATATATTGATTTTTCGTGATCTGGGTTATAATTGGGGTTTTAGAATGAAAAATCATCATATCATTGCACCTATTTTTCAACTCTCATGAGACGTGACCGCAAGTTTCGCTCCTGAACTTCATGATCAACTCCTCGTCGCCGAAAGTCATTCACTTCAATTTGCCAGTACGATCAATGGATTACATCTTTGTGATCCACAACATTGGAGTGCTATCATTTCATGCCATGAATGATTTTTGCAAGTCGCTTGCCGACAGACAATTTTTTATCGAAGTAGTCATGCTTTGATACGTTTGTATGTAAAATTTTGTATATGCCTATGCAATTGTATGTTTTTAATGTACTCTGACATGTTTTTTTCATAGTCTGTTCAGATCTGACTTTTTTCATTACAATAGATATGTTCGCCTTGAAAAATAATTGTTTTGAATTACTGATGATGTACTCGGTAAGCATGTTTAAGCTTGGTTTTTCGATTGCAATTCGTAACATGGATATTGCTGTCGTGACTGTATTTGTGCGGTTAAGACCTACATGTATTTGCAGTTTACTTACCAGTTAACTTCGTCTAGCTAGATTTTATGAATCATTCCTACAACACAAATTTTCTATAGGAGCATGCTCAACTTCCGTTAAGTGCTTGCATTATAAAGGGGTAAACAAAATGCTGCATGCTATAGAAATCAATGTCATAGACCAATCTTGTTGCCACTGTTTCGTGCGTCATATGGTCATTAAATATCGAACTTTATATTGCAATACTGAGAAAGTACCTATACAGGGGTAGGCCGCTTGGTATTGTGGCCCATGGGCCTGGACGAGAACTAGGCTAGGAAACATGAATGGAAAGCCCACGTAGATGTGGACTCATTTGCCTGTTTCTCAAGTTTTTGTGGCGATCGTTGAAGTTGAATGATCCGAAATTAGATTTTAGTATCGATGCCATCCAAAAAATCATATAGTTGAACATGATTGAATGGAGGCGTTTTTCAACTTCAGTCAAAATATTTAACTAATTGGCGCAGTATGAGCCGTATGTACTGTATGACATAGCATTTTGGCTTTCGTAGAATCATTTTGGTCTTGTGCTAATTCAAAGTAAAAAGAGTATGAATGCACTATATACATTTACAATGCATGTACGACGTATCCATTTGCACACTCAAATTAAAGATACTCTGATATACAGGCCTGTGGCTTGTGTATGCATCGGTAGCGATAGAGGTGTACAAGTACATGTAGTCGTTCTTTCAAATTGTAGTGCGGTGCGACTGTTAGTTAGGAAGATCACTGAGCACTTGGTAAAAGTTAAAGGATTATACACAGTACTGTCTGTATTTACCGGTACATGTAGGCTTATCTATAACTTGGTATGCCTTTGCAGCAGTTGCGTATCAATTGGCCTATGGATGTGGAATTATCATTTTCCGAGTTTTAGCCATCATTATATGAATGTTCATGTAATTTGTGCAGACTGACGCATTAAGCCGTTGAACATGCTATTTTTAAGTCCGTGGGCCTTTGTAATTCCCATGGGTTGATAATTGTTTCATCCCATGATAATTGTTTAAAAACTCATCCTATCGACATCCCCTAAGTGAATGAGCATGTTTGTATTAATAGGAGAATCTTGAATTGCAGTTAGCGTTGGAGGAAGCTGTAGTATATGCATAGCTTGATCATAAAAATGATCAACTTGTTCTACAACAGCTTGAATACAGCGTATGATACTAGATATTGGAATTTATGTTCAAATAGTATATTTGCTTTTGAACAGACGGGTTAGGAAAGCCTGGGTCTTAGAATATTTTGTTCTTACCATATACTCGTAATTATCATTTAGCGTGATAATTAATTGTAAAATTGCCATATATTATGATCAGCCTATTTTGCAATATGACAATCAGGGTTAGATCTGATGATGATCTCTGGAAAACTAAGGTGTAAGGCCAAGCTTTCGTAGGTAATCTTAGTTTTGTAAAGACAAATGAATAATAATACAAAATGTACAAAGTTTCGGGACTTACCTTTAGTCATCGAGAGATCATCAGAGTTGCTCATTTATTGAAGAGGGAATGTAAAACGTAGAAAACTGATTAAAATCGAGATTACTACACCTCTTGAAATAAAAATATGCTTGGTATCATCTTGTTAGTGTCTCTTGATTCCATTTTATTACTGTTATTTCAGATGTCATGCTCGTTCAATGCGTCGATGAAGACGGACTTTCCGTGGGCATTTCCAGTTCCTAACTCCCCTTCTGAAGTGCGATGCAAATATGATAACAAAATTATTGGTGTCAAGTCGGGGTCAAAAAATCTTCGTCAACACGAATCGACGAAAATTCACCAAAATGCATGTAAATCAAATATTGGGCAACCTTCAATAAACACCGCTCTGTCAAAAGTTCGTGATGACTCGGCGATGAGAAATCGAGCAATTTTTTTTCATGTTTTGAACATTGTCTTGAACCAGGCACCATTGAGAAGTAGTGATCCATGTACTCGAAAGCGATCTATTTATTGTGTAATGTTTCCGGACTCTAAATATGCGAAGATAAATTGCGGTAGGACCAAAGCCACATATCTTCTCAACCATGCAATTGCTCCATTTGCGAGACAGCAATTGACAGAACTTCTCCACGAAAATGAGTTTGGCATACTGGTGGATGAAAGTACGTACAACAATAAAGTTCGACTCGAATATTGGATTATCTATTTTGACGAAGCGAATCATCGTCGGTTACAGTATCTCAGCACTGAAGAATTGCATGTTGACTTGGATGTGGAAAAGTTTCTTTCTTCGTCTAGTTCAGTTACACTTGATGATATGACATTAGTAACTTCCGAAAATATCCTGAACGCAACCCTGAACACGTTGAAAAAATTCAATCTCGACTTGGGAAATTTGATCTTTCTGATGACCGATAACTGCAATGTTATGACTGGCAATCGGAAAGGATTTAAGACGCAGTTGAAAGAGTGTTGTCCCAATCTCATGGAAACCACCGGTTGCATATGCCATACCGCTCATCTACTACAGAAGGACGAAATTAAGAGCTCAACAATTCAAGGTATTGTCAACTTTGCTCAGCATTTGTCGAACTTTTTGGATAACAAATCAAAAGTGAAGTCAATTCTTCACCAATGTGAGAAGTTCTTAGAACTCAAAAGAATAAAAGATAATTGTCCTACACGATTTTTGTCACTTTTCGAAGTGCTTCATGAATTTTGCAGTCAGTTTCCTGTCATCAAAAAGATCATTTTGATGTCAAATGACCAGGAGCTCATAAAATGCGTTGAATCTGACTTTTTTCTTGTTCACGTGGATCAGTTTCTGATCCATAGTGTCCCAATCTTTGACTTTACCAAGTGCATGCAACGCGGAGATCTTACAATCTATGGCTGCCTTTTGACTTTGTTGGAACTAATATCGAAGTTACTCACTCGACTGGGGTCATCTCAATCTGTGGAACTTTCTCCTCGCTCCTACTTGTCGAAGTTGTACATGAAGCCTACCGGCCGAGGAGAGCCGCGACTTGCACGAAGCTTCAGTTCTCAAACCTCACAGTGCTCAAATCTACAATACTCGAAGAACAATCATCACTTAATCGCTGCATTAGACCACTTGCTTGACAGTGAAATTCGTGACATCAAAGCTGAATGGGACAAGCACAACGAAGATCAGCTTTCACGGTTATTGAATCGCTTTTCACCTTTTCTGTCATCGGACATAGTGCATTATTGTTACGTTCTCTTCTTGAGAATCGAAGATTTTTCAAAAGAAAGCGTGAACAGGCTTGGTTTGCTGTGCGAAGCTATCGATTGCTCTCGTTCTACCGTTCAGGATGAGTTAAGCTCACTTCGAGTGAAAACTCAAGCCGAAGGTATCATGGATTTAAGCCTGGTAACTTCTTTCGAAAAGGAACATTTGCGAGGGTACCCTTTGCTGCTTCACGTTTGTAAAAGTGTTTTGCTCATTTTACCACATAATATGTCTGTCGAAAGGGGATTCAGTGAAATGAAGCATAGTGAATCGAAGTTCCAGGCGAACATCACTCTTGAAACCTACGACAGTAGACGTTTTGTTAGCGGTTTTTTCAGTCGAGATACATTTGAATCTTACGAACCGCCTACTGATTTGTTGAAGCTCTTGTCTGAGGCAAGCAGCAAGTATAGAGCAGTTTCAAAGGAAATGACAGAACAGAAAGCCATTGTGTCGCTGAAATCAATGGAACTGCGGCGAGAATTGCAGGTGTATAAGCGGAGAAATCCATCGAGTGTCAAGGCGGATATGATAGCGGTTGACAAAGAGTTAAAGAAAGCTGAGGAAGATATGGAGAAGCTTCGTGCCAAACGGCAAAAATTAGAAGAGGAACGCCGAAGCCATTCCGATCGATATGAGACTGTATCGGCATCGGTAATTGACAGATTTTTTAACTCGCGTTCTTAGGCAGTGAACTTCGACCATTCCTTTGTTCCTTAAATTTTGTTGAACATGTAACATATAAAGTAAAACTATGGGCAGTGATGTAGAACATCTTGATAAGAAATCCTTGTTGTAAAAGCAACTGTAGACGACACTCAAAATAATCGGCTCAGTTTGGATTTTTATTTACGCAAAAGTTCACTTTGCGTGTTAAGTCCGAATATCTTAAAATTCGTGATGAAAATTGCTAGTTGTTTGAAAAACTTTTCAGTCCATATGTCCCAAGTCTCAGAGTGATCCTTAGTTGCCTCACATGGACCATAGTCGTCTCTCATCACTCACCATTTTCAATCTTGTTATTATCATGTAGTCATTTTGCCACTTGTTAGTCTAATAATCCGTTTTGATCTCAATTTTGTGATACATAATTTTTTCCGGTCTAATCAGCGATCATGCAGCCTTTTGTTTTTGTTTTTGTTATTGTTTTGTACTCTTATTTACTCCAATTTACAAAATACATCATATCCTTTTCACACGTCTGTCCGTTTTTATTTAACAGGTTCATGCACGTGCATGGGCAATGTTTACTTAAATACATGTAGTTGTGGTCGTGCATGCATGCTTGCAATGATCAGCATGTCTCATAGACACTCCTTAATTGCTACATTTGCTATGGATGATATCGAAAGTGCGTAATATTCGAGTTTGATGACATGCGCAACCTAGTTTGAATTTAATAACTACTACCATGTCCAGAACAACTTACTCCATGAAGTGTAATTTTTCGCGTTTTCCATACTACTTACTACAGGTCTCTTTTTTTCTTCTTTCGAAGTGGTCAGTCTGCTCTTCTACTCCAGGTCTTGGGATTGGACTGTTAATGTACAATTAATGACTATCAAATCCATCCAAAAACGCGCTAAAGGCACTGATGAGGCTACTAATGCGCTATCAAAGCCAATGCATCTCATTTTGAAAGAGACAATCGCATGACACATCGGTATTCAAAAAATGTTGAAAAATATAAAAACATGTTTTAAACAGTTATATTTTTTAAAACCTAATGATGACATTTTAATCTTTAGATGTCCTCAACAAACTCAACACAACTATCAACACTTTGGTCGGAAACAATTTATTGGCATACATGAAATGTGTCAGATCTGAAGCAGTCTTTTTAACAATAGTATTTTAAACTTGAATGCTTTAATAAAGCATGAGAAATCGTAATTATTTGATTTGACGTTTGATAACATTCATTGATGATCAATCAGACATTTCTCTTGTTGTGATCTATCATCATCGCGGAGCGGACTTTGTACATTTAAATGGTAGAGTGTAAAGATGGAAAGCTTAGTGCATGTAGAGTAACACCTACAATATATGATAATAAAAAGAATGTCGGATAATACACAAAGAGGTATGCTTGGTTCACAATCATAAATCGGTTTCCTCCATCGTGGCGACAGCTATCTTCCAACACAAAATGTCTGCCATCTTTGCAAGTCCACTGTTGCCATTTGCGGACAGGTGACCCCACAACACACTTTTCAACATTCTCAAACGGATTGAGAAACGTATCAAGAATATTCTGGATGGCAAACTATCTAACTAGTTATATCCGCTCTCCTTAAGACAGGATGCAACAGTACACTGTCATTTCAAAAGACACTGCATGTGTTTCGGTAGAAGCAGCTCTCCAACTGAAATAACTGAATTAATACTGAAATCTAAGAGAACTCATCAAACTCTCCAAAAGCACGCGCATAACTATCGCTCTGATATAGGATCATGTGAGCTTAGAAAGTACTAGAAAGTGAGTCGCTATGAAAGTTTTTTCGCATGGACAGCTTTGAAATCAGCTTCTTCGGACCCCCTTCCTTGACCAATAAAATCTTAATGCTTTCAAGAGGTGTGCGAGCAAGTTTCCGATGGGGATAATTTAATATGCTTAGAAGATCTGTTCAGTTGCTTCCTTTGCGTTATTTCACAAAGTAGCCCCATTAATTGATTTCTTTTCATTGAGTAGGCCCTGGTTTTATAATGACTCTTTCCTGTTTAAGGGATGAAAGTCAATTTCATCGACTTTGATCTTGGGATCATGGGCAAATTAATAAATAAATGAACCTTATTCATACTGGGAAGCACATGAGGTACGGAGCCTTTTTCCATGCGCTCAAGTTTGCATTTATCCACTCTTATTCTTTTTGTGGTGAGTGTTTATCAAGAATGTAGAGTGTACCTTAAGTTTTTTTAATGTAGAGCATATCTTAAATTTTTTTAAAGTCTTAGATTTGATCCGACCAAGATTTGAACCAAGGTCTTGCGGACGCAGAGCGAACACTCTACCACAAGGCCACAGTGCCGGTGAAATCTAGCTGACTGTGTGTTCTACTTTAGCCCTAGGGCGGACCGTGTGCAAGCTTGACTCGCGATCCACTGGAAATGGCTTCAATTTGACCGGGAATCGACTTCAAGGATTTTGATTATTCTGTTTTAATTTTAGGAGCTTCTTAAGAATCTTGCGCTCAATATTCCATATATTAAAGATGCCTTTTATGACCTAATCATCATTGAAGAAGATACTGAACTGTTGTATGATAGAGTTATCAGAATACGTTAAAACCTAAAATGCAGGACAACATTGTAGTTATTTTTAGCATGTTGACTGTGTCATGTATAGACTCCAATATAGACTGAAAAATCAGTTAGCCGAACAATGCTTTTATAGTTTACCAGCAAAAAGGTAAGATGTGAATCATCAACATTTATTCATCATCAACGTTTATGATGTTACGTGGTCTGTTCTATGGTCAGGCATATCGTCGCTGACCCTTCCCTCTCTGATGATGAAAGTAAAGTAGCTCTATCGAACCGGCACTGTGGCTTTATGGTGTATGTTCGCTCTGCGTCCGGGGGCCTCGGTTCAACTTCAGGCCTATGTTTCTGTCGAGTTTATTAATCAATCATCCGCTGTACATTTTGTGAATCGCAAGTCAACTTCTAATTCAGTTTTTTAGGACAGTGTGTAAGCTGTTATGTACTTTCTAAAATCCTACCGCATACCAGTGTGTCGTCACAACATGACTTATTGCCGAACAAGGCTTGTTTTGTTCATCGGCGCAGTGGCCTTGTGGTAGAACGTTCGCTCTGTTTCCGGAGACCTTGTTTCTATCACTGTTCGAGTCCAACCTATTAAGACTTTTAAAATAGATACACATGGTGTTTTTTCTTAACAGCAGACAAAGAAATGATAAATCAAAGAACGACTCGGCCGTGTGAAAGGAAGGTGCTCACCTATTGTGCATCCGAGTACAAGCAATGTTTATGCTTCATTTATCGGATTCATGCCGTTGCTAATGTGGGAGCTTTAATGTAGTATACGTCAAATATATGTTTGGATACAGATACGACGCAACCGATGAGACAAATTTGCTCTATATAACATAATGCATATTGTATAACATTTGATAACTAGATAATAACTTCAGCTACAAATCATTTGCAGCACAGAGAGATGCCTCTGGCCATACGAAATGCTGTACAACATAAGTGTAACTGCACCCTTTAATCAGAAACTTGTGGAAGAGATTTTTTTAGTTTTTAGTAACCTCAGAAGTATTTTGTAATCGCTGAGATTTTCACATGCATTTATTTCCTTGTAGGTGCTTGCTTTCATCACTCATTTTTGGTTCATTTGCCTGTCTTCTAGAATTCGTTGTATTCGTCCTAGATGAGTTGCCCCGAAGCTCGTGAATTCATGCATATTTTTATATTCAAATCATTTCAGAAAAAACAAAAATCAATGTAAAAAGTATTGCTATGAAATGTGCATCAATTTTGAGTAGGGTATATCTGATCACTCACATTAACCCGCAAATATCTCTGCTGTTATTTAAATTTTGCAACATGTCATAAGTTTGAGTCGAGAGTTCCTCAACTAGATGATAAGTTTCATAGGAGTATTGCAGCTACCCAATCAGAATAACTTTCTCAGCTTCCGTTCAATGAGTTAGCAAGTTGAAAATCGTGATGAGAATGAAAGAATGCAGGCTCCTTTGCGACTTGTCGCCTGAGTTGTTTATTGATAATTGAGTTAATCAGGCCTACACGATTGAGTCATGTTGTTAAACATATTAAACTCAAGTCCCCAAAATTTCTTAACATGATTTTCATTAATTTATGAGTGAGTAGGCAGAGGCAATTAAGTGCAAGAAGTTAATGTTGCCGCATTTTTCACATTCTCCGAGAATAATCAAACCTAGCGAGCATCAGCTATAAAATACAAGGCGAGACTTTGTATTTATCAGGCATGTGGATACAACATATGTTACACCTCTCAATTGAATGAGCTCTTATTGTTGACATCAGGACTTAGAATCCGCAATTACACAGTTACAATCATTCATCGTGTGTTTCATATTGTTCGATTTATGAGCTGTCAAATAATGTTGTATACGTAGGGATACAATTAACGTAGGGATAGGTTAATTGATCATCGCGATATTTATTTTCGTCACGTATCATTGATTGTCTATCAAAGAGTTATTATTCATTGACGTCAAATGGCAAGGAATTTTACTCTTTTCATGTAAATGATACGGAAGTATTGAAATATTATGTAATCATTCGGAAATGGGATACTTAGTCTGTATGATATTAGAATCTGCATCTACTTGCATGAGCAATTTAAACGTTTTCCTAGAGAACATCTTTTATGCCAAAATTTTCTATCTCATCGGAAGTTATTGTAGACCAACATTTCAAAAACAAATCGACAGAAATGGTATAAGACTGTCTCATTTGCATCATCAAATTGCTTCGACTCATTCAAGCATATTATCAAAGCAACAGATCGGGTTAGAACATGTGGTAGAGAGTCGGATTCATTTGAGATATGTTCCGGTGTTAGACAAGGCTGCCCACTATCCCCCACGCTTTTCAATTACGCCGTCGACTGGATACTAAACAACGTCCTGCAGGATCATGGAGGAGTTCAGATCAGTCCTACGAATTTTCTCACCGACCTAGACTATGAGGATGACGTTGTCATTATGGGAAATGATCATTTGGAGATACAATCTGCGCTTAACGATATTCATGAATATGCTCTCTTAGTTGGAATGAAAATTAAAACATCGAAGACCAAAATTCTCTCGTCTCTCTCAATCTGATGTCCAGGTTACAATCGCAGGAGCTGTAATTGAGGAAGTAGAGACTTTCAAGTATCTTTGAAAACATTACGTAGATTACATATCTTGAACAAGAACTTTCAAGTATCTCGGAACAATGTGCGTAACAACTGGACAGCCTGTGAGCGAAATAGAACACATAATAAATCAAGCACGCGCCGCTTTCTGCCGCCTGAGGAAATCATTGTGGGATAAACGGGAAATATCGCTTATAACGAAAAGTAGGATCTATCAGGCCGTCATTCGCTCAATTCTACTGTACGGCTACCATACTTGGTCCATAACCAAAGAAAGTGAGAGACGATTAGAGGTGTTTGACAATGATTGTAGCCGTAGAATTACCCGGCATTGACGATCAGACCGAATCCCAATGCATCGTCTTCGACAAAAATGTCAATTAACAAAAGTACTTGCTATCCTCCTTAAAAGAAGGCTATCATAATTCGGGCATGCGGCTAGAAGACTGGAGGGAGTATTGATCCCCGACCTAATAAACCCGACCATTCACACGAACTGGAAGAAGCGGAGAGGAGGATAAATGAGAACATGGGAGCACACAATAACAGAAGACCTGAAGAGAATCACCTGCCCACAACTCTATGGATTACGCAGGTGGAATAGGAACTGGATCGTCCTATCCATGTACCAAGCACAAGACCGCTGCACTTGGACAGCTGCAGTTAGGGATGTGGTGTGCATACTCGAGGATGCCGGCTCAACCCGCCCAGGGTGAATGTCGCTGCAAGTGCAGGTACAAGTAAGTAAGTATAAGAATGCTTTGTTGAAAGTCAATTTGGAATTATTAATAAGTTATAATGCATTAATGATTAATTATTAACATACTATTAATAATTAATAATGCATAAATACAGCCAAATAAATAAATGAGTTTCAACATGTAAAGAAAATATAAAATGCAATACCGTACAAAGCATCATTCAAATCAATGAGGGTGAATTAATGTATAAGAGTAAAGTAATAATGTGATAAAGTATTAATTTCACATTGTAACTTGTGTGAAGCTCGCGGAGTGGAGCCACTTTCTCAATCTTGTCTATCAGTGCAAATATTATTTTTGTTTTGTCACTAATCTAATATCCTTTGCATTCGAATACTTTTAACACGGGATCCGCGGAGTAGTTTCTAATGTTAGATGATCATGCTGAATTACTCAAAAATCAAATGGTTTTTTGAAATTCATCTCAAGAATAATTAAATCATTCTTGAGATGAATTATCATAGATTAAATTTCATGATAATTGATCTAAAGCATCATTGTTTAAGCATCTGATGATTTGCGGCATAAGCCAAGCTGCTGTAAAGATGTTGAGTGATGATACCATTAGTTCTTAATAGTGAAAGACGCAAGTTTTCAACATAACAGCGAAATACTTTTGTAATATCTCGTTTGACAAGACCGTCTTACGGTGAAAAATTACGTCTGGTGCTAATTAAGAACTAATTGCACCCATCAATAAACACCTTTACAGCAGTTTGGCTAATGCTGCAAGTTATCAAATTGATTAGATTTATGCTTGGCATTCATTTCTTCGTTTGTCAACTCATATGTTTCTGCTGCCATTCTGCCTAGTAAATTTGTTTCGCGATCGATCAACTAATAATTTCCTGCAAACGGTTTTGTTTTGACAATTGATTACCTTGGTAATTGATTGTTAGATCTCAATCTTTTAACTGAAAAACGAAAAACGAGAATTGTACGTCATCGTCTAAAATTAGATTGACATGTAATGTGAAGACCTCGTTTGATGCAATTTGCTCATTTGTTTACTAATATCTGCCATATTCAAGGCACGAAGCCATACTATCAAGTTGTAAGTGGGGCAGCCTTCACAAACTCACAACTCTCACTAGGTTAGAGTAATTAAACTGCGGCCACACTTTCCGAGTCGGACAGGCTCAGGTGCTGCCTTTAACCAGTTTAGGCATCCCACCACTCACAGCGTCTTCCTTTGGAGGATATTTATCTGTACTCAGTATAAAACAGAGATTCTTAGATGCGCACAATGAGGCAGATTTCTATCACAGCATGTCAGATTCTCAATGAAACAATCAGTGGATAAAATTTAATGAAATAAAAAATGACCGTCGGTCAAGCGAAATAACTGCTAGGCGTATAAAGTAACAATTTGCCATTTGTCGTTCAGTTTCATAACTAAATAATCATTCATGCTTTGTGAGAATCATCATGATTTGTGAGATGCATTGGTTTGACCGAGTAATTAGATTATGCACGTTTTATCCGACATTTAATTTTGACATCATTAATTATTTTCTATAAAAATTCATCTTTTCCAACCGAAAATAGCATGTGGTGCTGAATCACAGATTTTAATTACCATGAGATCAATAGATCCAGGGCCATGACCCTTAGAGATCTAAACTTTTCCACAACATCGGAGACTTTTGATCATTTGAATGTCGGTCAGGCTTGTTAGTAAACATATGGGGTAATATATAGCTTTTATTAGCTGAAGGCAGGAGACTGTTTTACGATATGCACTGCTGCAAAGAAACCTTTGTAGTTTAGTTTATTGAAATTGTTTAAATTCTCGTTGTAGAACTCTTACACTTGGTCAATATTTTTGGTCCTGTTCTCCCCGAAACAGCTTAATAACTGCACTGAAAACTCAGTCAGATATACATGGCGTGTTTGGCAGAAATGTAAATGGCACCATATTTTAGTAGACGCGCATGCTTTATCATACGAAATTAATAAGACGGACATTTCACACTGTCTTTCGACAGAAACTCGTCATCAAATTTCACGTGATTTTTTGGAACATTGAACAATGCTACATATCCTAAAATAAGAACTCTTACGAAGTAGGCTCAACATCAATTTTACAAGTAAGGACAAACGATGCAAGAACATCAGTTATAATCAAATGCATATGAAATCCGATATAGTTGTTCTGAAAAAGTTTTGACCGATAGAAATTTAATTCTGGTCTTTTTTAGGATAGCTCTTTTGCTTTTTTCAGACCACCCAGATATTCGATTTTTTCGCTTTTATTCGCTTTTTCGAAAATATGCCTGAATTTTCGCTTTTATCGAGTGATATTCGTTTATTTTCCGCTTTTTTGGGTAGAGCAAGAAAGAATTGTTTCGTAGTACAGGCTTTTTTGCATGTTGACAACGTGACTTTGTCCTGTTGACATTTACTTTTGTCATGCTATCATCCATGTGTTAACAATTGAATCGAGATGTTGACAATTGCATAATCTTATGTAATGATTTATATTATATTATCAATTTTTTGCTGTAACTTTGAGGCCATGGTGCTACAGCTTTTACACGAGTTTGAATCGATACATGTCGAAAGTACAAGCGGGTTGCATGCTAGAAATGAATGTTATCGTATTTATCAGTCACGGAATTGGAGACATCAATCCATGTTGGCTTGCCTGAGACTCACGGGAGGCCTACTACCGAGTTGTCTTAGAAGATTGATGTTGGATTATTGAAACAAACTGTTAAGTTTATGCGGATGAGTCAGGTGTACTGCATACTGTTGATAAATAGGCCAAAGAAATTGAGATGATAATATAAACAATTGAATATTTTCCGTTGAATTTTTTATTACACTGTCAGTTTCACTGTGACTTTCATAAAGCACGTGTAACTAGGTAAAAAGTTGATATGTGCAATAATCATTTTGCATCTACTAATAAAGACATTAATATGGTGCTGATATGATTGCATATGTGTAGCCTATTTTCATATAGCCACTTGAAACTTTCTGAGTTATAGATTGAAGAATACTAGATCTAACAGCAATGCACTGTTTTGTAAATAATTTGACCACCGTTTACATTACTGCAGTCTTACTGATTACGTCATACTCACCCGCTATATACATGTATTTTCATAGCTTCTGTGTGCTGAGCTATGTGGCATCCACTTACCTCGTGTGCTTCAACAACTCGTGACTTCTTGCAAATGCGTCAGTAAATAGGAATGCCTACAAGTACATCGAATTCAGCGAGAGAAAGTGGTGTCAACGATCCAAGACAATTAGAACCTTGCATCGTAAAGCTTGGACTATTTTCTTTTGATAAATTGTCTTGGCTAGTTGTCATGTTTTGAATTGAATTGAAAATAGCCGATGTTGAAAGATATTGATTTTATTTTAGTTTTCGTTATTTATTACAAAATAATGGAGACGAAAATGATATCCACATCTTTCAATTTTGACTATTTCCAATTCAATTCAAAGCTTGGGCTTACTTTGCACATTTTAGTAGACGTGCATGGAGCATGATCTTGATAATTGGCCTTTGAAGTAGGCTGTATATAGTGATAGTTTTTATGGAATATTTTCATAGATTTTTCCAATATTGTCATTTATCGTCGCTTTTCATCAATCTAGATTTGGAATATTGATGTGATGACTAGATATTATTGATTTAGATATTCACAGAGGAAAGTTTTGATTGAAAAAGTACCAATATATGTCTCATAGGAGGTAGTTTTGATATCTGGAATAGGCCCACTTATAGTTAAAAGCTTGACGGAAAGGGTCTGTAAATAACCCACTCGAATGTAAATCATTGACTACATAATTTTCTCTCTTTGGTAGTCGTCTATTGTAGGAAAAATTCCATTTTTTGAAATATTTATCATCTAATCACTATAGGGCTGAATAATTGAGCAATATCAATTTGATTGATCATAGCTATACAAGTTGACACTTCTACATCTAAATTAACGTTTGCAACAGTGCCGATTTACTAAAATATCAATTTTGCTTTAATAAGATAGCTTAATTATGAGCACTATCTTCATTTACAAAACTGTATCCTGGTAAGCAATATTATTAGCATGATGTATTAAACTTACGAGTAGTGAAGAAAACTACAGTGATTATCAGATGAAACCTTTTGTTTACATTCTATCACTGTACAAAGTAATTGCCATATTGACGTAAAACTAAGGATCCTTTATTCGTGATATGATCCACTTCACTTGACTTCAGTTGACAGACCCCTATCTTATAAATGCTTGAAAATATCAATATGCTTTGGAATATTCAGATAAAGGAGGTAAAAGCTTTCGACTAAATTATTAGTTGGAAGCATGGCAGTTAGAGAAATTAGAAATCATAGAGTAGGGATATATAGGTAGAGTGTCGACTCAAAAAAATCTGTATACAGTGAACATTTTTACGTGAAAAGATTCAGTATTTTGCGGAGATTACGTTCCCGTGGTTCAAAAAATTATTTGATCACTTTTGAAAAAAGTCAAGTTTTGCCTATTTATATACTACCGAGATGACTCTCCTATATAAGTAGTATGAAACAAGTTGGATATCAAAAGGAATAAATATTTGCTAATAATTATCCTAACTAAGCGGAAATCAAGCTAATTATCAAGGGAATTTCATGATCCTTATTATAATGAAAGTCTTCATAAAAAGTCACGATATTACTCGTGCTTTCTTGGCTGAAACTTTAAGTTTTTAATTCAATTCTCAGCGGCATGATTTTATGATTCAATAAATTTATGTTTCATGTCTAGAATCTGAATAGTGATGTGGGCCCATCTACATCTTTCAAAGTTATTTGAGGTAATTGTCTTTGATTGTGTGATTTTGCTCTGCCAGTGGCAGGTTGCCTGTGATATGATCACGCTTAAGAAAATACTCTTGAGGTTGAGCATGAAAGTAATAGGAACCCATCGAATTGCTAGTTTAACAAACATTAATATCTGCAAGGCTGTCATGAGAATCTTTGAGATGCCATTATTCTTTCTGCATTACAATCATGATCACTCAATTCCGTTGTAATTTCTTCAAAACTGCAAAAATTTGCATATCTCACATTTGGTGACAATACCACCTGTATCTCCCTTGAGTTCATTTAATAAAATCGAAAGTGTATACACATTGGGGATTTAATAAATGCGGATCTTCATTTTGCTGAATTTTGCAACAGTATTTTTGTTGATTTTTTCAGTACTATTTTTCAACTATCCAATGAAACAATCATGGAATCTACATTGTTTGTCTAAAATTGAAACAATCTAAATCGATTGCTGGTCACATATCTGATCATTAATAGAATACAAAAGCTAGTTTATCTATAAATATAGTCTGGTGCACTTGCGAATCGTTTGACAAGCAAGAAAAATACCTCCCAGGAGGTACTCCGTCAAGTTATCATTTTTGCACCAACAAGTAATATTCGCTATCTACACAGGTTCTTAGTATTCGTGGTAGTGTATGATTTGATGGTCATTATACTCGTAATATGTATGTCGTTATAACACTGTTATCATATTATGACGTTGTAACGCTATTCTATATTGCTTGATGTAAAAATTATGGGTTCTCTTTTTTTCGCTCTTTTTAAATATGAATCGGCTGGGTGGTCTGTTTTTGTTATGAATCACATGTTAATCCATCTTTATCAAAGCTCGTAGTTCAATAACCTATAAGAAGTACAGAACCATCGCTTTTTAAGATGAGTGCCGCATTTTTCAAGTTCCTGTTTTGCCCGTGGGAAAACACGCAACATTTTCTATTTGTTGTGGGGAACTTGATGAGGGCAACTGTGTACTAGAAGAGACGTCGCGCTGACCTTAGTGAATTCTTTTTTTACAAGATAGTACGAGACCACACGCGTCTTCAGAAACAAAGAAGAAGTCTGAACTTGGACTTTCCATGCTCGACCATCATACTTCCTCCCTGACCAAATCTCCATCTGATTATTACTTGTTCTTCCTGATGATGAATTTGTAGCGAAGTCAATCCTTCAAAAAAATGCAGACGAAGACATGGCAGCAATAAATTAATGGTTTGAATCAAAAGACTTGCATTTCTGCTCAAAAGCTTGCACAAAACCTCCAAGTGTATGGCAAAGATGCATTCATTCTCATGGTAATTATTTCAAACACTCACCCAGTAGGTAATGATGCATAGAATAAGTAACCTCACTCTGCTTTACTTGGAATTTAGTCAATCAGCTTTCTTTGTTAAACATGATGGTTTAGAGCAATGGTTCTGAACCGGGGGCCCAGGACAATTTTCTGGGGACCACGAGAAGACCTCAGAATTTAGCATACAAGGCCTACAAAGCAAGTGTGTTTTGCTTTGTACTCAATCAGTTGATCAATCAACTGATTTCCGCTCGTGAAACACATATGTAGCCACACCGCCGTAAATTAAGTGACGAAATTGCGTGAGTATGATTGTACAAGAAAACAATAAGAGCTATATTTCACAGATGTGTGCGTTAGGAGAAGAGACTTTAGTCTTAGTCAAAACTAAATATACAAATCGCCTTGATGTTCGAAGTGACATTCGTATGTCTACTTCAAACACAAAATCAAATATCAAAAAGCCTGGACAAGAACAGAAATCCCACTGAATCCTGTGGTGTTACCTTTTCAGTATAATTGTTCTATCATATATAACTCAGATTATTGTTCATAATGATTTGTTTTTATTAAAAGCGGATATTTGATTTGTTTAGGCTGCCACTTACAATTTAGAGAAAAAACGAAAAAATAACTCGAATAGTCCTTTGGTTTACGGTATTGTTTCAAAGTTCAAGTCTCTTCAAAATATAGCACTTACATGTACCCTAACGTAAATCAAATTAGAAATGAAAAGAGAGCGTCTGTTGTACAATAAAGATCGAACATTAACATGAGGTATATCAAGGAAATAATGAAGGCCTGATAGTAGCCTGATAGTAGACTATCGAAACAAAGAAATTGAAAGAAGAAATAATTAACTATCAAATCAAGAAGTCTATAGACAAAGAGGTTCACAGTAAAATGATTAACTTGGAAGAGGGCCATGGAACATCAAAAGTTGAGAACCACTGGTTTAGAGACATATGAAACAATAACACCCTCTGCCAATATTCTTCATACAGAGATGAACTTCAAACTACAGCGCCAAGGAAGCGAAAAGTATTCATATATGATGTTTTTAAGATTGCATTCATACAGGTTCTATGTGGATTTAATATGTGATTCGTAGGCTGAAAAACTAAAGATCTAGTAGAATCAAATTTCGATCGGTCAAAACTTTTTTAGAAACTCTATATAATGTGTTATTGAGAGAAGAAGACATTAACTACGAAAAAGATTCAAATTATGAAAGTCAGTCATCATTTCAAAGCTCTCGCTGTCTCTTTCAGCGACCCACGGGACTTACACTCGCTACTTCATTGGACGAACGTTTTTGCAACTCCAATGTTGTTCGTGCTATCAGATTTCTGAGTCATAAAAAGAAGATCTTAATCGATGAAAAGTTAACTGTTTCACATAACATGAAGAAAACCCTCAATGAAGTTCTCTCTTGCTCTTTTGGTGGACTTTATTAGGACGCATTTGATTTCATTGATGATAGTTAAGTCGGTGTGGCAATGCGACACTAATAGACGCAAATATTATCTTATCAATCAATAAAATCTACTGAGATTGTCGTGCGTGGTTTGGTTGCTGACAATGTCGCTTTTCCTCTGATGAAATGTTTTAATTGATGTAAAATCCAAATTAGATTATTTCTCGTTTGTGTTCACTTTTTTTGAACAATTGTGCTTTTGTGTTTTGTACTGTATGCAAGTATGTAGAGAGAAAATAAACACCAAACACATCCATCACCTGTCCATCTCCATACTTCATCAAGAGAATCGCCAATTGTTATTGAAACATCTTGTTGAACTTCTTGCTTTTTTAATTCTCTCAGTGGGCTTAACAAATATGTACCATCAAAGACATGATGTGCCTCATGTACAAACTGCATTCCCCGCATCTAAACTAACTAGGCGTTTCAAATTTTGCAGCCCTTTCCTTCCCCCTCACTGTATCCCCCTCTGTTCGCCTTACGTTGTACCTCGCGGCGTGCTTAGTTTATTTAAGTAGCTATCCAGTTTTTAGTAATGTATTCAATCGTGTATCATCAAGTTACGCCTCAGTGCCCCGACATAGACACAAATCGGTTGACAGAACTAATTGATGCCAATGATGGGTCGTTCGACATTGAATAATTGGCTCACGGCAGCCGGCACTGGCGTCAGTCCTGTCGCACACCGCAGGCCCTAAGCTATGCCCGACTTGGCCCCCTTTCCTTCTGAACGCCGATGAGATACTATCGGGGCGGAGGATTGAGAAAATATTTAATTTTCACGTCTGGCTTTGGACGGGAGCTGCGAAAATACCAGGATCTGTCGACTTGGGTGACTGTTAGCCAGTGTGAAAATTAGAGCCGTCGAAGGCTAGCCGACTATCGATGATGTGATATCATCGCTGAGACCCCTTAGATGGTGGCCAGCTAATCTAAGCCCCGCCTGATCTTCACACGATGATGTATGCACAATTAGATATCGGACATTGATACTTTATCAGTAGACACGCCTTGGTTGCCATCAGAAGATGATCTTAGAGTAGAAGGCGTTGACCAACATCCGCTTGAGTGAGATGTTTCTACCTATTGGGTGGACCAAGTCACAAGTCAACTGTTGGACGTGACTATGATCCTGTGACAAGGCTTGCAAATTGCTGAACGAGTGACAACTATTCGATTTCAGACCCTGTATTAGCGGTTCAAATATTCCCATCAAAAGTATTGAAAGTCACGGGAAGCACTTCGAGCACGGTACTGGACCCTTGGCATCCATTGCCGTCTGAGATCAGCATTATATTTATAAAAATTTAACCTGTCTGTTGAACGTCAGCAACATGACTCTAGATATTTTGATGTTTGCTTGAAAAGGCTGTATTACGAGCGAAAAGTTTCAACAAAAACTAATTTGACTTTCTAATATTGATAGAGCAAGAAAAAAAAGTAGCTCCCCTTTTGTTTTATGGTCGAAATTCTATTAAGTTCAGTCACGATAAACCAGACAACACTTCGGCGCTCCGCGCCTTCAATGGTCCATAGAACTATGGTCCACCTAGTATGGTGCACCACTATGGTTATTCTTTGATGGTCTTCAATAATTTTTAATGTGATGTTTGACAATGAAAAATCATCACCAGCATCAAACGATAATTAGTTCAGATTCGTCAGTTTCTTTTGTCTGCCCTTCTTATGCTTCTAAAGTAAATTTCAGGAGCTGATAATTTAGAAGCACTGTTCTATGTTGCGCTATGTGAAGTTAGTTGTACTGTACACTTTTCAAGTGTTAGTTGATCCGTAGTACTTACCGGGTATGTCTAGTAGTGTTACTTGAATTAATCAGTATAACAATTGAATACAGCACTGCCAATGAGAGATATCAGACATTTGTGAATTTTGTAGTAAGGTGTTGTTTCATAAAATTCCCTTAATTTTTTGAAAATAATTGACTAATGTGCACTTTTGTAATTGAATATCATCTTATTAAGTTCGCCAAAATTCAGTTGTTTCTGATTGAATTATGCTGATGATTAAAGTGCAAATTGATTTGAAAACTATTTTTCACAAAGATGAAAACACACTGGGAATTGAGAATTAAGTTTGAAATGTGGTCACGACTCTGGTTGCGACTCACATAGGTATCTGTACACTTAAGTACTATAAGTTTCGTCTACAATGATCCCGAAGCTTCACTTTCTCCTTTATCCAATTTCTTGTCTTAGCAAAAAAGGCTTCCAAATTTCCATTAATTACCGGAATAAAATTGAACTTCCTACGCGGTAGGATGTTAGTTAATCTGACAAATATCTTAAAATTAATCAAATACATTGTGGAATGTATTACATCGTGAGAAGGTAATTTACAACACAAGAATATTGTGTATAATCTTTCACTAAGCAAATAGTTCATTGTTTGATTAGGAGCTTTATGCTGTTTCGGCATTTTCTGGTTATGATTTTGAAGTGTATAATACATCTGCGGGTCATCTTCGATGTAACGGTGTAACAGATAGAACAGATTTAAGTGAATTATTAACGGATGCAAGCTGAATATGAGAATTAATTATATGCTCTTCATAAGAAGTGGTGGCATAGGCGGATCAATCGTATTCAATTTCATAAGTTCTCAAATGATGTTTGTTTTGAACGATGGAAAAACAAGTTCCCAAAGGTGGTCTATTGACTTACTCGGTTGACTTTAGTGAGTGCCCAGTAAACATTACATCATTGGATGATAACAATAGAACCGCGAGGTAAGCTAATATTATGAAAGCAGAGCATCTACCTGAAGCGTAATAATCCGCAAGTATGATAATAACCAAAACTCGAAAATAAACATCACGGAGCACGCGTCATGCGAATTCTTTGTAGATTATGAAGGGCTGTAGTTGCATCTTGTTCTCCTCCGTGAGCAAATCTCATCAGAAGAATGAATTGGGAAAACATGAAAACTGGCATTCTCAAAAGACATAAGTCATAAGTCATAAATATTTATTCTGAAATATACAGAAAACGCAAAGCGATGGCCGCAGGGGCACTTACAAGCAAGCGTTGATAACACGTGTAACATATGCATACGCAAAGTTTAACATCAATAAAAAATACATGAGATATATATTTACAAATTTACCGAGTGATCATGATGTACATACGCATCATATACCATCATAAACAAATTATATGAGACCTACATATTTACAAATTTTCAGAGTCATCATGATATGCATCATATACCATATACAAAATACGTGAGATCTATAGGGCCTATATTTACAAATTTGAAAAGTGATGATCACAACATGATAAGAGTTCACGACATCAAGAAATAAAAACCACATGAAGATATAGTCCGGAAGTTTGCACGAAGTTACCTGAAATTTTCACAGATCATGGTACACTTCTTGATTACTGCAATTACTGTAACTGTAGGTCTACCGACCGGATCAGATCGTTTGTCTTGGGTTGCAATTGGAGACTTTATGTTGCAAGTTATAAAAAACATATATTTTAAACAAAAGCATGACCAAAATGGAGAATGTGCTGTATGGGAAATGCATTTCAAATGGAGAAATTTTGACACATATGTTACAAACACGATTCTGTGTAATTGCTGACTGCAGATTTATGTCGAAGGGGTATTTGTTTAATAAGATTTGAATATAAAGCATCTACAGATCATGCTCTTTCGCATGAGTGGTCGCTTGTATTTGAAGAATTTGGAAGCAAAACGCGACAAGCGGCATAATTATTTGGCTGTGTCGAGGACGGCAAGCTAACAGGTATTTTTTCGACTCGTAGTAATTGAATAGTTTCTAAATGAAAAATTTACACTGAAGATATATTCACGTTTTCACAGACATTTCAAATATGTGCCATTTCCTCTGCGGATAAGATGTCTGTAATGTACACATGTGCACTTCGTTCATTAGTTTCGAAGACCACTCATATGAAGAGCATGATCTGTAGGTGCTTGATATGCAAATCATATTGAAGAAGTACCCATTAGACTGAAATATCCCGTCAATTACTACATTAAGTAATGTTCGTAACCAACATGTCACAATTTCCAGTCTGAATGGTATTCTGCATGAATAGGTAGGACAATGAAAAATGTTCTACACTGCTTACTACGCATTGGCGTGAGAGCATGCTCATCAGAATTTTAGAATAGAATTACAACTTTTGTATGACCTACTTCATTCAAGTTTCAATCTATTCATGAAATTTAATAAACTGAATACCTACTTCATCCATTTATGTCATAATAAAGACATCATGTTGATTGAGTTGTTGCAGATCTTTGGTTTTACATTCATTATATATTTCGGTTGCTTAAAGATGCTTCAAAATCTTGCAAAATTCGTCATGTACGAGTAAATCATCGTTTCGCATCTGAAGATATTTTAAGGTTATTATGAACGAGGAATAAAGCTGATCAACCTATTTTTAGACTGCTAGCTTGTAAAGCATGTTCAAGTCACGAATATTTGCAAGAATTGCTTTATATTCTGGCAACAAAGGTTGAGGCAAAGGGGAGGAGTCATGGCTACTTTTTGATAATGTCCTGTGATCTTGTCATTATGTCTTACTGTCAAGAACCCTCTAATTTTGATATTATTTTCTCCATCGTATAAAATTGTTCTTTCAGAAAAAACGTACGACTCTGCAGTCCTCATTGACAGCTGCACCAATTCAATGAAAACTGAACTTTGCCCGAAGGATCCATCTCAATCAAGATTCCTCTGTGGGAATTATCTCCTTTTCTTTCCTCCTTCTAATCCTGAAATTTTCTATAGATGTGGCCAGTGTCTAAAAGCTCAAACATTTTAAGTCAAGACTAGCTTCGCCTGAAGAAAGGACGCTAAATTGATCACAGCGTGATGTTCAGATTGAATACTTGTTGCATCATTCTGTGATTTCACCATTTTATGCTCATCAAATAAATGAGTTGTTTTCAAATTTCAATACTATGTTCATTCAGTTCTAATAAAGAACATCATTTTTGAAGAAGTTTTCTTAGTTTTTATCTCAATGTGGAGATTTTTTAACGGATTTTTGGGGCAGGAGTTTCTTAAAAGCCGTTAGGTATTGGATAACCTTTGCAAATCAGCCTGATTGTGTATGCTGGATAATTTTTAGTAAATTTACAGTGATTTTTAGTAAATAATTTTAGTGATAATTTTAATTGAGTATTGTTGTAAAATGATATCTCAGTTGTCGGAACATATGTCATATCGTCTTTCGTCTTCGACATTTATTAATTGTCATAGACAACATTAGACGTTTAGATCTCTTTTGAACTGCGGTAAAATATGTTCAAAGATCACAATGAATTATTTTAGATAATGCAGTGAATTATTGATCATGTCAATAGTGAGCAAGAATGGACGTAAGTTCAGCCCTGTGGCGTCATTTTGAGTGTTCAGGCAATAAGTAGCCTACAACGAGAATATTTGAATTTTTAGATTTTGCCCATGGTTAAGGGTGAAACAACTGCTAATCTCGCAGGCTCACTGCCTCAGATAAAACAATTGTGAAAATGACCGAAACATGTCCTGCGCTCTAAACTCGAATTGTCCTCAATTCTCCAAAAATACTATGGGCATTATTTCATTTAGCTTAGTTCATATACAAAATAAAATTTAGTTTATATTTGAAATACATCACAAATAATGTTCCACACATATTCGAATGAATAGCCGAAAGGATTTTTGTTTCTCATAATCTACGTCTATTAAGTTAGTGGAGGGTAATAATCAGGCCCGAATTCTATTACACTTTTCATCCTTTCATATGCTTGTGTGATGCGTCGAAGCAGTATGGAATTTGTGTCTATGACTTCCATCGATTCTTTTTCTCATCTACTGCCGTGACTTCCAAGTCCGCAACATACGAAGCACAAACTTACATCTAGATGTAAAAGACAGTTTCAATCTCACCTACCAGCCAGATAAATTGAAATGCAAGCTGAGCCTACTTGAAAACAATTTAATTGAAAGAGAAAATAAAAAAGACAATTGGCGGATCATATGTTGTTTAGGTTTGAGAGGTGAATGATGACACGTTAGATGTAGACGACGTCCATTCACATCGGACGCGGCGCGTCCTCGCGCGTCAAGTATTTTTGTTCAATACCTTAATTATAGATATAAAATTGCCGGAAAAATATAAATTACATTTTTCCGGAAAAATTACCGGGAAAATTGGAAAAATATGGAAAAATAAAAAATATTTCCTGTCAACGAAAAATATTCCATCTAAGTAAATTTGCAATATAGTGTTGATTAGGTAAATGATACGGTATCTCATTTTGAATGAAACAAGTATTATGGTACAGCAACATATGTGCAATTTTTATTTGAGAGATTGGCAAATTAAGCTTAATTTAAATTTAACAAATACGGGAAGACACAACTAGGAGTATTAAACAAACACGGATAGATCGTGAAATTTACTCGACAAGAAATAGAGAAGAATATATTGGGCCTATATGAGGGAGAAGGATGTCAAGGCATTCTATGATTTTGACTTTGATTTGGACATGAATAAGCCTAAATAATCTACCGATGCTTGAAAACATCACCTAATTACAAAAATCTCTATTTCTTGATTAAAACAAAAAAATCAGTAGTCTAACAATTGGAGGCTAACAAAGTTGGATAACAAAATTATATACTCTTACAAATCTTCAATAAAGAAAAACAATACCATATGAAGTCTTTCACTGTGCTTGAGGTTATGTCTTTTTTGCTACCTTTTTCAATAAGGATTCACGCTCTAACTCGCAGAATACATAGATAGTTCTCCTCCTGGTAGAGGCACAGAGGCCAGCTCCGGCTCCTTGACGCGTGTGCAGACAGCACGGTTTACTATGTCGATTTCCTGCACTTCCGGAAATTGATAGCTACTCACGAGAATCTGAAAGTGAAACAAATATCAAAGAACACGATATAATATGAACATTTAACAAATGTTCTGGGATTTATACGAATAATAGCCTAATTACATAATTTTTGTGAGCATTTCATTAAAATCATATTATATATTATTTATCATATTATCTATTATATTTATCTATCTATTATATTATTAGATCATATTATTTAGTGAATAAACAATCTCGTAGACCTAAAGAATTGTTTGTTGAAAATATCTTCTATTTTATTCACTGTTGTTTTTCCTAAGTCTGTACGTACTTAATTCTACATGCGGATACAATATGAGCTGAGTTTACTACGTTCATTCATGAAAGACAGCTATTCAAAGTAAGCCAATTTAAATTAAATTATAGTAAATGAATTGATTTGCCTTCAAATTGTTATAATCATTTAAAGGCAAATCAATTACGATAATAATTCAATTTTATATGGCCAGTAGGATATTCATAATGCCTTTTTGTCCAGATTGTACTAGATAAAGCTAAGGTACTGTGTGTTAAATCTAGGCTATCATACTTATACATATTTACATGTATATGTCTCTTACCTTTTTTAGAAATTTAACAGTGATTTGGTCACCTTCAATAAATTGAACGCAGCCGCAATATAACCGTACTACTCCTCGACGACTGCGTTGATTTTGTATCATGTACTCTACACAGACCCAGTTACCAACTTCAATTGTTTCTTCCACCATTTCCACACTGTCATTGTCATCCTCTTCACTGCAGCTTCCGACATCTTGGTCAAATTCAACAACTTGCTCTTCATCATCTTCCTTATTTGTTGTATCGTCAGCATCCACAATTGCTGGTTCAGTGCCGACTTCAATAAGATCGGGAACTGTCAGGGCCTGGTGTTGCTTCTGATCAGCTTTACGTTTATTAGCAAAATGCCTCACCTTGATATTGTAACTCACTTTTGTAAGTTTTGCAGAACGATCATTTGTGAAGCGATTTCTTTTTTTCGTCTTTTGAATGCCATATTCTTTGTTGGATCTCTCTACACAAGCCACAGATGCTGGAAGACTGAGAAGTTGTTTAGCGACTGGCGCTAACACTCTGTGGCCACAAAAAGTATTCCACCATTGTAGTGGATCCGTTTCATCTTCAATCATAGACCAGTAAAGTTCATTACTATAAACTGGCCCATCTCGAGATTTGAAAGCAATATAATCCTTCATGACTAAATCGTTAGTTACACCGAGCATCTCAGCAATTTTAACGATTTCCTTGATAGCCTGCGCATGTTCAACTTCGTCCAAGTCATCCCCGCAGAATCTTGGGTCCAGAAGATTGGCTGCCATTCTACATGCGGCTGATCGCACTGAGTTGATCGAGTTGATCGCACTGAGAATTCTCTTCTTTCTCGAATAGCCGCTCTGAGTAGATCTGCCTCGTCTTTGGTCAATGGGCAGTTTGCCTCCCGCAAGCTATTTTCTACAGTGTTCGATGTAGCGCCAAAGTCGGGGGAGAACAGAAACTCGTACTAAGTTTCCTTCAACTTTATCGCATTCCGTATTGGCTTAAGAAGTTTTGCAGAAAATTCGACGAAAGGCCAGAGATAATCGGTATCGAAACACATGTCCTTTAGATGCTGGTGGCTCCGTACTTCACGGCAACATCGTGGATCAGAAATGGCAATGCGCAATTGATTTTTCAACCTAAGATTGCGCTTCATCATCTCGTATTGAGAATTTTTAGTTAAATGAATAGACGAAATGATCCTAATTCTCTGATTCATCCGTTTTTCATAGACGAAGTCAACCGCTTCAATAGTTCGAAAGTTAGAGCTGTTAGAGCTATATGTTTCAAATACACGAAACAGCTATCATTGCAAAAAAATAAATATATTAGGCAATTATTATTAAACATGTATTTAGGCCTATTTCATTCGCTACATTCGACCCTGATAATGCAGCACGCTCTCATTCAATATTTAGGTTTAGGCCTTGTTCTGAGAGTTTATATTTTCAGATGACATTCTCGAGAAGTGCAACATTGAGGATTCATAGTAGGCTACAACATTAATGAAATAGTAGGCTACACGGCGTGACGGCTCACGCTTTTATACGGTTATAAATCTTATAACTAATAAGAATGATTTAAGTTGAAGAAGTTGAAATATTTAATTTACCATTACAACATTTTACAAAATTTAGGGCTACTATTAAAGAAATTAAAGCAAAAATGTTTAGTTAAACTTCGCAGATAAACACATTATTATGCTCTCTATTATGATAGCAAATATTTCTCTTCCTTTGAAGCTGTGGCTGTCATATGCAGTCGTATGATACAAACCGCAATGTTGTTATTCTAATAAAGTACTATGAATTACTAATGAAGTGATTCATCAAAATACAGAAATTGAACGGAAAAATTACAAGTGGAAAAATATTATATTTTTTCGGAAAAATATTATATTTTCCGGTAATTTTTCCGGAAAATTTTCCAGAAAATTTTCCAGAAAATTTTCCATTTCATATCCTTAACCTTAATAAATCTATGGGGTTGTTCACACCGGACGCGGCGCGGTTTCACATGTCTCTTTGCATAAGCTACTTGTACTTTGCGAGAGTTTTTGGTTACAAGAAACAATTCTAAAGCAGCTCATATCCGCACCTATTATGTACTAGGCCTACTACTATTGTATCTATGATTGATTCAAGCTTCTTAAAGTTGGTCTTATTGCTTAACAATGCCGGTAAGGATTAGCTACTACAAATTTAGGCAGAAATCAGAGTAGGTGTCTTGATTGCGCAATTTTCCATGCATTGCATTAAAAAGGATAGCTTGCTCGCTCGAATCCAAAGAAAAGTTGAAGCACTTTCTTATAATTACGACACTTTATTCAATAAAAACATACAGTACAAAACACAAGCCTACACTTAGATGCAAAAGACCGCTTCACTTAGGCACACACTCGTACTCTATCTCACCTACCAGCCAGATAAATTGAAATGCAAGTAGGGCCTACTTGAAAACAACTCATTTGAAAGAGTGATTTTGTTTTTGGATCCGTCCAGTGATAGAGATGTCTTCACGTAACGATTATGTTTTACGTCCACCTTTTGCTAAAACTGCATGCTTTAGCAGATCTCTTATAAAATTTTGTACATCATTTTATTGGTTTATTTTACATCATTTTATGCACCTCATTAACCATTGCCTTTTCATCGCTTTGTTTCTATTGACGTCTTAATGAAGCAATAGAGGATTACTTACTTACTTAAAATTTGATAGATTTGCCCGACGCGGTTCGTCTCCTAGAACCACAGAATTAGACAGGTCGTCATTTCCTCTGTTTGACCTGAAAGGAAGCATTGGAACATGCAACGCTATTGAAATGGCACAATCTACTGACACAATACCATAGCAATCGAACAATGACCAGCTAGTTCAATATTATAGCAATGTTAATGCGATGTCTGTAGAACGAGCGAAGCGAAGCGAGAGGGCTACATTCTATTTTAGCCCTCTTCATGCATGCATCAGACATCAAAGATATCTTGGTTGTTTATTTGAAGATGTGTGCATGCAATATACGTTTCATGAAGATAGCATGTCGTCTATCAAATGGCTTATTGTTAATGCAACATTTCATCCTCCTAGAGGCCCATTTACATTGATAGGTTCTTATTCAATGCTTTTTCCTTGATACTAATAGCGATTGGCGAGGATAATTTTTAAAAAATCACATTGGTACATTAAGAACAATACATATAAGATTATATGCAAATAATGATAACTGTTATAAATTGTAAATACAATGTATTATGTAGACTGCATGAAATTATTTAATACAAACATATAAAATGATAAACATTATATTATTTATTATTTTATTTGTCATAGATTATAAGACATTCATGAATAAAAGTTAGTGATGATTATAATCCTCTACTAGCACACTTGATTCTATCATGCTATTCAGTAATTGCATGCAATTGCCCTTGCTTGAAGATGACTCGGTCAAAAATCATAGATGAGTTTCACAAGTTTCATTGATTGTGAAAGTTTAGCATTAGTTAGAAATGTACTGTTCTGCTTTTTCTAACTGGCTGGTGTAATAATGAAATCTATGAAAAAAGCCAAAACAATCTTTGTTTATTTTTAAGACGCACATTTTTGGTAACTTGAGTACGCATCCAATGTCATAATGTCACCCAAGACCAAGATCAAACCCTAAGTCCAACTTAGCGTAAGCTACTTAGTGACAAACGTGGGACCTGAAGATTTTATCTTAATTAATTCGTTAGCATCCATCCCAAGTGGCTTGCAATATTGTAGTATGTCCCATGATGGATAACTTTCCATTCTAATTTCCTGAAACCTAAGAAATTGAAGTAATTACAAAACTTCAACAGATTCAGCAGGTTCATCATCTATGTCTATTTAATATAGTTTGACGAATGGTCTCTAAAAGTGGAATAAAGCCGTTTTAGGAAACTGAACGTGAATTTATTATGCAAAAAGTAAAAGGGCTTTGCCGAGATGGAGATAAATTGGATTTGCCTGACCTTTGAATTCCTCCCTACCTCAAAAATAAAAATTTTCTTTATAGATGACATATAAAGAGCATGTATGTGGATGCTATTTAGATTTTTACATGTAACTTTCTGTTTCCTTGAAAGAATGAACATATTACAAAACTATCGTAAATTATGCTCAAAAATTTCCACTACTAAACTCCAATTACATGCAAATTTCCGAAGACACAATGCAACAATTTTCGGCTAAATTGCAATTTTTGAGATTTTCACAAATATTCCACTCAAAGTGAATATTATATTTTCGTAGCTAATGTTTCACATGTCTACAACATAATGTCAATTGAAGTCAGACTGGCGTCACATCAATGTGAATTACACTTTGCCATTCCTGAGTGCAAGTCAAAATTGCTGAAAAAATCTAAAATGTTCAGGTCAGGATGATTTACTGCTTGCTGTAAATAGTGATGGAAGGTTTCTTGCCAGGATTAAGATGATTCTGCAAATGATGGAGCAAATATTTAAAAGAAAGCATTAATTAACCCGACTTGCTTCCAGATGAGCATCTAATTGACTTCGTATTCAGTTCCAGAAAAATGTCTTCCAATTAAAAAAGCTTTTGAATTGTTTCTAAGTCGATTAGGAAATCTGCCAACTACCGATTTACGAAATTCCACATCATGTACAGCAAAACTGCCAGACTATTACAGAAAATCAAATTCTTTTTATTGGGAGATTACCAGTGTGGTTTATAAATTGAATTGATGACAAATGCGATAGTAGCAGAGATGACAGGGAGACAAACAACTCATTATAAATGATGATCGAAAAATTGTCAATTAGGCTATAAATTTGGAATCTGCCCTTTTTCGTCAGTAAAAGTGCAAAAATAGTATCGGCCAAAAGATGCTTATAAGTAAGCAAAGAATTTACTAATTCAAATAACAGGAGCCTGTGACTGATAGAAGTCCTTGTTGTCATTGAACGCCTTTCAGTGACTGCACGCAGGTACAGAATAATTATAAAAACTTCCATCAGTCCGCACTGCTAACTGTAACTAGCAAATATGAAATATTCACTAAAATTAGTTTACAATCTGAACTGAAAATATCCCTAAACAGACTCTGTTTATCTGATATTTATAACAGATTTTGACCGCTACGTCATTTATCATGAAATTGTGACTTCATAATTTTTGACAGATATTTGCGGATGATTTCAGTGAAGCCTTTCTTTGAAGTTTAACGGTTATTTTAGATGCTTTTAGAGGTGTGCAGCTTGCAATGCCCGGCTTCTTCCAGTTGTTTGACTCAACGCATCCATTCCAGGCTCTGAAGAGCATCGATGTGCGGATAGAAGGGTTGCGTTCGAACCAGGACAATTTAATAACTTTTACCTTCTTAATTAATCGGCTCCGGCCCACGACCCTTCGACATATTGTCGGACCTCAACACGAAACTGAACTAGAGACTTTCACCGAATGATGTTCACCCGATGGCTACTACGAAACTGCACATCTGTCGAGGTCTACTTAGTACCTCTTCTTGTCAGACAAGATCACGGGAAGCACACCAATGGGAGCAGGCTGAGGTTTTCGGTAAAATGACATTTGTCTGTTTTTCCTGTGATTCAGTGAGAAGTGCTACGGCGTGTAGATTCATCTCTAGATCATGCAGTCCATACTGTTTAAGAATCCAAGCACATTTAAATTTATCAAATCTCCATTTTGTGGTGAAACACAGCATCCTGATACGTACGTTTTAGCTGAAACTTATTAAGTCTTTCATTTCCAGTCTTTTATTGAGTCCAATTTTCAGTCTCGCTCCTTGCCACTTATGGCTAAAACACTTAGCTGTCAGGGGTCTAACATTCATCAATCAAGTGAAACATGTCTCCACATTGAACTAAAATTCTTTTTATATCAAAAGTATCTTCAGAAGTATTATAGAACTTCAATTAGGTATTTTATCGAGAATAAGACACCCATAAAACCATACATTTTTCAGGGAATAATAATTAAGAGTCAAAAAATGTGCTTTAATAATAAGTACATCAAATTTGAGGCGCGAGAGCACGCGCATGTTTTTCGACAAGATCCTTTCGGCCGATTACTGCGTTTTCGTCTGGAACACACTCTTAGGGAAGTCTCCTTTAAAATCCAAATAAATGATTCGCAGTAGGCTATGTATTGAGAGGAGATGAAGGCCATCATGCTTTGGGATGTCTACAGCGATAACCTACAATGATGACACACTTGCATTCGTTTCAGCTACGCTGTCAAATATAACTTCATCTGGCAAAGTGACTGAATTCTCAGTAAATACGAGTATAAAACTTCAAGCCAACCGGAGCCGGAGCCGTGGTATTTCCTGTCAGCTCCGGCTCCGATCTGCTACCACGGCTCCGGCTCCGAAACCCTGCTTATATGTGCCATTACTAAACATTGATATAAGCAGTATTTACATCATTTGAACTTCCAGCACTATGTTCGATGTCTATGGTGTAAAATATGATCATGATATGATTCATGAATGCCTCTCTCATATTGGAAATTGATGCGTTTCGTTATTGTTTGCAAAAAGTGACAGTATTAAGACATTCGAAAAAATACTTTCAAAATAGACCTTAAAATATGACCGTCCAGTCGGCCAACGCGACGAACTTTTCTGTGAAAAGCCTAAAAATGCGCTAGAACTGAAAGTCACAAAGAGGTAGGTTGACCGGCTGCGCTTAGTTTTTGCGAGGACCACAGCAAAACTGGGACAAGTGGCGAATCCCCCCCGGTACGAATATGTTAATGCATAGCCTCATTTATAAGGTATAATGTATAAGGTTTATTTACTATTTATAAAGTTCCACAGAATAGCGAAAATAACTATAGCAATGGCTAGTGATTCATTGTGTTAATCAGAAAGACATTTTAGACGCGAATTCTAGCACGTCCTGTTCAAACATTACTCGGCCCAAATTTACTCCCTAATGGCTCGTTGACGTCAGCCCATCGTCAAATCCTTCACTGAATCTCCTAAGCTCGAAGAGGACAATGCATTCATAATAATAATAACAATAATATATCGCATCTATTCCAAGAAAAATTGAAAGTCAATTCAGTTTTGGAGTGCATTTCAGGGAAGATGTAAATATGAAATCAATATAGTTCAGCAGAAGAATATGTCAGAATGAGAAAATTAATGAACTAAAGTATGTTCGAAATGATCTCAGAAGAAAAGAGCTTCTTCTATACGTTTGACACATTTGACGGCATATTGGAGAATGCAATCACTCACTGACTATTACTGCACTTCATCTACCACTTCACTCTTAATAACGTTGCAATAAACAAAAAGCTTAAATTTTGAAGCAAGCAACAAGATATTCGCATAATAAAGGCAGAAAGCTTGAAATACAACAGAGACTTGATTTTTCTAATAGGAATAAAAGAAATAGACCAGGACTAAATAAGAGTTAAGGACCTTGGCCTTCTGTCCATATGCTATTCATACACTGACCATCACCTATAAAAAGCTTGCGGTCAATCTGCTTCGGACTTTTGCCCTATACTGAATTGCGTTGGCTGCAAAGTTTGGATTTGTTAACATGATCAATGGATCATAGACGAGAGAACAGACAAGAGTTTCTGCTAATGGGTTTTCCGCTTTGTGGGTTTCTTGGGAAGTGGACTTGCCGCTGAATGTGGTAAAACCCGTATTTAGGCATTCTGGCTTGGGCCTTTCCGAGCTCTGCTGATATCTTTGTAGGACTAATGCAGCGTCTACGGCTGGCACAGAATTTAGTTCTAGACACTTGTGCTACCATGACTGACTATTTTTCGCCACCTAACTTTGAAATCATGATCACTTTTAACAGAAGAATTATACTACTTGGATCTTTCACATGTTTGAAGAATTGATCATTCCACTGATATTCCATAACAATCCGCTTACCAAATGAAAGGATGATTGGATAATGACTTTATTTTTATAGCAATCACATCAAATTGTCATTTTTACGCCAGTCACGGTAAGCAACCTGACTAGTTTTCCTAGAGAAAGATACTTTGTAATGATATTGTGCCCATAGTTCAGCACCGGATTCTTTCTATGATATGCTCATGGGCGTCGATTTTTATGGGGTGGGGGTTGTACCGAAGAAGGGTGTTTATTAGAAACAAGCTTCTATGCTATTTTTAGCATTGTTGCTATTTTCATGGGGGCTTTAGTTAGAGAAGGGTGTTTATTAGAAAGTGAGAGTTTATTAGAAATAATGCGGTTCAATCGATAAATATATGTACATGTAGAGTACAGGCCACATGCAAGAGGATGAGTCACTGAGACGAAACCCATAGGCAAGTCAAAACTCAAATTTCTTAAACAATTATAGGTGAAATTCTCTTGAAAAGGAGAAATATTTCTAAAGTTAATTTTGAAGTTTCGAATCATGGCCTCACAAGTATCCTATTCATAAAATTATGCGTATGCCGATGAATTTTAAGTATATGTATTACTTGATATTACAATATAGCATTATAAAGTATCATATTTCGTCATATAATCAAGGTGGCAATACTTTGCCAGTCATGGTTAATAATGTCCATAAAATGTTGTGGCATAGCACAATTGTTAAATATGATTCCAGTATGAGAACATCCTCCGCCTTGATGAACTGGCTATAATTATAGTAAGCATTATCTGCGCATGTAATAGCTTAATCTGATGACTGGCTAGTAATCAGCTAACTTTTTGGCGATGTATTTATTAGGTGTTTTGTTATCTGCTTATGAACTTATCAATGCAATAGGAAGAATGAATGAGCAATCATTGCATGACTTGAAAGGTGTGATCTTTGATGAACTGCTTGCTCAATAATCTGATCATATTTCTATTTACACTTTTAAGCTCTGAGCAGTGAGACCATGGAGTGTCCATCTACAGCAGGGGTGCACAACTTGCTTTTATTAAAGGCCAATGTATAGAAACATTGGTAGGCCACTTTTATTCTTCATTTGATTTATGCAATTTTCAGGTAGCATTTTTACTTTGCAGCGCAATTGTTGCAAATTCTAGATTCATTTTCAGTCATAAGTTATTTGCATATGATTTAAGTTTAGGACAACAAAATGACGAGTGAAAAGTGCGGAGAATGCAAGCATGCATTTAGGTATATCCACAAAATGTGTCATAATCAGTTATACGCAATCTTTATATATTTATAGCACATCCCCATTGCCAATATTGTTTATAAATAAAAAGAATTTACTGTACAATAGAAATTTTCAAAATTCGAAAGCCGAATTCGATAGTTATGTAATAGTATTAAGATTGTGCATGTTTAGTCAATGAAAAACACACCACCGACTGAATGAATATGCCTGCGGTATGTAAACCAGCAGAAATGGGCGCGTACCTTTTCTTTTTAGTAAATAAGAAACAATGTACGCAGAGACATTGTTGAATGGGATCATGACCACGTAGAGTCGTTGCTTCAGTCTTTTCAGCAGCAATGGTCACAGCAATCAAATAAAACTTGTGAACTTAGAGGCTGAGATTTCATGATTCCTGAGTTTTGCTTAATTACTTAATCTGTAAATATTTTATAAGCGCTTCCTTATTACGCTCGCGGGTCACAGAAAAACTTTCACGGACCGGATTTTATATTTAAAGACTCTCCCCTACACACTTTGCTTAGTTTCATCTGATGATGGCAATGAGTATATACACATGCATACTTACATTTCTCAAATTATTACCGTACGGATTCCTTAAAGAACCCAATATGTTTCAATTTAATCGATCAAATTTCAATGAATCAACTGCAATCGCACACAATCTTAATTCTGTTTTGTTATTGCTCTGTGACCTCTGTGGGCTAGAGAGACCTTCAAAATAGTCACTCCCTCATTGATAATAGATACGTAATGAAATTTCATATTACAATCAGGCAATTATACCATTACTTGCTTACTTTCATTAGCAGTCACAGGCCACGTGACCGCAGCGACCAGGTCAAGTCACGATGCGTGGGGCGATCTTGCACTGTATCGATGTTGTCGGTGATCAGTTGCGTGACCTCTACTTGCACCGTTCAAGTGAGTGACCTGGCCGAAGCGGATCTGCCTCGCGGAGTCTCGACACCAAGATGGCGACATGACCAGAGAAGTCGAAGTCTCCTTCGACAGACAGTGGCTGTTAGGACATACAGATCATCATTCGACAGGCGATGGAACCGTCGAATGGCATGGATACGTTGGAGGCAGGATTGGAGAAAGGCCTTTAGACGCAATGTAACTCTGACGGAGAGGCACCAAGCTTTACAGTCATATAAAAGAACTGGAAGCACACAAGTATTTAAAATTTTTGTTTTAGTGAACGGGGTGCGCCAAACCAAGAGAAGCTGCCGAAGGGTCTGAGTGCCAGGTCGAGGCGGCGCATGATTTCCGGTTCGGAAAAGCAGCTCCTAGAGATGCAGACTCCCAGACAAACAAAATCGTCAGCGACTTCTACATTTTCGCTGTCAATACGAGTACATAGAGATGAAACTCGCAGGATGTTGAAGAAAGTCGGACAATGATTGCACCTCGGCATACACCCAGTTGATGGAGAGTCCGAGTGCAGAAATTTCGTAACTCATGATTACCAGCGCATCAGCTAGGGTGTCGATCGAATATCTAAAGAGAATGACAACTGTTCAGTCAATTGAGACACCAGTGCCTTTGATTTCCGACCACACTCACCTGACCCAGGAATCGAACCGAAGTCCACGATGGAGATGAGCTCGGTACTTAATAATTGTCATTCTCTTGAGATATTCAATATACTACGACAGACCTATGTTGTCGATCATTGAGGCAAAGATCACGACTTCGTCAGCATAGTGCAAGTCGTTAAATTGGGAATGAAATCCTACTCCGAAGCTGTCGAAGTGGTCTAATGCACTGTACAAACACTGGTTGATTACTACGTTGAACATTGTGGGGGCACCTACACAACCTTGCCGGACTCCAAAGAGTCTGAAAGACCTCCCTCTGGTAGTTTTCTCGGTAAACAGGCCGTGTAAGATACTTTGCTAGCCACCAGGAGATGGCCTTCTCCATTCGCCACCTGTGTCAAGGGAGGTAGGTGTTGCAATTCTCTCTCTCTCCCCTCTCCCCCACCCCAAACCCCAAAATGAAGCTAATTATGAAAGAAATTCCCGTCTAAAGACGGATGCTCTTAGTTCCTATCCGTTTCTATGCGTGCATATTGTCACTTCAAGTTAGACGAAATGCATTTCAACAAATTTCGTGAGTGGCACATGTCCCCTCAACCTCCTGTGAATGCCCCTGCTACCAAAAATTATTTCTATAACTCCAACTACAACATAGCTGATGGTTCCCAATTTATATGATTTTAAGACTAATTTCATCTTTTCACTCGAGCGTGCTTCTAATGAAAATCTATTCTGGGATTGGAGCAGGGACCTTGTGGAAGAATGTTCGCTCTGCGTCCGGAAACCTGGATTCAAACCAGCTCTATGGTTTGAACATTGGCCGAGTCAAACCTAGAAGTTTTAAAGCAGATTTACACTTTACAAAGCAGGTTGCACTTTACATTTTTGCAGAATACTTGACACAAAAGAATGAGGAGTGAGGCAAATGAAAACTCAGCAGCTAAGGAGAAAGGCGTGCGCAAGGGCGATTCCTAGACTAGACAAGTAATCATCAATTTATATTCTGAAAAGCATTTTGAGGCATCTGCCACATCTAAAACCATCTTGGCTTTGTACTTTGAAGTATAGAATTTCAATGTCAGAACTTACTTTTAGACTGATTGTGACTATTTTTTATGTTAAACAAAAATAAAGGCTTTATTTGATTAAATGAATTTGACTCTTAAACAAAACAAAGTCAAGAGAGCATTTAAGTCAGACGCTGATTCAGAATTTGAAAAATCATCGTAATTAAAGTAATTTCGCACATCATCAATGTTGCTAATTCACAACAAATATCGAAATTTATACTAGCATACTATGATAAAAGTGGTCACAATTAAGCAACAGTAAGCAACAAATTTCAAATTGAATCACTATTCTTCATCGCAGTAAATAGCGAAAATATTAAAAAGGCACAAATTTTGTTTCATCATTTTAACTGCAAATTCATGTGCTCGCAAATGCAACATTGAAACTGTAAAAATTTCTTGCCAAGCGCACCAGCTAAAACTACTTTACTTTTGTTTGATTTTCTTCGAATTTCAAGTGATTTGAACGTGTAAAAGTGTTTGTATAAGTTTTCATTAAGTCAGCATTTCAATTCTTTATTCTTCTACTTTTGTATTTTTCAATGAAACGTTTGTGAATATAAAGTTGATACAATGATGCAATAAACAACAAATTAAAATATTATTCAATTTCTGAAAAATATCAATTGCTTAATTTCACTATTTCGGCGACATGAATTACTTCTTCCATACATGATTTGAATATTTTGTTAAATTCATCAGTTCCATAGAATCACTTCCATTTCATAATATCCCAATATGCATGACAAAAACATTCCTATATAGATCTCAGAGGAAAATATTTAAAAGACGACTTTCCTGTTAATCCAAGCAATTCTTGTTTTTGCAAAGATCAAGTTTACATTTTGATCTTTGATTTTAACGACGACTCTTCTCCTCACTGCACTACATGACTTATTCACTTTTATTATTGGGTTTCCTTTTACAGCAATGAATAAGGCATTGTATTATCAATGTCTCAGCGTTTTCAAAAAATATTCTCGTAAATTTTCCCTTTAGTTCAAAAATTGAAAATGCGTTTTACAATACCATAAATTTGTATTTTATTAAGATAAACAAAACTTCTTTAAATGATAATAACTCTCAAAAAATCTAACATTTTCTGATTCAATGAATGAATAATACATGCAACGCTGAAAATTTGATAATCAAACAAACAGCTTTGCAGCATTGAACTTCTGCTACGGAACTGTAGTGTTCGGTACTACAGATGCTCTATGAACATCCATGCGCTTGAAAAGAATTTATTGTTCACGTCTTCCGCATTCTTAGTCACGACTATTACTAAGTAAAGCATTTTAATTTCATTGATTCTTTCGGATTAACAAATCGACTAAAAATAGGGCCTATGTAATCTTAATCTGAAAACGTTGTTGTTGGATTCACAATTATTCTATCGTTCTATGAGATTTTTCGGAGTCACTTCACTTCCAAATATTGATTGCATCTGGGTCGGTTGATAAAAATGACTACTCGATTAATTATATAGAAATATTTACATTTAAAATGTGTATTTCTGTTATAGATATCGACAGATCAATTTACAAAATTTGATCCAGTTTTTCTTTTGTATATTTCTGTAAAATAGTATATCTGGTAATACAAATAAGAAGAGCTGAAAAAGATGACAATAGATGTTTCTAAATTACGATAGAAACTACTATGCATAAGTGCAACTAAAATATTGAATGGAAACTTATAAATTGATATGTGAACAACAATATAAAAACGCTTATCTCTTTTAGATGAGTTTTGGATTGCGGTCAAGGCATTTTTATCAACCAGCCAATCAATAATTGAGATTCAAAAATTCGAGAATCGACTGCGGATGTGTTGAAATGACTCTGAAAATGTCAATCTTCCAGTAAATTAAGAACGAAGATCAATTTTCAAGCTATGACATTTGTGTCAATTTGACTCGGCCAAAATGGCTGGTGAGCAAAAGTCAATGCAATTGATCTATCGAATTTTTCGCTCAAATGGAATGCTTTTAGACTACCATTCTGTACAGAAGCGGTTATTTACAACAGATTTACAAGATAAACAATGGATGGTTTCAACTATCAATCGATGTCGGTATATTCACAATGTTTTCATCAGTACAAAATGGAAAAACGCATATTCAACATCGATAATGATATTTTTATATCCAACGTACGACCTTCCTTCCATCGGCACTTGAAGTTCTAACGAATCACACTTGGAATGCTTATAGTTTTGCAGATTGCTATTTTTAGCTGTAAATGCATGTTACTGACCATCATGGCTCTCTTTTTTTACTGTTCACTTGACTTCTGTTTTAGTACCGTCGCAAAAGTTACACCCAGTAATCGAAACTTGTAATCATTCACTCTATAGACGGCTTTCTGGGTGAGCCAACACAGAGTTCAGTCTTAGGAACAGTTGATTGTTCAACATTCCGTTCTTCATTATTCATTTTGATGTTTGCCTGGATTGAATCTTCACTGTTCTCCGGCAATTCTCCATCTTCTTTTCCTTCGACAGTCTCTGTGCCTTCACTATGGGTCCGTACATGCTTCGACAAGTGATCACTTCGCATGAAGCGTTTGTTACAAGCCGGACAGGCAAATCGTTTTTCGCCGGTGTGGGTTCTCAAATGACGCTGAAGTTCATCGGACCGGGTAAATCTTTTGCCACAAAAGAGCCAATTGCACACGAAAGGTCTTTCTCCCGTGTGCCACCGAAGATGCGCTTTGAGATGCGAGGTTTTGTTGTAGACTTTGCCACAGCCGGGAATGTGACAGCTGTGAAGGTTTCGTTTTCGTAGATGTGCTCCTGCTGGTCCAAGTCTGTCAGCTTCTTGACAGTTTGGGCAGTCACATGCTGCCCGACCAGCATACCGGCGATTACTTCGGGTACTCGGAATGAGGGTGGCACCAGGTGGTCCGGTCCTCGCGTACAGAGCTCCCGTTTCGTGACTTTGTGTCATCATCGGACTCGGAGTTCCCGCTGTAACAGGGCTTGGGTGGAATAAAGATTTGTATGACTCCGAGAGAAGAGTTGATTGAGTTGGAGCGACTGGATTTCCCGTGGCGGCGGCGGCGACAGCTCCTGCTGAGGCCTGAACATGCGCTATATGGCCAGTAGAATTCGCGATTATCCCGCTGTAATCTGATGTCGGAACAGAGGGAGGTGGAGGTGCGGGAGCATAATGCCCTGTGGAAAAGGAGGGAGCTGTATCGGCAAACCACGAAGCGCTTGCAGATGCGTGATGAGCTGGTGAGGAAAAGTCCCACATATGCCCGGTTGTTTGTCCAGAATGACACGATACTTGAGGCATCTCCTGCATTCCTGCTTTCATCACAGCCGTTGTCCACGGCTCATAACTGGCCATTGCTGGGAGAGTGGTCATACGAGGATAGTTGGCAAGGCCGACCGAGGACTCGTTTTGTTTAGGTAATTGGCAGTCGAGACCAGGGTAAGAAAAGAGTGCCGGCTGATACCCTGTCGACGTTGACGTAGTTACCGGCATGGGACGCGTTGTATAGGGAGCTGCAGACAAAGTTGCAATTGAGTTGACTGTTTGCTGAGTACAAACTGGGCTGATAGCGGGATTGGTTGGAGATTCTGAGGGACTCGCTCGCTTCCAATGGAGAAAATTCTTTGATTGATCTGGTGAGGGTTGAGGAGGTGCACCGATGCGACTGCATTGCGCTGCCAACATAGTCAGCGGCATATTCGTGTAGGGATCCTGCAATAAGTAGATAAGTTATTAGGTTGATTTACAGTCGATGTCCTGAATGTGAATATATTCATGCATAAATAAATTGATAACAAGATTCAAAATTTACGCGACATGATTTTGAAGTATACTGTACTGCTGCCACGAACAAGCTGATATATTTTATAAAAATAATAGTCAAAGAGATTTCATAATAGGGTTTCATTCTATTAGTATTCCTATTTCAACTGATATCATTGTCAATGACAACTTTACAATGAACCAAACCTTAGAACTTAAACTCAATCTCTAAACTTGGAAGATGCCCTGGCTAGTCATGATATGATATTTTTGAGTTGGAAAGAAACAGGAATTTTTTAGATGTTAATTATTATTATAAGTTATGATGTACAAAATTTTTCGATTACCATCCAGTAATCATCTTCAGGTACAAAATACTAGGGTTAGTAGAAGTTTGAAATACAAGGAATTTGAAAATGATATTTACAAAGAGATGATGATAATTTACAATGATATCATATGATAGGATGTAGATATGAACAGGTTGTACTGGATTGCATATCTTTACCAGTAGCAAAAATTGACCTGACACGATTGATGAATTCTATGGTAGATGAGGTAGTGAAAAAATGAGAAGTTATCATTAGTAAAATAGGAAATCACGGTGACTGTCAAGTTCAGTTCTACTATTTATTTTAGGTTTATGTTTATGAAGATAATTACTGGATGGTAATCGAAAAATTTTGTACATCATAACTTATAATAATAATTGACATCTAAAAAATTTCTGGCTCTTTCCAATTCAAAAAAAAAATATCATATCAATCTCTAAACATTCCAAGATATAGATTTAGCTGCAGCGTTATCGAATAACTTAGTTTTCTATTAAGCATTAACAACGCAATTGCAAAGATTGTGACTGTTGTTATCTAGCATTGAAAAATAAGTATATATCCGTCATAGCCTTTTATAATAAATGTCTGTGTTGTTGTGCAATTCGCTTTCACTTGCTTGTTATTTGGTAAGCATGGGGCGAATGGATATTTCAGATGGAGAGATTATTTTAAATATTACTCATTTTTTAACTAAGCACAAGTTAGTGTAGAGTTAAGTCTTGAAAATAAGTCAAAGCTGCTGAGCCAAGCATTGAAGCACCCTCAAAACCTGCAAAACTATTGAAACTCGTAATTTTGAAAGAGTTTTTGCAAGACAACATCATTGATTCAGCAGCTTAGACTTACTTTTGTTTAGCAAAAATCGAAGCGCTGTTAACTGAAAACGAAATTTTTCATATAATTTGCCTACATGTGGTATTTACAAATTTTGGAAATTATTTTCTTACTTCCTTTCATACGGACCACACTATCTTACTCAAATTTTCAAAAAGCAAGAAGTATATCAGGGAAATTTGCGGATGTTTTTAAGAAAGCTTCTGATACATTTCACATGGAAATTTATCTAACTCGCTTATGGCAGTGCATCATCTGGATCAAGTGCACATTTGAATTTAATGCATAAATTAAAGAAGACCAACCGAATTCCATTTTCTGCTTCAAAGCTTATCGACATCGGCCAAATTTTCATAAATATTGTCTACCATACGGTCTGCATTTTGATTCTATGAATTTTCTCTTCATTGGATCTAAATGTAATCCGTAATCTGTACATTCTTAGGTTTCAACGAGTTAATTACTGAGCGATTTCACAGTTAGTTTAATTTCCAATCTCGTGCATCGACGACAAAGCGATGCAGAATTTGATAGACAGTGTGATTGTTGCTTCAATGACTGAGTAAATGATGGATTATAAGTTCTATGACATCGTTACCATGTGCGTGCAAGTGTCAAACTTCGACTATGGAACATCTAGCAACTGGTGATAATCGATGTATAATAACAATATAGGTTATGGAATGATTAATTCTTTCATCAATAATGTAAATATAAATCTCCTTCAATAAGAACTGATTTATGCTAATGAGAGGAATGAAAACGAAGCACGAGCTTGAAACAACAGGTTCATTCATAATCAGCAGGTGCATTTTTAACCAAAAATAGCCTTGAATAGTTTCAATAGAGGTTGTTAAAAAAATTGAAATTGTTGCTTCAATAGTTAAACCTGAATTAATCATGTTCATCCCCTATATCAACGATGAATAAATGTGATTGTGAAATGATGGAACAGCATTGAAAATTAGCTTAGCCTGCATCAAGTTAAAGCTGTGCTATTTTCATATAAATGCAATCATTCATGCTCAATTCCGAAAATTGAAAGTATATTGCCTGCAGTTGCTTTGACTAAGATATCGCTAGAATAGTTGTTTTTTTGTTGCTTATATTTAAATTGGTATAATCCATACAATGTTCATGAATACACTTAACAAATTGATTTGTAAACAAGCAGAGAATCTGCATGTAAAGGCTGCATTCGCGTTCGTTGGTGGAGTGGTTGATAAATGTACCGTAAAACGGGGGAACTTGGAACATGCGGGGTAACTTGGAACAGTACATCAGAAACGTATATTATTTGATCATCTTGGTCTGTCAATGTGTAGCAAATAAGTTAATATCTGTCTGATGTCCACAGGTGAACTACTCTCACCCATGGTATGCTATAAAGCACAAAATCTATATGAAGGGTGGACCCAAGGAGGCCCAAAAGGCACAGTCTATGCAGTAACCAAATCAGGTTGGTTTGAAATGCAAACTTTCGTAATTTGGTTTATCGATGTATTTCTCAAGACTGTCCGCAGAAGACCTGGAAGAAAGCTACTAGTCGGAGACAATTTGGCAAGTCACTTTTCTCCCAAAGTTATGTAGCTGGGTAAGACTCATGACATCTATTTTACTGCTCTCTCACCTAGCACACCACATATTCTGCAGCCCCTCGACGTTGCTGTATTTTGCTATAGCCCCTCGACTATTGCTGTATCATCCGATGAAATTGATTTGGATAGAGATTCTTCACAATTTCCGCAAGGAGACCAGAAGACCGGGGCCTTTTCCAAAAGAACACTTCGCAATAATGCTGTCAGAGCTGTGGCAAAAGATAAAAATAAAAATATAGCCAAGAACCTGATCTCTGGCTTTCGTTATACTGGTCTTAGTCCAATTAACAGAGCAGAACCTCTAAAACGCCTTCCATGTGGGACAGACCTGACGAGTGGCGAAGTTGGCAGAAATTTAGACCAGGCTCTTGTGAAGATCCTACAATCTAACAGAGGTCAAGATCAGGAAAAGAAAAGAAGAGGATCGAAGATTTCCCCGGGCCTGGATCTCTCAATATCTACTACAAATGAGACTGATGTATCGGGACCGTCTAATAGGCCTACATTCTCCGGACGCCTACAAGGAAGCAGTGGAAACCGTAGCCGTGGAGAAACAGAGATATCAGAGGAAACACAAAGTGAACAATCATCTTCTGAATCTGAAGAGGAGGATGAAGATTGTTAAGAGGACGATCTTCGTTATTTCTGCCAATGTTCTTACGCGACGTATTCAGGGTATGATTGGATTCAGTGCATTTAATGCCACCAGTAGATATGTGGTAACTGCAATGAGAGATCAACTAACATCCATTTTCAGTGTAAAGATTGTTTGAAATGAAAATATGGACTCCATATGGCCCTATTTTGCAGCTCTTTCATTGAATTGTTATTTGTGCTCCAAGTTACCCCATTTTTCCAAAAAAATATGATGATTTTGAACTTGTAATGTTTTGAATTCTCGTAAAAATTATTAGATGGGAAATAGATTATTTTGAAGATAATATACAACCTGTGGTTTATGTAAAGTTTCGTTTCTCTGAGATAATGGCTTTTATGATTAATATTATGAAAGCTATCAAAAACCGTTCCAAGTTCCCCGTTTTACGGTAATATGTCATTTTGATCGGACTGACGACCTAAAGTCCTACCGGCCACGCCACATGAATAATCGATTTTACAAAGAGTGTTCGATAATTTGACTAACTTCATGGTTGGATGTAGTGTCTCTAGACTTACGGATTTCTCTGTACGTTGGTCAAGTGCGCTGGTATGGAGGAGAGGAACTGTCGCACCATAGAAGCCTAAAGAAGATTGACAGCCAGATGATTCCGCCATCACATTCCAGCAAAAATACTTAAAAGAATGTTGGTAATGTTACTAAAGAGAAGTCTTAACGATATATATGGTTTTACATTTTTCATTAATTCTGCTGAAAGTCAATCGTTAATCGTTTCTTGGGAATAACATTGAATGACAATATAACAGTCATATAAAGTATAATATTTTTCATTGAATAAACATTGTGCTTTATGCAAATATTTTTCAGTCACGCACTTGATTTACCATTTTATTTTGCTCAATTATTCATAGGCCTTTAAGTATTTGGTACATTTACGCAATCTACATTAGTTGTTAAGCATTTACCACCAGATAATTGCCAAAAGTTATTAGATATTTCTGATTTGTATCATCAATGAATTATAATATTCTTTAAGCTGCCGTCGTTTGGTATACCGGTACATTGCAACTGATTGTGACACTTCCTTTTTATCTCATTGGTTATCAATAAATTAACATTCCTGTAAATTGATATTGAGAGCAACGCACACGGAAGTTGGTAACGCATCTTATTGACTGTAACAATGATGTTTTTCAGTTTCCATTCTGCAAGTACATCGTTTTCATGCAAGAGAAAGTTCATATAAGTTCATATAAGAGAACTAGCAAAATCGTATTCCAAATTTTGCTTTCTCTTTTCTCCCATGCAGTATGTTAAGTCTTTTCAATTAAAAATACATCACTAGACACGCACCATTTCCGTATAATACAACAAAATCATTTTTTCTATTGTAACTAAGTGAATGGTCACCTTTTTAAAGTCTATCATCATGCATTCCACAAATAGAAAATTATATGCTGCCATCTTTAATTAAAAAGAAAAGTTAAATACCTGTATACAATGAAAGAACTAATGAACCTCTATAATTATAATGTAACTATTATGTTTCCACAATATTCAACGACTTTCTAAATGAAATTAGTGGTTTAACAATCTTAATTTTAGTCTACAAATTATCGGTCTCTTTAATGTTTCTAACACATGCCACCGTTTAGGTTAATTGTCTGTGCGGGTTTTTCATCGGTATTCAGATAGACTGTGCTTATACCGTTCTCACGACGTTGCTTAATGCATTGTTTGTAAATGGCTCACAAAATTATTACCCAAGGAAGTTTAACGATGTATAGCTTGGTAACTATTCTTTTCTTGTTGTTAAATTGTTTGAAGCGAGGATACAATTGCAACATTACAATGACTTTAAGTCTACATGCAGGCAATTGACTATTAAAAAAAGATGCAATACTTGAGATAGATACTTTCATGTATTTGTAATACTTTGTAACAAAGATTTCCACAACAGATATACTTTTCTCAGCGATAAGCAAGATGTTTCATAATGATATGCTCATTTTTGTAATGTACATCTTTATAGTACATTATTATAATCAGTGATATACGTGTAGGCTGCTGTCGATGAGTGCATTTCAATGCCGAACTATATAATAGCATTTGGTAGATACATAAAATAAATATCAACTACTAAAAATTGCAAACGTTATGTAGACAACAGTTTGCAGCTTCATTTGTCATACAAGAAGGATCAACGCTCGATCATCGAAGTCTATCAATCAAACTGTAAAAAAATCGCAACATTTCCTGACAGGTTGTAAAATAATGTAATAATAAACGTATATTTGGACTACAAGCCTCAACAATAAAAATCGTGAGGCTTTAATCAAAAATGCATCGCACATTTATCACAAAAAAGTAAGTCACTAACAAATGAAAATAGAAACAAGACAGGTCAACGGTAGTTAGCGCGTAAATCAACTCAGAAAGTTCTAGCTTATAGTCAAGACCAGAGTTGATTAAACGAATCATTGTCACAATAAAGCTACACTTTTGTAACGATGAAAAACATTGAGTGGTCAGGAGAGGAGAAGAAAATTTACCGATTTTAGTGCAACTGAGTTAAGTTGAAAGAACTATTTCTTTTGGAGACTTTTTGGGAACAAAATAATTAATATCATGAAATTTCTGTTGATTAGAAATGCGATGAGCTTTCAAAAGCAATCTACAATTTTGCATGCTACAGATGCTTCATCTGCCCTATTCCCGTGGGTTTTAATAGGAATCAATGTTGATGCAGCAGGTAATATAACTCGTTGGAACGGATATTACATGCGGTCTATAATACTAATTGTCATTTAACTGAATCAAGCTGTCGTTTCTATTAAAATCCCCTAATTTACGTTACTGAATTTCTATATTTTAAAATTCTGCAAGTTTTCAAGGATGCAGGCTTATTATTTTGAAGCACATTCTTTATAGTGCTGTAATAATTTCGATGCATGACATAAACTATGTACTTGCTGTACATCATCAGCTAAGTAAAGTTGCACACAAAATTCCGTCCCTCATTCTGTCACTGTTGAGTTCGATCGGCTTTGGTAATATGATTGAAAATGCAAATGACCAACGATAATTAGATGTACATTAAGTTTAAATACATTAAACTGAGTTCTTTGCAAATCGGTAACTGTTATTATTGAAGAATTACAAACAAAACAAAGTGGCTCCTTTTATATTCGGCAATATTGCATTTTATGTTTCTCAGTCATTAGCTCCATTTGAATTTGAAATAATATTTGAGCGGCGAAAATTTATCAATAAAGTCCAAATAAAGCGTTGAGCTTTTGATTCAACGATTACTTAACAAGTAAGCCTAGCAATTAACTCATCATAACTTGAATTCAGAAATCTTTGAAGTACAGACTAAAACGCCCAGATTCATGTGTCACAGCTTTTCAGAAAATTTGAATTGGTGTTTTATTGATCGAATTGAATCTGTTTGAAATCTGACAATATGCAACGTTTTCCATCCAGCATTTATGTTTATGTACTGCCATTACTGCCATTACTGCCATCGCCAGCTCCTCCCTCAATTAAGATATCTGATTGTCATCAAAAGGATCGATGAATTAAAAATTTTTGATGTCAAATTGATTTATAATGACATGATATATCTTTCCAACAATTGAGTTCCGAAGAAATTGGTAAATCAGATCAACTCCCTTTTAATGACACTAACCAGCTACATGTGAATCTGACATTCATTTTCTCTTTGATTTGCCTGACTCAATCGTCATTTGTTCTCAGAATCGAAAATTGCAGAAAGAAGAGCCTAGCAGCAAAGCAAATAAAGAAATTATGCTCAGCTAAGATGGTAATGTCGGCACCAGGATGACAGAGAAACATAACAAAAAGGGTGAAAAATCAATCACTTTTTTGTTGTATATGGTGTGCATTCCTCGTTCCTTAATAACGTGATCAATCGTCTCTGATGGAGTAATGGCTTTATAATCGCGTAGGTTGCATATTTCGAGTGATGGTCTACAGTAGTACGCTTGATGTGGTAATGGTGAATGGAAACAACACTCCATGTATTATATTCTGCAAATGAACTATGAAAACATCCACATGTACATGCAAAAATGTTCGAAGATTTATGTTGAAAAAACTCAAAGCTAATCATTTGAACAAAAGGTGAAATCTTTAATTCTATTTCATTAAATAAATAAAACTATAAAACATTAACAAACTGCATGTGGCAAATAATAGTTAGCGGCTAACGGTTTGCAATCCAAAGACTGAACGGAAGTTTTAGTATGATTCTAATTACAAAAACAGTAAATATAAGCAAAATTTTCACGGGGAAATTGATTTTTATGCAAGTAAGGTTCATGCCAATCAATAATGAACAATCAAGTATGGTACTGTGTATCTTCTCTGTAATTAACTTTATTTTCTAATTGCTACTTAATGATTTTGTGCGATTCTTCTTCAGTTGGAAAATACAGAAGAACTTCAACATTTGAAGTAGGGCTAATTTCATCAATGTTCAGTTAATCGTATCTTTAATTTATGCACTATTTTTTTCAAATTCAAGATAGAGGTGAACATGTCAGACTGCTTTTTAGAAAAGCGCTTAATGATCTTCTGAAAGTGTTAGCACATTTTTCTTAGAATGTTAAGCATGGTACAACACCATGTGTTTGCATTCACTTGAGAGCAAGCTGTGTAATAAACATATGCGTGCATTTAAAGAAAACACTATCGGATGGAAATTGATGTTCAAATGACAGAATAGATACAAAGTCTTACTGATATCAAAGAGAGCATTGTATTTTAAAAAAACTGTTCTTAACATTTAAAATCATGATCCATGCATTACGCACCAAACCTACGAAATTCGTTGAAAGAGACCATACCACACAAATTAAAGGAATACTAAATTTAGTAACAACTTCTCCATGTTTGTCAATAAAGCAACAGGGTTCACAGTTATCTGACCATATTCATAATAAAATGCTAGTTCTAGAAAACAACAATTTGTCATACTTTTCAAGCTCATGAATCTTCATCAAATAATATATACGGCTGAATTTGGACATCGTGAAGTTCATGATCTCAGAACAGCACATATTGTTGCATATTTTGCATATACAGTATACATATATAAGACATATGGTATAATTCTTATAAATCGGCGAGTTAGCACAAATTGATTAAATAAACAAACTTGCATGATGCAGCCATCTTTTGAATATTTCAAATTCGCAATTTGTTTACATAATACGGGCTAATATACTTAGATCTCATTCCACTTAAGGACATTAATTTGTAGAATACTTGTAATAAAATAATGCATATCAATGTATTCAAATATAAATTTCTTAAAGTGCCCATTGAATCCATCGTATTCAGTATGCATTGACGACAGCTTACACATGCAATATTGACGCGTGTGAAGTTGACAGAACCACCCAGCAGAACCAGCTTGTTTTTGGTGCAGCAATATTCTATTCGAAACAGCTTCCACTTTATCAATTTTAGCTTCCTCATCACGAATCTGGGCTCAGATTCCACAAATTCGCAGTCGTTTTCCAGAAATTCAAGTTTAAGGATTTTAGTTTAAGTGGTTCCGTTGAGAAGTCTTCGGAACCAATTTTTTAGTTTCGCTGATGGGCGTAGTGAATCAATTTTATAAATCATTTCCTGGATCCAATTTGTTACGCTGATCACAACTGTATACTTCATTTTTCACAACGATGGATTTAAGAACGGAAATATCGCGCATGTCTGTTGACGTGTGTAAAGTTAGTGAAACTGCCCAGCGGAACCACCTTTTATTAGAGTGCTTCTATTCGAAAAACTTCTACTTTGTCAATTTCAGACTCCTGATCATGAATATGAGCTCAGATTCAACAAAGTCGCAGTCACTTTTTGAGAAATTCAAGTTTAAACATAAAACTGGTTCTGTTAACTTCACACAATTCAATATTGGCGCATGAAGGATACACTATATGTTTGACATTTTACGACACATTGTTGAATAGCCTACATGTACTTTTATTGTTAAGATACGGCGTAAAGGGTTAACAACGGTTGAGTTCAAGAGTATATTGTCGTTGATATAACAATAAAACAAAGAATTACTATCGATAAACTGACAGGCTGATAGATCAAGAAAATGTGACACAAATAATACACTGTAAATTAGACATGGTCTTCGGCTTCTCGCGCCTGCATAGATCGATGTTTGGCTTCTTTGTTGATCTATGTACTTGTTGAATCGATGAGTGTTGAACGTCGATTTGTTGTTCTTGCTCCATTGTTGAACCGACGATAATATGGTTGACCATGAACCTGTCTCATCGACTGGTGAACGCTGAGAGTTTGTGTTTTAGGCAGACAAACTGCTTTATTTTTTCTAACAATATTTGTGTTGTTTTTTATTTGAGTAGTCAAGATAATGGTAATGAAATAATTCATTGCTAGAGCCATGTAATGACGGGAGCTTTAATTACCTCGTCGTTTATGCAACACTTATATTTTGAAATATGGAAAGTTGACTTGTCGTTGGTTAAGATTGGCTGTAAGTAAACTGCAGTGAATGGTAATTTTTACTGCCATTTAATTCTACCAAATTTATTTCTGTCAACGGACGGTGGAACCGGAGAATTGTCTAACTGCTTCATTATAAAGCTTCTCAGTCCATGATATGCATGCTGACAACATTAAACTTTTAAATGTGTATATGAAAGCGCACAGATTTTCAAATTTAAATTTTGGAATAACACATTTTATCGGCTTGGTATTGGCCAGATGACATCGATATAGGATTATCAAAGTAAAATATAGGAGTTGACATACGAAAAAAATAATAAGTCAAATGGGCACATGAAAGTGATTCAATGAGAATGCAGCTGCAACTATCAATAAATGAATTAATGAATAGTGAATTGAAAATAAGAAGACTGCTGAAATTGATGTTATTCTTCCAAATCTTTGCCGATGTAACGTTGTATTTACTCAAATTGACATGCTTGAAAGTGTATGTTAGTGAAAAATGAAATAATGCTTATTCATTCATCAATTTCTTCTTACATCTTTAATTTTGTGGTGGTTTGATCTCCATCAATTTCCGTAGAGCTCATTGTGAGTATGAATGAATGCTTTACATTGATCTGTAACTGGTGTGTCTTTGTCAAGTTCCGCCTCATTGAATGCTCAACGCTATCCGCATTCCGCTCTTCGAGGTAAGGAGTTGGCAAATGCTCATTCAATTCTTGTAAAATCTTGGTTTCATTTGATTTTGCTTTTGGTATACAACGAAGAGACATTTGGTCGGCATGTTAAAGTTAAATCGACCCTTTCTTAAGTTTTGTAATTTGCATAATGTTTTGGTATTTCTTATGCATTCCATAAGGATCTGCTAGCCATCCTATCCTGTTTTGTATTATCGTTATTCCACGAGATATCTAAGCCAATCTGTTGCGCAAAATCTATTGCAAAAAGACAAAATTCCGTGACATCAAGAATTCAGGGTTATGATGCTCACTTGACCAATGTTGTAATCGATGTCTGTGCTTCAGCAATAAAGTGCTTCAATAATGGTGCAGTGGTAAAAAACACAAAAACAACATAATGATGAAATTGAAATTGTCACACAAGAACAGTACACATAATTTAGCGCATGCAAAATATAGTCAAAAGCGACATCCAAAGACACTTAAAAAGAACTGAAGCAACCTCACATGACGAAAGCCAGTTTTTTGTGAAAAAACATCAAATATCTTTTCTATAGTTACCTTTTTAAAGTTAAATATGTCAGAGCGAAATGCGTCAAATTTTAAAGCTTTCAAAATATAGCATTAAAAGAAATCAGAAAAAGTGCCCATATATATCGACCGATCCACTTTGGACACATCAGATAATCATAAGCATATATCAGATTTCTATGAATGTTTAGTCATTATTTCTAGGCCACTAACTACTTCAAAATTGCAACTGTGCAGTAAATTCAACGCTCTGTTTTTATATGATGCTGAAATGTAACATAAGGGATGCAATTATTGCTTCCTAATTGAGAAGATATGTAATTTTATATAGAATAACAATTGAGGGATATTGAAAATTTCCATTACTGTCAAGTTCAGAACAAAGAAGCTGTTGTCGCTCCTCTGTGTGTTACCTCAGTACATTATTTGCAACTGAAGAATGATTATGCTTTAGTTGTAAATAGTGTTCTCAAAGGTAGGCCAAACAGGAGCGACAACCATTCCATTGCTCTGAACAAAACATTAAAGCATCTACTGTTCATCACCTTTTTCTATCATCACCTATTTCTATTACATTTTATCCTATATCTCGATGCAGCAAAAGTAGAGCAGTAATTGACAGCAAATGCAACAAAAGAAGAGCAATATGCGTTTCCTACAGCATTGATATTGCCAATGATATTCGTATATAGATATTACACGGAATAGTGCATTTATAATAAATATCATAGCAGAGTTACTTCACTACATAAATACAAGCATCCAAGGATAGTGCTTCGTTATATATGTTCTATCTAAGATATTTCTTTAAAGTCGTGATGTGCTTTAAGAGTTAATCTTTAAACAACTAGTTTCTAATGAGCATCAGCGAGCTCCTTAAACTACTGCTGGGAGTGAAAAACAAATAAGTTCAATAAGAGTCAAATTAAAGATTAAGATTCAACTTCAGATAACATTCATAATTTATGAGCGCTACTACTAAATTTTATTTATGGACCTGAACCCGAAGGATTGTCCAACTGCTTCATCATAAAGCTTCTCAGCCTATGATGTTAATATATAAAACAAGTGTGCATTTGATCTGCAACTTTGAACTCAGAAATCGGTTTATAAAAGCACATTGTATCGATTTTCGATTGTTTGGATCGTTCATGTCATTATCATATAGGCTAATTTCCACTGAGATTTTTTTGTATATTTGGAGGTTTAAACATAATTCATAATGTTGATTATTGCTACTGCAACTCGCTAAGATATTGGAAAGGACTTACATGTAGTTGTACTTCTTTATGCGCAACCTAAAGCAAAATCAAGTAATTATCGTCTACATGTACATTGTACTAAACTCATGAGCCGGTAATTTATCTAATTTCATTGGCTGTGAATTGCATATGATTCGATCGTACATTACTGTTTTTGAGCACCTGTATTTAATTTCCTGGACATGTACATGACAGCAGCAGTTTTAATTTTTATTTAGTATTCTTCTAACGCGAGGACAACGTTAATCCACGTGGTATTATTTGGAAAAAGTACGAGACCAAACCACAAGACCAATTGACACTGCACAAGTAACAGATTGCGTTCACATTTTTTTACAATCTACAGCTCAAATAAAGCAATATAAAATATGCAAATCTACGTGGCACGCCAGGCTGCTCACGCAATCATCTTAAACCATACAACACCCTAGGAAAAGTATTGCATGCATACTTACTTACTTATTTATGTAAGGAATATAAAGCTCGAATTATGAATCGACTCTTGAGATGGAAATAAAATATTTTTACATTATTGATGATAGCTCTCTGAAATATTTCTAATTTGATAGATGACAATTTTCGCACTTTAGTAATTCGAATGGATTGTATTAACATCGTGTTAAGCTTTGTGCTGGCTTTCTTTTTTGATGATCCATTTAACCTCAAGCATGAGCTACCTTAATATAAAGCTGACAGAAGTGTTGTATTTCCGAAATTCCTTCCCCAAAAATGATTCTGGCGCCATGTCTTAGAGCTAACTAACCATGTTGATGTGTCACCACATTAGATTTGTCATTATGATATTCTTGTTTTATAATTTGCGGCATCCTGATGGTAATGTATGTAATATTATTACTCTAGATTATGCAATATCGATAAGACATTTGACAGTAAGGCCCATAGACTGATGTGTTGCACGAATGAGACAATCTATTTATTAATAAAAATGGCAATATAGAAAGCTTACCTGCCGCAACATTAAGGTGGTGTAATAATGACCTGTGCCATGCTACACTGCACCTTTTATTAAGCATGCAACTCCTTCCATATTATCGCTTGATTATCTTCATAGACCTATGGAGACTTCATTCTGTTTCGTGATTGGACCGCAAGACACGTATGAATGAACATATGGCAATGAAGGAAAATAATAATTTTGTCGAGATCCGTTTCGTTCTATAATTTTCTTCCCTAATTATCTGCTCAAATGTTGAGCATTGCATTGACTCAACAGTCATGCACAATTGATTGCTTTTGTGTCAGCAACGTTCTTGTTTATCGTACCGATGACTTATTAAAGTATCGATGGAAAGTAACAAATCAATGCTCGATTATAACTTTTCATACTAAAAGTTATAAGCAGGCTGAAATAGTAATTTAACTTTGAGTTTTGTGAACGTTGTTTATCAGCCCATAGCATAAAATTCCTCCATCGCGGTGTAGCTTCTGTACGTGCTTATCTAAGAAAAAGCTGTATGAGCAAAAGTTTCGCTTCTGTACATACCTCAAGATTGCGTATGAAGATCCAGATTATTATATTGTGTATCCATTATGTTATAGATGATAATGTATATCATGATTACATTATATATTACAATGTATATCCATAATGCGTTTTAAGCAAAAATGATAGTCTTTTGAGCTCTTACATCACTTGTTTTATTGATTTCAGCATTTTGCCCCGCTTCTTTCCGATGTCCAACGTTACCAAAATGACTTGGCAACCTCAAAATCTGTTTTTAAGTGTGAAAAAGAGCAGCTGCAATGTCAATGGCATGCTGTTCACTGTTTCACTATGTCGGATGCTTTAATATATAAATATGATGTATGTACTTCTTGGAAGTGTTCTAGGAATTCGCATCTATCTTTGTAGCAAACCATAGATATACCAGAAAACTGCTAGCTCAATGCTTTAATCTGTTCTCTCTGTGAATAAGCGCATCACAATGGCTATCAGTAAGTCTTCTCCATACTGATCAAGTACGAGGATCTCGAACAGTGTTTAAAAAACAAAGCAGATTTAGTTCCCTGCTCGGATTTTAAACAACATACTTGAAAACTAGATTTTTGAAGCAATGCATAAGCGCGATAGTAAAACAGCGTCTTAAAATCTGGTTTCATGTAATGATATGTGAAAAGGTTAGGATATCATTTTGTTTCAAAACATTCCTATAATATGGATCATAGAAGCTATTTTTAAGAATGTGAAAGGACGAAGCTTTGTTCATAGAACATTGTGCAATTAACTTTACTACATGAATGTATAACAATTAGTACATATCATATCCAAATGCAAACACCAGTAAAAGTCAATTATGAAGGCTGGTGTTATGTTATCGAAGCCAACATGTGTTATCATGACCAATTATAATATCAAAACTGTTATTATGTTATATCATTTATTAGTTTGCATCAGTAAATCATACATCGCATATCATTATTTGAAAAGCCTAAGAATTGAGATCGACACATAGCTAAAAATTAATGCTGTCAATGCATGTAATGTTGGGCTATCGTCTAAACGTTTCCAAATATAAACGTCTGTGTAATAGCTCTATTCGATATGCTGTACACAATACATACTTCAAGGTTGCGGAACTCACACGCGCGTAATCGGTAATGTTAATGGGGCTACATTACGGTATCACCATGATCAACGTTGATAACGTCTACATATTTAAAAAATGGATTAAATATGCGGTAGCGACTACGAGCCTTACTTAGGGTACTATGATTTCTTTCTGAGTTAATCATAAAATTGGCCATACAAATCGATTCGAATGTTTTCCAATCGTGTCGCACATCATTAGAGAACTTGCATTCTCAGGCTTCATGTGAGCTATTATCCGTTAGTGCATTTGTTGGACAGTGGTCAAGATATGACAAATCATTCAATTTCCAAATAGTAATTTTTCAATGAGAAAACAAGTGAATATGATAATGAATGAATCAGGAACGAAAGGAACCAGCATTTTCTGATATTTTTTTGACACATTGCTTATCGAAATCGGTAGACTAAGAAATGTATAGTGATATCGTAAAGTTGTCACTAAATCGTGACTGTAGAGGCTAAAAGTGTCATAGTCTCACTCTTTTATGAGAAATGTTAGTGCTTGGAATATTCAGAATCATTGCAATTTACAGAGTAAAGATATGCAAGTTTTATTCAAGCCACTTCAATAGTTCTTTTTAAACATTCCTTCAAAAATTTTTATGACTCATTCATTATTTTTCAAAAAAAATTTTCACAATGGCTTGTGCGAGGAAAATTATATCGGCTTCACATCGCATCATTTATTTGAGAGAGTGAAAGAACACAAACAACTTTCAACGTCTATTGGAGGACATAAGCAGCATCAGCACGGCGACAAGAACATCCGACTCTCACATATCCGAGTTTTGAAAAGGGGCCCAAACAGATATGATCCTTTAATTTACGAAATATGACTCATTCTTTTCCGCTAAATTCTATTCAATGAATGGACGATCGTGAATAGTGAACATCTGCAGTCGGTGCGGTGAGAGCAAATACCCGCCTTCGCTAATTGTTTGTGCGTCACCGCCCAGCTGTAGACTCGAATCCACAAGAGTTTTGAATCTTTGGTGGCCTTACATGGTGCTTTTGTAGCTATATTGCATATGCTACTCTTCCGTTGTACTGCTCACTTTCAAATTGACTTCTAAAATCTTAAAAAGTCTCAAAATTCCAGGAGATTAATTACAGTGATTGCGCGTGAATCATTTTCTACAGATACCCTCATAGATGTTTTCACAATAAGCTTCACAACAGTCGGAGCTAGTTCCTCAAACTCATTGCACTATGTACCATCCTGACTCCCTTGCTGCAGACAATCCAGAATTCACTTTGATTGCACGTACCGTAGATATTGGTGCAGATATTCACACGGTCAGTTCGCTTGACTAGAAATCAAGCTTTGTATGATGCATCCTGTAGTGCTAATGAAATATCATAATCTGCTGACAAAGTTCCATAGATATCGAAGCATAATAACTAATCAGCCAGTTCAACGACACACATTTTGTGTACACTTTCCAATGATGATGGTCAGTTGTCAATTTACAATTTAAATGTTTAGTTATGTTACATTCGTTTAATATATTGTGAAATTCACATTCCAAGATTTGTGATAGTTTCAATGATTGGCTAATGTATGATAAAATGCTTATAAATGCTTGTCATATTGATAAATGCATGAAAGTGAACGATTTATTTATGAATTGAATACAATTCAATTCCCTGAAATGTAGAAGTAAACTTCTTTAAGAAGTAGCCGCTCAAATGTATACATGTATGTAAACTAATATTCTGAGATACATTGAGGTGATGTTTCATAGAGGAGATACGACTTGAAGATATCACAATATAAAAAACAAAATAATCACTGTCTATATGTGTATTGAAACATTGTACAAGACACGGTAATAAAGTCATTAAACATCAAAACCAGATTCACATATCCTTAATGTGAATAAAATATCAAGGCGCTTTTTATCAGGTCTATGTCATATTCAAATGGATCTAAAAGCAATTTCAAAGACATAGTCAAAACTGTTATCTTTTTGTACCGCTGACAATACCACTATTCAATCGATGTGGGAAAACTTTTCCTATTAAATAAAATTGCAATATGTAGAAATTCTGCCTTACGATAAAGTGAACATGAAGTAATGGGTACTATTACATGAATGCACAATAATTAGCGACTGTCAAATGCATCTAGTTACCATGGAAGAAGAAATCTATGAACCTGGTGTTGTGCTACCAAGGCCAATAATTACTAGTCCGTATAAGGAAATCTTAATCGCATGTTCTATGGCCTAAATCGTATAATTAATCGAAATATTGAAAAAGCACTAAAACAAAAGCACTTGTTATAAGACATGATTTTTAAATCAAAACATGCTGCTTCTGTGGGCGCGTTCATTTTATTGTAATGCTAATTAAAAGAGGGAGGGAAAGGGAGAGGTAGTACAGGAGGAGAGAGAAAGAAAGCTCAGACAGCAAATGATTCCAAAAATATGTGATTTACATTTGGTTCTTTTTAATTATAGGAAAACATAACGGGAGTACAACGGTTGGAAATGCAGGATGTGACATGAACTGCAAGAATTAATGAAATGATTAATTGAACCACAGTACATTGTGCTTTCGTGAGCACAGTTCATCACGTGTATAGGTTTACGAGACGTGTCCTTAAGTCTGAATTCAAAATACTTGAATTGCGCCTCCGGGTAGTTTGATGAATGAGTGATGTTTCCATTCATTCCATTCTTCAATGCTGACACATGTTAATTTCGATGATTTACAAAATGATGATGAAAACCATTGAGACTTAGGCATGTAATAGCGACATTAAAGTGCTCGTAATTTGTCATTATAATAATATTTATTAAAAAGCAAAAGAAAATTGAGCAATTTTAAGTAGATATTTGAATTTTTTGAAGGTACATCCTCATATTGCTGTAATAAGGTTGAGTAGATCATTTAATATTCTTTAAAATTACGGTAGATTTTGCATGTCATTCATTAACATGTTGATAAACACGCACGCTATCTGTTCTGATAGATCATCTGTAAATACAATAAATCAATGGTTCATAATCATAACATCATGAATGATTTGTATCTGTAGGTGGAAACATTATTTTTTCCACATCCGCCTCAGCAAATTTTTAGATTCCTCATCATCTCTGCATTCGCATCTCGGGAAATATTTAAGTCTATAAAATGAAGAATTCAAATTGATATTCCTTCTCTTACATAGGAAATTTTTTTAAAAACATAATATACTCAACTCGGACGTTTCGTTCATCGATTCTTTATCACCAAAAGATTGGTAAATGGATTTAAAATTGAATCACATCCTAAGTTGAAAAAGATGCAGGTTGACGATGGATAAGAACACAACCAAGAAGCTGCCATTTTATCCAATCTTAGGAATCATCAGCAGGCCTCGTTCTTATCCCTCAAAAATCAACGTAGCTCCCTATGTAATATGCAGCCATACTTGGAGAAAATTTGAGACATGCAATCCACACATTTGCGACAATTTCTTCTGATATTCATTAAATTCTAAAGTTTTACTGATCTACTACTCATAGTAATGTGTTAAAATGATTATTCGAAAATAGTAGTCATTGAAGAATATCTGAGAAATTAACAAGGAACTAAATTTTCTAAATGAGTGTCTCCAGCGAGAGTTGTATCTAGTTATAACTTGATATACGCCACGCATTTGACCAATAGTCATGATCAGTTACAAATATTCATAGATTATTCGGATAATAGGGTAAGACTGATACTTGATATCTCAATAGTGCATAGACGTAAGTTGATGAACTCGCTATTTGTCCATTAGGTGCAAAGTTCTGCATATTTTTTGCGTATCTCAATATTTTTGAATATATTGGCATCCGCTATTAGCGAGCATCTGTGGGTAGATTTAGTAGGTACAGCCTACTCAAATGAATCGTTGAAATACACATCAGTAAATTCCATTTTAGCACGAGGAAATTCTGTTTCAAGTTCTATACGGTCTCCAAATCTGTTGATGAATTACGGAAGTTCCTGCTTTAATCAGCGTCTTGTTGATATCATTTCCGTGAATCACGTCGTTACTGTCAACGCGTTGAATGGCCTATATTTAGATGTTGGGCTTAGAAGTTGGTCCTATGCACGGCCATGTTTTATGGCCAACTGAATATTTAATGTAAAATGATGATAAAATTCAATAGGCAAATAAATAGCATCACGATTCACGATTAAGAGGTACATATAGCAATGAGAGAAGCAAACTACCATAAGAAATATCTGAAAGCAAAAAGTCTACCGATGTAGTAAAGAAGTTTGATGAAGTACAAGAAACTTCAAAATGTCACTTTCGTGCATGATCTTCGATTGCAGATAACAATTTATTTGTTATCATTGTTGTACAGGGAATGTAAGAAAGTTGGTAGCGATGAGCCCTGCAAAATTCAACATAGAAATGTCGACTTCTGTCGAGTTTTCTAGGGAATAATGAGTGAAGAGTGTGAAATTCGCTGTAAGGAGCTTCAGTGAACAGGCTTTGAATCTGACTATTCGTCGACGTTTCATTGAAGAAAGGCTGCAATCGCAAGCGAAGTCATTTACAAACTGGTAAATGTTTAGATTTTATGAGCTCTTCCTTCTACCCGGAATGCTTCTTACTCGAGCTTTGATTGAAGCGGACAAAACATGGACGTCATCCACATACTTCACTACAACCGCATTCTGATGTATGTACTTCAAGTCTGCTATGTAAATTCCAAAAAGAAATGGTGCTAAAATAGAGCCTTGTGGTAGGTCTTTTCTAAGCTCAAAATTTTGCATAATTTTCTTCAATTCAACCACTTACAAAGATAATCGACAGTCTCAAAACTATTCTGATGAGAGATTTAGAGCAACTGTAATGCAGATAGCATGCTAGTCGAAAGTTTATTATGCCGCATGTTTGTATTATGAGCTGCCTATATCTTCTGGCAGCAATTCCAATTCTTGGAAATATTCTAGATCTTGGTATCCTTCTCAAGTAGCAATGAATGAAATAGGACAATAGTAGATCAAATTGCCATGTAAAATCTGTGCGGCTGGTGGGACTCGAACCCCCGAACTGATGTTATTTAGACCTGTTTATTTGAACATCTGAGCTGCGGTCGTTTACAAGCGACCCATTGTAATCAATACAAAGAAAGACAGCAGGATTACCGATTCTCTTGTACCCATTCAGCTTTCTCTGTGACTGAAGACATCAATCGGCTGCTGTCAACAGAACTACATCATGCTCATAAACGACTTGAAAATCAATTGAGGTTTAAATGACAGCGCTTTTAAAACCATGCTTAAGCAGATAGTAAGTAAGTAAGTAAGTAAGTAATCGTTTATTGTTCCACTACAACAGAATGAGAATGAATGTTACGTAAAGTAGTAACAGTAACAAACATGAAAAAATACCAACAAACACTGAAAAAAGATCTGCTGAACAAATAAAAGGACAAAAAAAAAACACAACACAAAAACAAATTTACATCTGCTAAATCGTAGCAGAAGCGTACTGCTAGCGCCTCTAGCTAGACACAAGACCGAGAAACTGCGTGAGCGACATCTCCCTCACTGGGATCTCAAAACATCAAAACAAAGGGGTGGGGGGATGGATGAACTTGAACTGTGTCAAATAAATACAGTTAGGTACAGTTCGCAGATTGAATAAGCGAAGAGTTCACAGAATGGGACAGTCCAATAATGCGATATACGCGACGCTCAGCGCGCTTTGAAACATCATGTTTAAATCTCAGCTATGAAAAAATGTTTAAACTTTTAAGCTGTTCTTTTTTGTTTGTTTCTTTGACAATGTAGCTGTTTATTGAGGATGGACTTTATGCCTGAACATATAATACGTTGTTATTAAACTCATCTAAAAGTCGCAAGATGATAAAATGTTATAATAGTCAATTATATTACTTAACATAACATCATTGCATGCCATGATACGCCTCTCTCGATACGCCCGCTGTAGACAGGGTTGAAGCGAATTTTCATATCAGAATTTACAGAATATTTCGTAATACGATATATGATAAATGCGCTTTGAAAGAATGTGCCGCTATCTCATGCTTGCACGGTTAGAGTGCATGTATAGAAAAGTATTTACTTGGCCAATTGAGAAAAAAAGAAAACTTCATCGGCTAATCCCCGCACACTATAGTCTAATCCAGTGTTCCTCAAGGAGGGGTATGAGGTCCAAGAGCCCCAGAGTGCACTTGAAGAGTGAGTGAAAAAGTATTACGATTACTTGCTAATATACTTATCACCATAGAAATCTGACACTCTCTGACTAGAACGACCATGGACATTGAAAACAATAGGGCGTCGCAGACATGCGCTGTCAAGACAACGGTAACTAAATGGTGGCGGCAGGTTGTCATTGTACTTTGTATTCAGCGTCAGTTTCATATATTATTGGGGCTTCATATATTATTAGGGCTAGTTTCATTATATCTACTCTACGTCATCTTCTTTTGCCTCTAATGAAGCACTCTGGATATTTTCGCTTGCCTAAGTTGACTACCGCAGCTCGTGACCGATCATTTCTGATTTCTATGTCTAAGCTATATAACTTTGGTTTTTCCATTTAATTCTTTCACTTTTCATTCATTTGTTATGATTTCCTTCGCGCTACATTCCTGGATCTTTTTATTGGGGTCCCACGATCATCATTATTGGTACTGTTGTGTTCTTCAAATGGGACTGTTATCTTCATCATTATTACATTTATATAAAAGCATTTTGATAAAATAGCTTACAAAAAATCGGCTTGCGGCAAGAATCTACAAGTGTCGCAAGTTTCACCAATTTGATTCTTCTTAAGACCTATCAAAATTGACCTAGATCGGTGCCTAGATGATTGACTGAAATGACAAACAATAAGCAGCTGTTGTAGTCTTATTAACTTAAACAAAGCGAAAAGTCGGATTTCTATGCTAATCACCATCATCTGCTTCGACTGAGATTGAAACATCATTGGATTGGGACACTGTTGAACTTGTCAAACATCACTGCGTTTAGAGAATCTCCTTCAAATTTGTAGATATTTTTTAAAGTTTAACCTGATGCTTCTTTAATAGATGTGTTTTGCGACGGCTATTTCTAGAAGTGAACACGGTATCTCACTGCGCTCCTTTCTTTTCTTATTAAGTTGCAAGAAGACTTGGATTAAGTAAGTTGGATATTTTTAGTGCAAATGGTCATGAAGCTCAAATGCGTCAAAAATTTCGCAACATTTGAGTTTATGGTTATTGAGTTAATCATAGGAAATAACTACAAGTGTAAGCAACAAATTTTAAACATGCTGTAATGCTGACTCGAAATGTGACTTTATATACCGTCTACTGGCTACTTTCGTACTGTGTTTATTTGATTTACAGAACATGCAGATTTCATTCTGTAAAAACAGCTTTTATAAAAGAAAACATGATAATGAAGTGTCTTCATTAGACTTGATAGACTTGATTAGACTTGATAGTCTTCATTAGACTTGTTTAGACTTCATTAAACATTGAGAAACGCTAGCTTAATCTTCTCCTATTTCTTGCTAATTTCTTCAACTATTTGATGTCTTCATTCTCGGATCTCGCTCTTGTTCTCTTTATCTCTCTCAAGTCTCAAAATTTAAAAGTCAGGATTCAAGACAAGATTTTTGAATATTAAAAACCGTCTATCAAAATCCTAAACTCAAATACTCAATTCACTCCCACCCTTTCTATTTTTTCTTAAAATCTTCTCTGTGACTGATTTATTGATTGACATAGCTTCAGGCAGTGTACGCGACGTGTCGGTATCTATTCCATCTCAACATCATCCCCATCCATTTTAGTCTGTATCTCATTCTATTTTCTTGCTTTTCGACCAGCTTCTACTCACATGCAACGGACTCAGATTGAAGAGATGTAGCAGAACTGAAAAATTGTTTCATTTGGAAATGCACCTTGTTTTAAATCTTCATTGATATCAGCGTATTCGCTAATTAAAGAGCTTCGCGACCCAAATTGAGCAATTTATGTCCGTTATTATCACTAATTTCCTTCACAGTGTGAAGAATTACCTAGACGCAGTGAAATTATCCGATCACATAACAAAGACAGCAAAGAAAATTTGCGGCAGGAAAATCGTAAATTATTCCCCGGATATGAAAACATTTTTGTAATGATACGTTATAGTAATAAGATGTCTTTGAAGAACACCTGAGCATATCGCTAGTGCTAGTGGGGATGGGTGTTGTCTCTCATTCATAAGAGAAGTCGAAAAGCGGTGTTATTGACGCACGAACAAGGGTGAAAGGAGAATCTGATCACCGTCAAAAGCGTAGCTAAGACTTGAGACAGAAATTGTGTAGACGCGAGATAGCGAATGGAAAGGAATAATTGAGAAAGGAAGCTCGAATTTCATTATTCAATAATTAATGCGTTTCGAAATTCAGTAAACTATTAAAACGCATCAGTTTTTCAGATTTCCTTATATTTGAATGAGAAGAAATGATATCAAAATATGCAACACTCGGTTCATCATTGCACTGATTGTTGTCAGCATTGTAGATCATTGAGTTGTAGTCAGTCATTCGAGGAAGTTGAGTCTTCTCTTAAATTGTTAAAGTCATGTCAAACAGTCACATTCTCTGAAATTGTGGTCGATGTGTCGATGCGGCAATTGAAAAAAGTGATTGGTTGATTCTATAAGATGTACACATTCTGAGGGTTGAAGCAAGGATGCGAAATGTAGCAACTTTTGTTTTGTGGCTTGCAATTTATGCACAGAAATCATTCTTCCCACAAAATTTAAGTGATTAACGAATAAAATATAATTTTTATGTCTGAAATAGCCTACAAAATGACGAATTTTTGCATTTTTATAATATTTTAGCAGAATTCATCATTTCGCGGACATCGTATTGAACATGATAGAAGAATTACATAACAGAAGGAATATTTGCAGTATGCGGTCACAAAAACGTCATTTTGAGGCCGTCAGGGTTTATGGAATCAATCAATTGACAACAATAATTTGTTCTGGTGTAAATATGGACCGGTACCTCAAACAGTCCTATACTTGTTCTGATGTGAAGTTAGCGTCCAGAATCTTCAGTCCCTCTATAGCGCCATCTCTGATTTGAAGTGGGCATCCAGAATCTTGCATCAATCTGTCAGAGAAAAGTCAATGTATCGGAAAATGACTTAAATCGGTGAAAATGGATTTATAACTTTGATCCTCCACATGAATTGTAAAATATACATGTACGTCGGTGTACATTTGCCTACATGCAAGCATGAAACAGCTTAATTTGCTGCATGATTTGTATTGGGATTAGAGTTCATGATCCGTTTGTCTCTGATTGAAGTCAATATAAGAGACGATGACTTTGAAATGAGTCTGTGACATGGTATTTCATTATTGTCAATTTCGGTTTCATGTAATTCACTAGTTCAAGAAATCATTGATCTGATCTTTTGATCCGTAGCGTATACATTCAAGTCGAATGTTGTACTAGTCATTTATTATATTTTGTAGAATTGCAGCCATCATACCTCTTCACATTCCACATCTTAATTCTTCGCACTGATATTGATGAAATGAATTAATAACTAAAAATAAGATTACAAATAAATTAGAAATAAAATCTTGATTCATTCATTGTTATGCCAAATTGCTAATCTTCAGATCTAATAACTACTGCTAACTTACTGAGGCTGATTTTGGCCTGATTTTCTATTGAGTGTTTTTAAATCTTGACATATTAGGACGGGAGCTACTGACACTTTCTTCATAAATTCGCGCACAAATGGCTTAGTAGCATGGATTTGTAGATCTTGAAACGCTGAATACAAAAATCAAATTCTTGAGTGTCACAGCCAGTCGCATTCGGTTATACATGCGGTTAAAGGATTTCCATTGGAATCCAATGGCAAAATTCAAGAAATATCTATGGATTGTGAAACACTTAGCAATTTTCGTACATCCTCTTTTGCAGAAAAGAAACTATTTATCAGAATGCCATGAAATTTGAAACATGATTGAGTTCAGAACATAAACTTCGATATAAAAGTTGAAATGAGTCATATGATTCAGTATTTGAGTCTGAGAGCCTCTACAAAATGAGCAAAATCACCAAAATTAAATCAAAACATGAAATTTACTCATTTTTGCTCTCCTGAAGATGGCTGTGACAGCCAAAATATTGGATGATTATAGAAAAATATATAATATAGTAATCAAAAACATATATTGCAGCTTTGGCTCTCCTTCTATTATTATAATCAACTATGCTGCTAAAGCGGAGCTTCATTCTACTTCAGTTTCTTTTCTGCAAAAGAAAATGTAGGAAAATTGCCAAGTGTTGATTTTGATTTTGTATTCAGCGTTTCAAGATCTACAAATCCATGATATTAAGCCGTTTGTGTGCGAATTTAGGAAGAAAGTGTCAGTAGCTCCCGAACTATAATGGTATCCTCCTTTGACGCACCCAAATCAGCTCCATCTAATCAACCTGAAACCTTGTCAACTTGAATTTTGATTAAATCGCTTTTGAATTGCAGATTCACGATGACACCACTCAAAAAAATTGAAAAAAGAAAATATCTTAAAAGTGATTGAGTTTACATTTTGCGTACTGCTAGCGCAAAGCAGCAACCTAATTCGATGCATACAGGTTGTAATTTTGCCTATTTCAAAGACTTGAATACCATCGGTGCTCTGCTTCCCTGGAGCAAAATATGACAAAAATAAATCTCGCATCATTTGCTCGCAAATCTAAGTGCAAACTTAACTGAGCATTCAAGATGCTAGAAGTCTCGATATCTCAGCATTGCGTCTTCAGTTTGAATTTTAGCAGAAATACTAGGCGAAATGCAAGCATACGTGAGCAAAAGAAGAAAAGGCGGTCAATTACCTAATATCAACATTTCAATCGTGACTCGTTTGTAATCAACCGTAGAATATCCACCCGGAAAAATGCGTGATGGATGACCGCATTCTAACACTAGCTTATTTTCAAGCATATTTTCATACTTTAACTTTCATTTGCATGTCTGTCTAAACTTTATCAAAAATATTTATGGAAAAATGCAGCGTCACTTTTATCTTCTCTACTACGTTAATTAACTGCCCGTAAAATTTTAAACATTTATAAATCATGTGAATTCCAATTGTAGGGTGTAAGTTCAACCAGATAAATCTTACATTGCGTTGAAATATAATTGAAGACCATACGAAATGTCTAGATGTCACCTTTGAAGCATTTTCTGTGCGACAATCCCCTCTCTAAATTTTTCATTCATTTCAGATTATTTCATAAATTGCATAATATTATCCTATTCAACTTGCGATATTTTCATAATCTCACTTCTATTCAACGTTCAGCATATCATTACCAGATATTCAAAGGTATTGTGACAAACAGCAGCGTAGTTCCATTTCTTTATTGAAGTGCACATTTATGCCGGTATTTTCCATTGCATAAAATTTAACTATTGAAAAGCCAAAATAATTCTAAAATCAGAACCCTAACAACATCTATGAATCTATGAAATACGATCTACATTATTTCTTCGTTAAGTGAGTGAAGAATAATGTTCATTAGCCCATAATTCTTCATTGATATAACAGAAAAATATATAATATATTCTAACCTTCCACAGCATACTTTGCCCGCTGTTCTTTCGACAAAGAAAATTTTCCAAAGTATCACAATATAGTGCAATGTACACTGCACAGCTGCATAGTATTCAGTACATATAAATGTGCATGATATAGCGAGCGACTCAATAGTCTTATATTGATACAGCAATGTGAGTAATAGTCAACTTCAGCCATGGCAAATAAAACCAAGCACCTCTATAGCAAAAAATATTAGCTCATCAAAGAACTTTGATGTCACATGCAAAAGTAAAAAGGAAAGTGCATAAAATGCTAATCAATAATACAGCAGAGAATACAATATATCATGGATTAAATGGAAGTTGTTGGTCAGAAATTCCGTAACATTATCAAGACGCATACTAAACACTATTCGCACAATTCTTCTAAGTTTATTTAAACCCTCTTGATGTCGTCTTAAAAATGATCATGCTAAATATTAAAACACACCATGCTCACTTCCTAATTGGCATAATTTTTCTGACTTTTGGCCAAAGGATCAACTTGTAGTCAACTTATATTGCTTAGTCAACTTGTAGCAACTAATTCGATAGGACACAATTACGCCTAAACCAACTACCAAATACTTGCTGTAATTGCCGGAAGATGCTACAGGATTGAAATGATTGAATTCTTATCACAATATTATCTCTACAATTTCTCTCTGATAATCTTCATTATTAACAATATACTGTCAATGTCTTTATCGAGGTACATGCATCATAATTCGACAACTATCAATTATTTGAATAAACTACCTCAGCTACATAATGCAAAATTAGCTTAACTTTGCTACTTTGGGTAAAACTTAACCGTGGCACCACTCAAAAGCGACAGACTTGCCAATGATGACAATGCTCAATGACTAAAACAAGATATCCCACGGTTTTATGAACAGCATTAACCATTGTTAGTTTTCTTGTATTGCTGTAGTTATAGACATCAATCAAACTAGTTGTCTCGACTAATTCCTCAGCGACACCTGTCAAATTCTTGGGCAATTAATCTCAAGAGTTCTTCAATACTTTCTAGTAGATAATGTACATCGGAAAACTTACTTTATATTGTCTAAAATCACTTTACGGCTTGTTTCATCGATGAAACACCAAATCATGCTGTGTATAAGTGTTTTTTGGGAACTTGCAATTTTCGGACAACGCTTTACTTGTGAATTTGGGTCAGATTCTAATTTGTGACCGCCAGAAATTGTACTCGAAACTAATTATTTGAAAAATGCTAGCAGGCCCCTCACCAAGTGCTCAGTAGGAATTTCCTATTTATTACTCTTACCAGGAATCAATTAGTTCAGTCATTCAGCCAGGTGATGATTCGAAAGTGAACGTTGGTGGATACGAAGATGATAAATATCTCAAATTATGAATGAACTCCAATATTCAATCAAAGTAGAGACGCTGTTGGATGATGACCGAAAGCTTGTGGAACTTCATAAATTGTTTTTAGGTCCATTTCTAAATGTGTACTTTGCATTACAATCAAGAATATCAGCTGCAGTTGTAGTGGCATGGGGTTCGATCTCCAGCTGCATTCATGACGACCACATGCAAAAAGTTCAGCAAAACCGCTCCAAAAATTTCTCCGTCTCCAACAGCACTAGTACACAGTAAAAAAATCACTATTATTCCATTCAATGAGCTTTCTGAATTTTACGATATCAGCTAATACCAACTATGCATGAATCTAAGGGAGCAATAGCTATATATCTTTACATTTAACCTTACTCCGCCTTTTGCTCCTCCCCAGCCTCCCCTTTCTCTCTAGGGGGTGGTTCGGGTACCGCCCCCAAAACACCCACACATACAAAGCAACCCCAATGCACTCTTACCAGGTCTGCGTTCTGTAGGTTGTGCATGATCGCCAATGAATAAAGTTGTGAGCTTAGTCTCGAAGGTGAAAATTATTATGTATCAGTCAACTTAACCCTTGCTTTATCTGGTGTCATATCTTGTAAAGCTCACACTTCCAATTGGTTGTATGGACCCTGAAGCCATGCACCCAAATGATAATTAAGTGTCATTATAGTGACTTGTCGATTCCGATTTCACGCCTAACACTATTCGTTCGCTTATTACATGTCTTGTGGAGTCGACTAAAAGCTATAATTTGATGTCCAACTTCGACACGACAATCTCACGGATATTTCTTAGTCTCTAACTTTAATCTATTATAGTTGGCCTTGCGTGGTGCTCAACGCTTTATTGAGTAGAAGCGAAAAATTTGTCCGACAGATCGACGCAGATGTTACGTAGCACGAACAATTTTCTCCGCGTGAATTCACAGCGGGAGAGACCGGTATTTATTAGTGGATGAGTCCACGATATAACTGAAGACTACTTAACAACCTCGTGGGTTATCTTTTCCAACTGAGCGAATATAAGCCCAGTCTCACGTCTGCATTGTTCGATGGATTCTCAAGTTTATCGCAATGATTATTTAGTAACAATCTTAGAAACAATGTTTAATATCTACGCTGAAATCAAAAGAAATGGATAGTCGAAAGATTGAGTAACTTCACACCTCTCCGATGAATAAGAAAATTGTCGACTATTTTCCTGAATAGTCTTCACCCAAATTATTCGTCTATTTTACCTAGACAGATAGGAGGTGGACACGATTATTTGATGATTCGAGATCATTTTCCGTCTCATGAGACCTGGTTTTCAATCTCAATAACTATAATCGCTGATGAATAAGATTGATAGCAACGAAAGTCTCTTGGAGGTTCAATAAAGCAGCCTAGGTTCTATGCAGAAAGGAGTCTAACAAATTACTTTACTTTCATTTAAATATAGCCTTCAGTTTCGTAATGTATCAAATTGATTTTCTTTTTATGCAGCATCAAAAAGATGAAAATAACGGCGGCATTCATTTTCATAAACATGGATTGATAAAGAAACGACATGTTTCGCCAGCTCTTGATCTACTGCTAATCTGGAATGAATTAATAATGAATAGCTGACGAAACATGTGCCTTTATCAGTAACTGTTTATGAATATGAATGTGGCCCTTGTTTTCATCTTCAAATTCTCAAATGGATCAAGCTTCTTCAAAGTAAGACAACGGTTGAACTGTTTAGTTTCAGTGTCGTTTTTCATTGGCAACATGGTACTCTCTGCGATCTCACTTTTCAAGCAGTACCGTTGCTTCCATTGTAATGATGTGAGCACTTGCAGTGGAATCATTATGATTTTAAATCCTTCTGCTTCACTTTTGTTGTTAATGTTGAATTTCTAGAAGATGCCCTGCACCTGTACTATACTCCTGGCTAATATACCAATACTTAATGTGAGATAGACTTTGCTCACAAATCAATACCCTATGAATACCTATATCATCAATACATCAACATTCATGACATTTATTGAATATACAGACAGAAACATAGCAGCAGTATATAGGCGTAGACTTTTTCCTGAGGCAATAATTGGTAAATTTAACTGCACATCTCATTTTTCGAGCTTGAGGAAAAAGGGCTCGTGGGCCAAACATTCAATTTTAAAATATATATCAAGGTGTCTGATGTTCTGTATCTGTAAATTCAGTATCCCAGAATCTCGAGCAAAATCCGTCAGTCGCTAATGCAATCTTCATTCTGCTTATCAACTGCGAAAATTACTTGGTGTATAATTTCCCTTTTCCATTTGCAACGTGACGAGCATGTCTATAGTGCCTTTCGAAAATACATTAGTCGTCCATCAATCTATATCCTTGTTGTACTTCACTAGAATTGTACCTGCCTAATAATGTCTCTGAAGACATATATACAGTATATATATATTTATCAAATCTCAACAGATGTAACCACCACGATACATGTTTCGGCCTGTTGGGCCTCATCAGTCGTGGGTAGGTTTGAACCAGCGACGTTGGAGCTAGAGGACGTGCGTCCTCTAGCTCCAACGTCGCTGGTTCAAACCTACCCACGACTGATGAGGCCCAACAGGCCGAAACATGTCTCGTGGTGGTTACATCTGTTGAGATTTGATAAATTTATCAATTGCCAGGTTGCTTGTCTAAAAATATATATATATATATAAAATGGGATCACTTTTTTGTGTCAAATGTTTCTATCTTCAAGGCAGATGTCCTTTGGGCTATAATTGAATTTGACTGTAAGTGTAAAATCCCGAAATCGTGAAACTAAAACGAATTGAAGAAACATGAAAATTGGTGGATTTAATAAAAATGAGTGGCACTCCTTTAAAGATAAATAGCCAATTCGTTAGCATCACTGGACATTAATTGAGCATTTTGCACATTCACTTCTTTGAGATATAATTAGAACCTGTATTTTTGAAGAGGATGACATGCTCCCACGCTACAAGTTCGCTCAATATATACTGTGAGCTAACTGAAAGCATAGCAAGAATAATTATCAATGAAAACACTGAAATCATCTATGAGTAATTACGTAATACAATGCTTGTGATTGCATTTATATGAGCACATGTAACTTGTTCGCATACCTGCATATTTGTCATCCTGACATTGTTACACTGTAGCGATCCACTGCGGCTGATATCGAATAATTTCATGTGTAATAAATTGGTTATGTAAACTCCAGTGTGAAGAAACTATTGACGTGTGTATGACGCCATCATTGACAAAGTTAATTGCTTCAGTAGCTCTTTGAAATAATCCAGGCGGAAATGCTCAGAGGGCAAGAAGCCGATTATGAATCGAGTAAGACTAATGGACTTCCAACTATTAAGACTCAGTGAGCGAAACGAGAAGAAACAAGAACAACGTCCTCGGGAATGAATGGCAAGGAAACTATCGTAGAAGTCAGAGGTTAAGGGTCATTTATACACGATTTACCTCGACAAGAATATTTACAATATCTCTCCTTACTCTGATATCGACTTTACATTGGTGAAAAAGTAAAATATCTGTAATCGCTGTAATAGCAAATAAGACTTGCAATTGATTCATATCATTTTAACATGAATTTGTCGCATGAGTGAGAATTTTTAATCGCAGAAGTAGGCTTAAACATTTCATCAAAATTCAAGTATAACTACATATTCAAGTTACGAATGGGAATCTGAATGACGCACATGAAATTTATAAAAATGCTAATTAAAACGGATGATAATAAGAAGTTCGAGACATCTCCAAGTGTGCGATTGTCATTACAAGAGACTTTTGTCATGTTTTTAAGCCATATTCTCATGTAGTCTAATCGGCATGCTGGAATTTTTATCAGTTAATAAATTTCGCCCTGACTTGCTTGTGCAAAGAAGAGCAAGTCTTAAGACTTGAGTCTCATTTTACTATGGCAATTATTTCTTGTTTTATATATTTTCTAATTAATTATCTATTCTCACACTTTTAAAGGCTATTATTATCACTCACATCATATGTGTTTTACTATATGTATCTTATATGTAGCATATGTATCTTACTTCTTTGCGGATTACAGTTTAATTTCTACGCTTATATAGTACATTAAGCGGTGTTAATGTTGACTATCTTGTCTTGTACTGCAGTAGTCTGACTTTTCTTTCAACATTTAAGAAACACCTATCCTCTTCTATTACATTATCTTTGCTACCGGTCTTTGATAGCTACCGGTTCTTGCTTGCTTCTGTGTTTCCACATGTGTATTTCCACTTTTGCGCCGGAAGCGCAATTGATTTATGAAATTGCATTAACTTGTGTCTTCTCTGTAGCTTCAGTCCAGAATCACATCTGAAGGAGAACTGGCCGAAGCATGTTGTGTGGATTAAATTTAAGATCAAATGTGGCATCTCTTTTTATTTACAAAATTTGTAGGGGATCGTGCTTCTATCCTTCTGTGTAACAATAAATAATAAATGACGCTTATTGAGCATTAAAATTGCCTCAATGATAACAATCGTGGTATTGTATATTCGAAATCTTTCAGAAAACTCATATAACACAGTCATTTTCCAAACCAAACGATAAAAGGGTAATTAGCAAGCATGTCATGTCCTAAATCATGTCAAATCAAAACTTGTTATGTCGAAACATGTCAAATACTAAATCCGATGTCAAGAACTTTGAGAATAGTTATTTAGAGTAGGCAGTGGTAGCAAATGGGGAAATTGAAATTTTTAAGACGCAGTATAACTGGATAAATATTTTCATGAACAGAGTGATGCTTTTCATTTAGGCTTTTTCAAAGGCCACCTAAATGCCAGTACAATGCGCCAAAAATCATGCGTTACAAAAATAGAACATGATCAAGTTAAACGATGACATTCGATGATTGCATTAATATAGGAACTCATAATGTAAATAGTACTCACTAATATCTAGGACTATATCAATTCGAATTCATGAAAACGTTTGTTTGATATAGGCCTGAGCACAATGTCAATAGCCTAGAAAACATGTGCGACTAAGGAAAATCTTTAAAAGGTGTAGGACTAAACAAAAACTAAAGTACCTTTAGTAAAATAGATGTCATCAATATACTAGCAAGTGAATGCGTCATATAAATTATCAGCTAGCAAATTATGCTTAGCAGTTATCAATGACTGTGTGACAATTAACAGCTTAGAATGATAGACATGATTGCAGCTAGGAGAAGCTCGTAGAACGTATTCATAAAAAATTATTCATAATAAACACTCGAAATTATCATTTATATTCCAGATGAGTGATGAGTCGTGCAGACGGGAGGTATCAAGGGACTGCTAAGAGAAATGTCACATGTATATTAAGAGCTGTTGCAATATAGAAAGAAGTGTGAGACATTGACACGTCTAGACTTCATTGTCGTACATCTTTTTGAGATTGCAGAATCAGAATCGTGATTCAGTTTTTGAAAATTTGAAAAACTTTGAAGAAAGTCAAAGTTATTGCTTTGTAATTTTTAATGCTTCATTGTGGAAGTCGTTTTCTTTGAATTCCTTCAATAATAGAAGCCATCAAAATTATAATGGAATTAAATTCGACAGGCAATCAATTAATTGCAATTACTTATGACAGCAATCAATTATCTGCGGTTATTTATGATACCAAAACTCAACTTCAATATTGTAGGCTACATCCAGCTTTATAAGTAATATCATAGCTTAATATCAGATTGTATGTAGAGACCTGGGCAGACGAATAACATGAAATACAATTGTATGTGACTGCTTGCATGTCCTTTACTGGACGCGAATAGCCATACCTTTAATTGCACAATTAGAATGGAAGACATTTATTCACGACAAAAATTGCATAGGACATTATTAATGTTGTATTAAATACAGTTATATTAATGCGTGTTATATCGAATGATTCGAATCGAATAATTCGAATTATACGCACCTAAACATCAGGACATAATAAAGTAGAGTTTTAAGAGTTATTATAAAGGCATTGAGTTATCAGTGATGCACTGTGCTCCAGTCCAGAACCCTGGAAATTGTCATTTTGTCAGATTAGTAGCATCTCAAAAAGTCATTGAAGATGCCTAGTTTTCCTTACAATTGTAAGCGACGATGGCCTTGCAGGTTAAGCAGTCGAGGTCAATCAAATAACTTCGCTATCAGCCACAAATCAATCAGTCAGTTGATTTCAATTGCTGACAGCCAACAATCAATTGATTTCAATTATTAGATGTAGATGATATAAATCAATTGATTGCGACTTTGCAATAAAAGCAATCAATTAATTGTCAGTTCAAAACAATAACAATGTGGAACTGGTCATCGCTATTGAGTGTTGAGGAATATACCTTGACTGTTCATGAAATTGAAAATTGTTTTGAAGAAAGTCAAGTTATTTATTGTAAATTCGTACAAAAGGTTGGTCAACATATTTCGATTATCTATACCATAGCCATTATCAATAAAAGAATGAGATAAGCAAAATTCATGGTAAATACAAAAGATCCAAAATTTGATGTAGAGAATCATAGAATTAACACTTGTCTTGATTTATATGGTGTAAATAATTAATTAATAATTAATAGATAATAAATGATTTATTATGGTATAAATAGTAGAAATATATTGACCAACCATTTGTACGAATTTACAATAAATAACTTGACTTTCTTTCAAAACAATTTTCAAACCTATTGAGCTTGTTTTGAGTTCTGCAGCATGCAAACTTGTAAGTGCGCGCGGCAGCTGTAATCCCCGTGATATTCTTCTGGTTGTAATTCAATTAAATTTTGATAATCCCTAGATAAGATGATGAAATTTTATTTTTCATATCAGTGGTATGCTGAAATGATAATTTTCTAATCATTCATTGAATGGGCAAAACTTGACTTCAAATCTGGGTCAATTGAGTCGAGAAGTAAGATCGGGCCACATACTGACATTATCTAAGCCTCCTTAACAATAAGTCCAAGTGTCGTCTTTATTCCATATTCCGTCCACTTGCAATTCTGCGTCATCCACTTAACCATATACTTCCTGACATCTTACAAAGCAACAACAATGAGGCACTTGACAAGTGATCACGTTCATGATCTTCAAACAGAACAAATCTCTGTGAATAAATGAGATAAGATCGTTACTGTGAGGTGTGTTGAGAGTCCATCCAAACTTCCTCATGTCTGTACAAGTATTTATGGTAAATTAATTCGTTTACACGTCAAACCGATAAGTAAGATGTCAACTCCGGGTAGCAATATAAATAAAGCGGTCACTCTCATTAATTTCTATTGACTTGTACCACCCACTAAGCTAATTTGAATTCATTTTCTTAATAAGCTCACTGAAAGTCAAAATGATGATGAGCAATTAAGAGAATTTACAATTATATTGAGAAATCAAGAGAAGAAATTAATTCTCCAAATGACATTAGATCATCTCCTTCGTGCTGATGATTTTGAATCGTCATACGTACAGCCCGAGGCCACGGAAACAAAGAAACGTTTGTAACGGGATTCCTAATTGTTGTTAAGCCTTGGTAGAAAGAAAATTCACGTCAAGGTAGACATCTTGATTCGATAATTGATGAAGTGTAGACGAGTAGATAGATTTCTCAGCCGAGGGTTGACATGAATGTTCACCTTTGCTGGCGCTCATACGTGGGTATATGCTTGCTTTTCTTAGCAATATTGTCGCACAGACGAAATTTGTGCTGCATCGGAAGTAAATTCGCAGATATGCCTAGTTGAAAAAATCAAAATAATCATTCATTGATGCAAATACAAAAATCAAACTGCCATGTTTAAGATTTGAATTAATCTGCTTTTATGCAAACATCGGTTTTTAACTCTACAACCATTTTATGGTTTCCCATATGTAATTTTGAGTGTCGCTCAAGAATTAAACATTCAAATTTTCAAAAGGATCTCTCTAAAATCATTCCTTGTTGTTGTATTTTCTATTGCATTGTATACATTGTATTACATTAGAATGAAGAATGTAGGCCTACATGTACTTTATAAATGTTGCACTGGAATAGGATTTCTCGGATTCATAGTGCTATTGATGTATTCATCATGATATCCTGTAATAAGCATTGATTATATAGTAAGCGTAGTGATTATGATTACATGCACGTACATGTATATTTAAATGAGGTGATAGGCCTACTACTAATTTGCCATTATGACGAGGGGGCATCTAGCTCCTCCATTAATAAACTCCCCTCCTTACCAGAACAACTGGAGCCAGCTGAGCAATTCCATTGAATCACACAGCAAATTTAATGTCTCATCAATGCACGTCTTCAGAAGCGCATCTTGGTATGAAATTAATGGTCGCAGTAGAGGTTAGACAAGGGTTAAAATCAAAATTTCCATCTTCTTTGTAAAAGCTTTCATTCTCAATCATGAAAATACAATTTTTTGTTGTTGAATTCAAGTCGATCAATTGCTTATTTTGTTTGACCTTTGCATTACGTATCGCGGAGAAAGTTCACCTTATCAATAGATATTTAGAACAGGTTATAATATCAACTCAATTGATAAATCTATGAGGTCTTGAGCGGTACCAAAGTCCAGCTGTGATATATTCAGCCGAACGCACTACACGGTGGACATTTTATCCTCTCAGTCTCTCTAGACCGCATGACAACAGAGTCATGTATATAGCCTATGCATGTCTTGTGTCAATACCTGGTCGGGACGATCTGAAAAGTCATATTGATTCAAATATGTCATAAGTTTGGCAAGAGGTTACAAGCTTTGATTAGAAACATCAATAGCAAATTTCAAATTCACATTTTGAAGCTCACTCTAATCAGGCAAATCTCTCAATTTCAAATTTTGAAATTAATACATTTAAGTCTATGAAGATCTTTCGCAGAGGAAAACATTCTTCAGTTCTCAGTGATATGTCAGAACTTCGTCAATAAAATTACTTCGCTTTAAGAGAACATGACACCTCTAAACATTCGGTGCAAAAATAGTGAAAATTTCACAAAAGTATTGAGCATTTGCTTTTGAACCATGAGAAAATTTGCAATCTGTAAGTTGAAATTCTGCGTCAAAAAACTATCGATTTTTTCTACTGTCCGCTAAAAAAGTGAGGCTTTGAAAAGAAACCGAAAAAGAGATTACTTTTGATTCCCATTATTCATCGAACTAATCGGGCTTTTATCGATTATTCACGCTTAATCGAGCGCATTTTAGGCGGTCGTAAGTTCTAACAACTTGAAGACCAGTGCTACTTATTTTTTTCTCTTGTTAGATAGAAGCATCTCTTGCATGTATGTGGGTAAAACACTTTGACATTTAGCAAAGAGAAAATAAGAGGCCAACTAAAGTTCCTGCTATTTTTCATCATTGAGCAAATTGTCAATGCGCATGCATTAGTGATAATGGCAAAATTCAAAGAAGTCAAAAAATTTAAACCTACAGTCTATAACTGTCAATGAACTATTAATTATCTTAGTCAACAATAACATTATAATCATTTACTTACAAATTGTGAATTTGGCTTTTGTTTTCGATAAAGTCTACCGCACACTTGTAGTTTTGAATTTCTAGCTGCATCAACTGATGCCGTTTTACCACATGTTCATATGCTGTTATAGAATTGAGAAGTCAATAAATATCTTTCACTTTGCTGAACTGCATAAAAATAAACGTTTCATTAATCTTGCAGCTCCCTTATTCCAAGCTCATTCACAGATAGTTGATGCATTGTGAGCTGTTGGACGTTGAGATAATGATTTTGCTTTTGCGTGTCTATTTCTCCGGGCAGTAAAGAATACGCCGGACCATTTGCTCAGATACGGGCAAACAGCTCAAATAGCTACAGTCGTACGGATTTTATCTAATGCTTGAACCAAGGGTTCGACGTGTGATGCGATATCTTAACATTCACAAAAGACAAGAAATTCGATAGCATTGTGTCAAACTAGAAATTCTACACTCTTCCTGGAGCACAATTTTGTACAATAACTTAGCAACAAGGGCATGTTAATCGTTCAGGTGCGTCTACCACTCCTTGCGCGCCAACAAGCCCAAGAAGAGAATCAATTTGTGAACAAAGGCAACTCAAGAAATAATAGGGATACACGCATCATCGGAGTATATCGCAGAAAATGAATTGTAGTTTTTGTAAGAAATACGATGATTCATCGACTCGAGCGAAAGGTGACGAAGTTCAAAATACTTAAGCCTGTGAATCACTGTCTGTCTTTTGAAATACATGCATGTACGCCAATGAACCTCAGACTAATAGACGAATATTATGCCACTACAAAAATGTTGCACCAAAACTATTTAACTTTTGAAACGACACAAATATCCCTCATGCACGTAGCAGGTCTCGATTTTTTGATACGTTTAAAGTCAACTTAAACATTTGAAATTGGATGACTGTTGCAATCATAGGATTACATCGTTTAAGAGCGTCAGTTTGCTAAAAGTGCAATTAAATACATAACGATGGCACAAGCAGGAACTGACTAAGTGGGCAAAAAGATAAATCAATGCATTGATGAAATGGCGAAAGTAATCTTCAATCACATGTGATTTGCTGTAAATACCTTCAAAGTGCTGCAATCGCTAAGACTCTGTCACATTCGACGAATTCATGCAGTTGAACACAGGTTTATCGATAATTAATTGTCAAATCATTATTTCAAAATATATCGATCACAAGAAATATCGTTCGCAAACTTCTCAACCACAGAATTAGATTGCTTAAGCCTATCACTTTTCTAGAAGTACAAAGTGATTCAAAACGATGGCACATGCAGGAACTTACCAAGTGGGGAAAATGAGTTTTTAATACTGTGCAGAGATAGGAAAAATAGTCGGTTGCGGATTGCTACGAATCCCTTCAAAATGCTACAATCGCCACGGTTCCTTCAGATTGATGAATTCAGATAATTGCGCAAAAGTTTCCTTGATAATGTTGGCCCTTCCGATCATTATTGAAAAGTTAGCAGGCGCATGAAAAGCGTTCACAAACTTCTCTGTAGAACTTGATACTGTCTGTGTCTCTTTGCTGTTTGATCCGGTTGATAACAGTCATTGCAGCTTCGAACAATTTGGCGTTTTTATGTTGAACTGGCTGCTCATTGTTCGATTTCTATGGTATTATGTCAGCAGATTGTGACACTTCATATACGGCACATGTTCCAATGCTTTCTTTCTAGTCAAACAAAAGAAGAGACGATTGGTCTAGTTCTGTGTTCTCAACAGAGGATCGTCTGTGTCTCTTTGTTGCACATGTGATACAACCACAGAATTAAATTGTTTAACCGCATCACTTTGCTAGAAGTGCAAACTGATTCAAAGCAATGGCACATGAAGGAACTTATTAAGTGGGCAAAAAGAATTTCTTAATACCTTGCAGAGATAGGAAAAATAGTCGTGCGTCGCTTGCGGATTGCTCTGAATTCCTTTAAAATGCTCCGATCACCACGATTCCTTCAGATTCGAAGAATTCAGATCATTGCGCAAAAGTTTTCTCGATAATGTTGGGCAGTCCGATCATTATTAAAAAAGTTAGCAGGCGCACGAAAAAACATTCACAAACTTCTCTGTAGAACTTGACATCGACTGTGTCTCTTTGCTGTGTGTTCCGGTTGATAACAGTCACTGAAACTTCGCACTATTTTGCGTGTTTAATGTTGAACTGGCTGCTCATTGTTCGATTTCTATGGTATTATGTCAGCAGATTGTGCCATTTCATTAACGTTACATGTTCCAATGTTTCCTTTCTAGTCAAACAGAAGAGGCGACCTGTCTAATTCTGTGGATACAACTGTCAAGCAATCAGTGGAACCACGCACACATTTCATGGTTATCGTTGAACTGACTACTTATTGTTCGATAGCTATGATATTAAGTCAGCAGATTAGGTCAGTTAAAAGTCCATGTATTAGTATCAAAAGACACAAAGCTACGGAGCATACTTCTGCATAGACTAAAGATGACAGGACCAGCTGTATGCTCCTCCTCGTCTTTCGGTCCATTGAACAGCAGATTGTTCAGACAGTCTTCTTCCTGGTAAACGCCGCACTCGGACCCTACCGTCTGTCCAGCGGACACAAAAACGGCTTTCGTCGGTGAAAACAAGTCTCCATTGCTGGGATGCTGTCCAGGACCGATGTTGACGACACCAAAGTAACCGAGCAGCTTTGTGACTTTCTTGAAGTCGAGGGAATTTCAATGGACGATAGCTGTTGAATCCCACATTTCGAAGGCGTCGGCAAATGGTCGATTGGGAGGCATTTACACTGTGCTCACGGAATTCGCTTTGCAGTTGAGACAACGTGACAAAAGGATTGCTCCTGACGGCCACAGTTGCACGCTCCGTGTCGTCCGAGTCCATTGCACGGGGACGTCCCGACCGTGGTCTGTCTTGAACTCCATCTGTCTCAAGAAATCGCATAACTTGATCTCTGACAATAGATCTCGCAATGCCAAAGTGTCTGGCTATTTTTCCGTAAGACCATTTCGCGTCTTTTCTTAACGCAACAATGCGCCAGCGCTTTCCCTCGCTAACTCGTGTCGTTGTCATGATACCGATAACAACATTATTGACAATCTCGCACTTCTTAAATCACGTCTTGTTCATTTTGAGCTGTTGTCATTGCGGGCTCGGCCGTTTTGCATGTGATACATATTAACAGATGTATTTGTCATTCCGTGAAGTTTCATGCAAAACAAGCATGAACTTGCTTAGTACCCTAGAACAGTTGCAATATTGACATTTGTTCGGTGTACGGGAACTTTTGCAAGACCGTATATAATTATGTTGTTGCTATTAGTAAAGTGTCAGTGGAATGATGTGGAAATTGACAAGACATCAAGAATAACTCCGGTGTACACTATGGTTGTACATGCTTTACCGACCATCAACGACACTTCACCTAGACAATAACCGCCAATCCAGCTCAACAGTGCCAAGTACGAATTTATAGCAACAATTTCAAGTCAATAATAGAAATTTTCACTTCAACAACTTTTTTTTCACAGCAATCTAGTCCGGCAGCCAGAACGAGCTTCTGCACGGAACGACATCAAAAATGATTCTTTCCCGGATGCACACCGTGTGACTACTGTGAAGCTGCGCGTCTACCGAATTCTACCCGATTGCTCCCCTTTCAGACAGGATCAAAGAAAAACACAATTGGAAGCAGATAGTTTTCGGTAAAAATGAGATTTTCTATGTTTTCTCTCACCATGTCAAAGGTACCCAGTTTAACCCTTTCAGTACGGACGACACGCTGTACGTGTCATGTATCTATTAACAAATTAACGGAATTAGAATCAATGCAATAGTACGATTATACCGTGACACGCAGAGCCTGTCATAAAACCATCGGTGAATGTTTCTGAATTATGATCACTCTCAAAGGACAGGTTCACCGAATTATTACGTAAGATTTCGTTTATTGAACAGATCTTTGAATATCATTCACACCGACAGAATTTGTTGATAGTTGTTGCTGTTCGAATTGCGCATTCATATCATAATGAGCACGCAAAGTGGTCGGCGGTATCCCCGGCGTTCTGCCATGACAGATGCGTTGAATTTGATGGGATTTGATACAAACGAAGATGGCAGTTCAGGCAGTGAGATTGAAGATGAAATACAAGATAATGACTTGCGAGATAACGACTCAAGTAGCAGCTCTGACGAAGACGCAGGTGGCAGCACTGGTGAATGGCGAACTGTCCAAAGTGGTACTGATTCCGTCAGACGTGGACCAGAATTTACTGGAACTACAGGACTACATCCACGCTTAGAGATTCCAAATGAATTAGAAGATGATATGTTTTTCTTAAATCACTTTTTCACTGACGACTTAATGCAAGATATATGCGACTACACAAACAACAGACTTTGGCAAGAATTAGTTGATAATCCTGAAAGCCAGAAATTACAAAACAGCAGACAAGTTACAGTCAATGAAATCAGAAAGTTTATTGGATTGCAATTTTTAATGGCTTTGAACAAGAAGCCTACGCTTGCATCATACTGGAGTGGCGATTTGGTGTTTCGTCAAGAGATATTCTCGTCACCTGAATCTCTATCCCGTGACAGATTTCAGTTAATTTTGAACTATATTCGCTTTGCAGACCCAGAAAATTTGGAAAATGATTATTTAGCAAAAGTACGACCATTTCTGGAAAAAGTTAATAATATATGCCAAAATACATACCTACCAAACCGTCAGATTTCTATAGATGAGACACTCATGCTGTTCAAAGGACGTTTAAGAATACGACAATATATCCCAAGCAAGCGTAGGAGGTATGGAATAAAGTCGTATGTATTGGCAGAATCCGAGTCGGGTTACGTTTGGAAGATGATGCTTCATGGTCTGAGTACTGAAAATCGGGCAGTCGGATTGTCTCATCGTGGTGCTGAAACATTATCAGTTACGGAACGAATTGTGATACAATTATCACACGACCTGTTTAATCAAGGTTACCACGTTTATCTTGATAACTTTTATACTTCCTGTAGATTAGCCCGATATCTGTTTCGCAATGGTACATTTATGACTGGAACTGTAAAAGCGAACCGGGGCGTTCCGAGCGATTTAAAGCACTTAAATCTGCCTGTTAAGTCTCAAGCTTATTCCCGCAACGGCGAAGTTCTTTGCGTAAAACTTGTGGATCAAAAGTCGTCTGGAAAGAAGACGGTTTACTTGATGGATACGTTTGCTGCTGCTGAAGATGTTGAGGTCAGCCGCATAGTCAAAGGTGGACACCACGAAACGGTGAAGAAGTCACGATCTGTATTGAATTACAATGCCCATATGGGCGGTGTCGACCGGTTGGATGCCGCACTTCATCATTACGATATCAATCGGAAAAATTATACATGGTTTGTAAAGTACTGCTTGCACTTAATTCAAATCATGCATTACAATTCATGGATTCTCTACAGGAAGAATGATGGTAAAATGAACTACCTAGATTACTGCATGAAATCTGTCAATCGTTTGGTCTTACAAACAGGTATTGGACGAAATCCTGTCGGAAGACCTCGCCTGGTACCACGATCAACAAACAATCGATGCTTGGAGGAACGGAATCCACAACATAAACTTGAACGCATACCAGCAAGGGAAGGAGAACCTCGACCTCACAAGAGATGCCGTGTTTGCTACCAAGCCGGAAAGCGGAAAGAAACTGTCTTCCGATGTGCTGATTGCCCTGGACAACCTGGTCTATGTGCTGCTCCTTGTTTTTCAAAATATCATGAGTAAACCTGAAACTTTTCGAAACGTATTATGGGTTTATTGCGTTGAATATATTTTGTAGTAATAGCAGTAAATGGCTTTTGATTTTCCGTTACATTCGAGGTGCAAAAGCAGAAGTAATTAAAAGTAAAGTAACATTAAAAGAGTAAATATAAAATTGAAATGAAAAATGAGTGATTAATATTGAGTGGACTGTAAATAAAAGATGTGCAAATACATTGCAATAAACATAAAAAATTATACGCTCGAAAATATTTATAAATTTATATGATCGGTAATTGGTAATTGGTAATCGGTTCTTTTTTAATTGCACAATTTCTAGGAAAACATAAGAGGTATATCTTATTCAGTCTTATTCAAAAAGCTTTCATGGCACACTCGATTGGGAAATTGGAACCAAGCATATAAGCCTATATGTCTTATATGTTTGGTTCCCATAATGTGTATAATACAAGCTCGAAATAGATTGTGTTGTTTTAAAAAGATTAGCAAAAATGTGTAGAATTATTTACTGTGGTCGTAATGAGAATTATTACTGTGTGAAATGAGAAATTAAGGAAAACTGTTTACGGTGTTATCATCGCATAGTACTGTACTTATTAGTCAAGTCAACTCTAAAACACCCAAAGATTTTGAGAACACCTATTTGCATTCCTTGTAGCAGTTTTCTCCGTCTTTTCTTCCGGAGAAAACATGTGCATCATGACAAGATCTAATGCTATTATCTGTTGCAATAACACCTCGAAATCACATAAAATGGACAAATAAAATATAGAAAATATACCTATTTGACACCTCTGGCGTGTCACCGTAACAGTGGACAATGATAGTAACGACACGCATCGTGTGTCATCGTAACATCGAACAATGATTAATTTTCAAATTTTGTTACGTTGAATAATTATTGCATGACACACTGTGCGTGTCACTAGGACAGGTATCTTAATGATTTCGTGCTGAAAGGGTTAAAGCCATAATTTTTGACATAAAATGTCTTCAGGTCATAAAACTCATGTATTCAAGTACATTTGTCTATGAAAGCAAACACATTCAGCTTTAGCAAGCTTATCAAAGTCAGTAGGCACAATACTTTGGTCAATTATTGTCGCATTAACCAAAAATTGTCACTTATATATAATCTATCAGGCATGACAGTAGGAAATGCACAGGAAACAACCTGAATTGACACAACATGGCAAAATTATGACTTTATGACTGAGTAATTTTCACCTAGAAAACACAAAAGCATAGAAAGTCTCATTTTGCCGAAAAATTTAGCTTCCCTTTGGATCTCCACATGCGTTTCCTTAATCCTGTTTGGCAAAAATAAGAACCAAGTAGAACTCGGCAGACGTGCAGATTAGTAATAGCTGCAAAATGCACATCATTCTGTGAAAGTCTCATTTTCGGCATTGCTCCATGTACAAACTCGATCTGGATGCCAGTCTGATAATCTCATAATTGCAAATCTTGATTCATGCGTATAAAGTATTTGTAAGACCAATATTAGAATACAATTGTTCAATTTTCGACCCAATTTTACAACGTGACATTGATTACATCGAAAGGTCCAACGATATTCCATTCGGCAAGTTTGTAAGCGTTGCAAAATACTCTACCAGAAGTTGTACCAACAATCCGTGCCAAGTTTTGCCAAAATTCTTTCCTCACACAAAGACATTGTGTAATTATTTTTTCCACAGTGTCTTCTCTTTTGGGAACTTATTACCTGCTAAATGTGTTTGTGCTCCATCTTTTCAGCGTTTTAAAGCAATATTTAAATCAGAAATTTTTCTTTATACTTCATAAATGCGCTCTTCCCCTTACGCAATCCTGTAAGCGCCTCCCATGGCGATTTTTGATGAATGTCAACTTTTGAAGAATAAATTGCTGAAAATTTAGATGCATGCGTTAACAAAAATCGTTTTGAAAAAGGCGCTTGGTAAGCTTAGGAGTTCACCTACAAGATCTTTGCGTCAAGGCACGTAGTGCATCATATGCTATCCAAATGTGAGACCGCATTGACAGCCAATCAGTCGTTTGACACCGTTTCTCACCTCGAATTTTAGTATTACAGGTGTCATATAGTTCACTCAATTAAATGTCATCAATACCTTTCCTAAGTGGTAGACCTTAAGCTTGCCGTAGGAGCGGTATTTCCCTTAGGATGAGAATAGCAATTTCAGTTATGGGAATTCCTATAAAATTACAAGAAGCTCTAATAGAGCTTAATTATTTTTTCAAGTGGAACATCCACAGAATTAGACCAGTCGTCTCTTCCTCTGTTTGACTAGAAAGGAAGCATTGGAACATGCGATGCCTATGATGTGGCACAATCTGCTGACATAATACCATAGAAATCGAACAATGAGCAGCCGGTTCAACATTAAGCACGCCAAATTGTTCGAAGCTTCAATGACTGTTATCAACTGGATCACACAGCAAAGAGACAGACAGTATCAAGTTCTACAGAGAAGTTTGTGAACGCTTTTCATGCGCCTGCTAACTTTTCAATAATGATCGGAAAGGCCAACATCATCGAGGAAACTTTTGCGCAATTATCTGAATTCATCAATCTGAAGGAACCGTGGCGATTGTAGCATTTTGAATGAATTCATAGCAATCCTCAAGCTACGCACGACTGTTTTTCCTATCTCTGCAATGCATTGAAAATTTCTTTTTGTCCACTTGCTAAGTTCCTGAATGTGCCATCGTTTTGAATCAGTTTGCACATCTAGCCAAGTGATACGTTTAAACAATCTAATTCTGTGGGAATATTAGTAGGAATATTCAGTAGGAATATTTCATGTGTGGATGTACAGCATGTATAGTAGGACTATCATGTTAATATTAGGCTAACTTCCTTCATCGACAGTGTTTGAAATTCTTTTCGTGGCTATTTTAGGCCTTGCTAGTTGAGAACAGATACCTGTAAAAGTGTATATTATGACTGCTAATACGGTAGACATGCAGTGTCATAGAATATCCCCTAACCTATCTGCTAATGGTTTCAGTCGGCTAAGCTCATCAAAGAAATATTTGGCTTATGGGAATTATTGTGGGAATTAATCGCAAATTTGAAAAATATTGTGGGAATGGAATAGGATGGGAATGGAATGAAGAAATCTCCACCCCACGGCAAACCTGGTAGGTCTGTATGGTCATCCGCAGTCTGACTTCCGCAAGAACTGATTTTTGAATAATATCATCCTAAATAACTTTAGTTTGCACATCGTATGAAGTTCAATTGCTTTAATACAATTAAGAGGTGAATGAGTATATGATGAATAAGAAGCGTTTCAGTGATAGTTGCCCTCATATTCTAAAACACAGGAGATAATCAGTAAAGACTACCTCAAACTTACTAGCCAAGCTTACTAGCTCTGACGAGGCAATGTCAGATACAGCCATGATACAACTTTGTTGTGAAAAAGGTGCAAATCAATCGACTGCCCTTAAGGTGTAGAAGGTTGGATAGTTCTGCGGCTCTGCAATCTGTGCATGCATCTCGTAAGCTTTTTTACAATCTTGCATCTGTGAGTCTCTGTCTATCCAAGTCGCGCATAACATGCACCCAGAAGTGCTACGTGAAATTTGTTTGATATCTTGGATGTTTGGGACTAAAAAGTTCAATTACATGTAGAAGACAGATTTTTATTCTTAAGATCTAAAATTTGCGACATCATTGTCAAAGCACTCCCTTTTGAGAGCCTGACAGAACAATTTGAGTGTATAGCAACAAAAGCCTTATAAACGCATAACTGCATTAACCACCGTTCACAGATGTATTGACATCTAAATATGCGAAGGTAAAATATAACACTGTTAATCGCTCGATATGAAAATTAAATACACATTGACATACAAAATATAGAAACCGGCAATTGATACGATATTCTCAGTATTTGTTGAGAATTTGCTTGTTTCTATGCGAATGTTGTCTTTCTTTCAAATATGCAACTATGTGAGCAAATTATTCTGTGACAGACTCATATATGCGAAGCCGCCCCAAAAAGTGTTCAGGTATCAATCCTTCGTGCGATGTGTTTGGCAGTGAGTGATTTATAAAGCATGATATGAAATTGTCACAGGGCAATATTTTTATTTCTTGCGTCAACCTGCCGGGATAGCAAGATGTATTTTTTATAAAAATATATTTAATCGAAAGTGGATACAGGATATGTCATAGAGAAAAAAGATAAGCTACTCTATGAACTTTGACGGGACAGAAAATCGACTTTACGAGTCTACATCCCTCTCTGTGTGTGCTCATATGGACCCTCTTTGATTACAAAATTCTGTAAAATGGAGATGATTGAACAACACGTTACATTCTAGAGCGTAATTATGATCTTCAACATATCTGTGACCTTTGTTCCTTCACGTCTATAGTGTGTCCACGTGTCTGTCTAGTCATTATAATGAAATAAAGTGAGGACATGGCTGAGGCGGGTTCGATTCCGCCTCATATCATCTAACATGGTCCACCGGAGGGCTGACATGTTCTTCATCCTCTGTGGTATCATGAAACTTCATGCTCGAGCAACCTCATCGTGTCATTTAATTGTCAGGGTTCCAGGCAGTGGGCAATAGGGTCAAAAGATGAGAAGCTTTTGTGCATCCGTATGCCTGTTCATCGTCTCACGATTGGTAATCAGCCGATATTGTTCTTTTCGAAGTGATGGGAGCAATTTTGCTCTGATGGGAGACTTAATGACACAAAATTGTCGGCCAGATTCGAAAAGTGAAATCTTCCGTTCAATTTTCAGTCGTTCATGCGGATGAATAAGCACTGGACTCAATCATTTTCGAGTTGAAGACAACTGCCTCAAGACACGATGTTAGCGGAAGCAATAAGGAAGAAGACAGGGGGCAAAGAGTAAACAGTTTCAACTGACTTGTCGAGATTGATGGCTGCAAATCTTGGAGCGCAAATCACTCAGGTCCTCTTTTAAACATTTCCCCTTAAGTTTGTTTGAAGAATGACATCGAAGAAAAGATACAAAATCAGAAAAGCAGGAAATTATTTCAATTATTTACAAGATAACAACTTTAAGAAAGAAATGGTAGTGAATGAGTTACTATATTCGACTGAGTGACGTCACAAATTTCGATGCAAAAGTACGTGGTCAAGCAAACAGGCATTTTTAGATAGGACTATGTAATTTTTTTGCAGTCATTGTATGTAGCTATAGTTGATACATTGAACAAAAAGTACATGTTGAAAATAAATACATAATTGAGTGACCGTCGACTTTGTAAGAAAGGAGTTTTGAAATCGAAAATTGGGTTTAGAAGTTTGACGGTAATGAACAGTTTTTCAGATATCAACATTTCGGTTTTCTTAATCTAATCTATTGTTTCAGTTTTAAATGAGATCACGCTATTGCTCTTTCCTCTTAGACTTTCACGAGATTGGTCGACAACTTATAAGTTTTCAAAGTTTACTCAAATTCTTGCTATAAGCATTAGATCTACTGTAGCGTGTCTATTAACTGAATGATGACAGATTCCCTAGATTTGCTTTACGAAGTATTATCCAACACATGTCGGCTGTTTGTTACTTCTTCCGTTTTCATTATCAACTGCATATACTAAACTGAAAGAAGAACTTAGCTCATGAAGTTTGCGTAGTGAATTCATAAAATCAAAATCAAGTGAACATCATTCAATCATTGTCGAAGAATACTTTGACATTTTGAAGTATTTTTTCAAATTTTTAGCGTTTTGATATACTTTCAGCATAGACTATGTTTCGAATAATGTTTTTGTGTTTATACTTCACCTGCCAAGTGATGACTAGTAGCTAGGTATTAGATGGGTTCCATTGCGTATGGGGAATGTTGAGATGTCGAACCGCTTTGCGAACCACTCGACTGATCTAGAACGGCAGAGGCTGGATTGCATTATAAGATATGTTGAAGAAGTATCGCACTTTTTTAAACAAGAGAAACAATTCTCATTGTTTTCGGCTGAGGTTAACCCTTAGGCTACCAAGGGTGGTTCTGAGAGCCACCCTGTGCTGTTTTCGTGAGTATTACTCAGTTTGTTTCAATCAGTGACAAATCCTTTCATGACAATTTTCTTAGATATATTAGCAAACGATTTAAACGATTTGTGATGATCTAGCGACCGTTGTTCATTAATTGTTCATTGACCGTTGAATCAGCGCAGTTCTTTTGGGTTCTACCCATTTACAGAGGCGTACGACGTGGCTTGCAAAGATTGACATTTATAAGACAGACAGCAGAAAGAGGTATAGAGAATGATGACGCGTCGATGTCGAGGCGTCAGAACTGGAGTGCGAAAAGGTCAGCAAAAGTGCACGCGCTAAGGTGCACGCCAGAAGCAGAACGAACGCTCGTCTGACCGGCCGATCTGAGCGATGCTCCATGATGCTAGGTCAAAGCCAATCGATGGCGCAACCCTACACATTGTCAGTTACTGTCATTCTCAATCATGCGACCACAACATGTTGGATGTGACTGGGATCAACGCCTACACCATCTTCAACATGTCCAATCCAGACTGGACAACGGTTGTGGAGAGCAAGCGACGTCGACAGTTCCTACAACAGCTTGCTACCGAGTTAGCCAAAGATCACATGCTGTTCCGACTGCAGGAACCTATCGGACTTTCAACGGAGCTTGTCAACCTGATCACCAAAGCAACAGGTCAGCAAAATCCACGTCGACAAGCACCTGTGCAAGAAGGCCAAGAAGCACCGCAGTTAAGATGCGCCAGGTGCAAAGACAGTGGCAAGCCAACTCGCGACTGTAACAAAACTCGTCACAGATGCCGAGAGTGTGATGCACCAGCTTGCGGGCGACACGCTCTCGTGGCCCAGGTGGTTTGTTCAAACTGTATGTAAACTTTACTGAAATAGGCATTCGTTTTGTTGACATGTTGTTTTGTTCCTTATGTTTGGTATTAAACATGAAACTCACTGGAAAACTTGTTTTTTAGGGTGGCTCTAAAAGCCACCCTTGGTAGCCTAAGGACTATTAAATACCTTGGTAGCCTAAGGGTTAATGCGTCTTTCATTCAAGGGCGTCTCTGTTGACTATCAGTGTCAGCATCATATCTGTTGGTAGCTCCTTGATCTAATTTTAGTTGACACTTGTTCAAGTTGTGAATTAATAATATGCTGATTCTTCAGCACTGTTGGTCTATACATCTGTATCTGTATATTATATAGCATAAATTTCACAAGCCTACTTCTTCGTGCAAGTACTGTCTATACGACATCAATCTATAAGAGTCTTGGTGTGCGCCATATAAGCGCACTTCTCCAATGTATTTTTACTAACTTTTATTAATACATTTTTTAAAGAAATGCGGTATACAAATAGCAAAGAAGTTGCATAATTCCTTTGTAACACTGAACTCAAAAGAGAAGTTCTACTGCAGCCCATAAGTATTATCTCAATTCAATTTCTATTTTTTTGTATTCTTTCTCTTCATACATTTTGGCTAATGACAAGACTCAAATTTCCAACTTCAACAGATTTCTTTTTACAAACAGCCTCTAATAATGGGATATAACAAGCATATAGTATAGTGGTTTTATGTTGATTCACAGCAAAAGGATTACTGCAAGGATTAAGTCCGATAATTTCTCCGCTTAATTAGCATATAAATAATTAATGCATGGACTTTCATTTGAATGTCTACGTCATGACTAAAGATTGCCATTACCTATCAAATTTCCTTGATATTACTTGTTTTGCCTGTATGTGTTGCATAAACTTGCAATCATTTTATTACCGTTAATGGTCATTTAATTTTTTTTAAAATTAAAAAACGTGCGTTCTTTCGGGTTAAGGCGATGCATTCACATACTCGAAGTTATGAATGCGCAATCGGGTGTACCGCAAGGATCCGTCATTTCTATAGCATAAATGTGATCACTGACTAGTTAAGTTTGCAGAATATGAACGCACTAATCATCTAACAAGCTTTGCCGAAGATGTTGCACTTATTGAGGTTGTAAAGGACAACGGCATCACTTTTCAGCTAGATCGAAATTTATATAGCATTGGGCTGAAACTCAATAATAATAAGTGCAAGGAAATTATCAGCTATCGTTAACTATATTTCACTGCTGCTGATAGATGTTCTTGATTATGCATTGATTCTGTAAAGCTTCTTGGTGCCATTTTTTCGAATGCATTGAGTTTTGTGGTATTTCAGTGGACCGACTTCATATAATTATGTTTTTGAAGAATATCGTTTTATACAAATAATTTTCTCGGGTCTGTCTGCCAATGCCACTATCTTCATGTGCATGTATTTCCTGTCTATGGCCATGTTCCCTCCTACTACCGGCTGCGAAAAAATGATTGCTTTGTTCTGTGGAAAGTGATCCATGGAGAGTTTCAGAGATGCTGGACTGACTTATCTCAATGAAGTGAAAGGAACTCACAATGAAGAAACGTCTAAGATTTATCGTCTTCTTCCAGTGGGTTATTTTTGCATCCTACCACTAGTGAATGGCGGTTTTCAAAATTTTGATATCGGTCGGTTTCGGTTCGGTCTCGGATTTGGATTTTTTGCTCAATTGATACGATTTAAATAGAAATTGAAATCTATGACGTTTTTGGAATCTGACTGTTTGCACTGAATAATGCTTGGAAGAGTGTTATTTCAGTATAAGTAAACCGCATGCTTGCGTAAAGGCCTGTTTGATGAAATGAACATTAGTATCACGTTCATCTCAATTTTCTTAATGCGTATACATGCGTGTACATCTATATAAACTTGCATAATGCCCATTTTGTATATTAGTAGCTACTTATTCTACGTACACATGGTGCGTAAAAAAGCTCGGTGTGTCTGGCTATCTCGGCGGCGTAGAAATAGATAGTAATAATCTCCTAGAACCATAGAGTAAGTATAAATAGGTAGAGTGTCTACCAAGGATGCGGAGTCGGAGTCCCGGAGTCCTATCATTTTTGCTGGTTTCGGAGTCGGAGTCAGAGTCCTATCAAATGATAGGACTCCGGTCTCCGGTCTATAACTAGACCCGAAATATAATACAAACAAATTATTTGTTCTCGTGCATATAGCTGTCACTGTCTTCATGTCAACTTTCTCCAACCAACAAAAGTACAGAAACAGCAGTACACGCAAAGCTTGTAATAGTTGAGGGAATGTACCGTGATTGATAGCGAAAAAGGATTGTCTTTTCACTCGGTGATTTAGTAGAAAAGACAAGCCTTCCTAGCCTCGATCACACTTACGCGCCAAAGGTCAAATCAGAGACAAAAATAAACGGCTAATTTGTTTTAGAACATTACCTCCTACCCTCACGTTAATCTTGTATCTGATGGCTCCTCTAAAACGCATATTAAAATTGTAAGTGTACTCATATTTTTGAATAGGGATGAGATTTTCCTGCCTGGTGGAGACTGCAGAAAAACCGTGTGAAGTACACATCAAGAAGATGGGAGGAGCCGAGTCGTATGCTTCTAACTGAAGGCAACATTTGATCAACTTTCATCGAAAATGATTGACAATTGATACAGCAATGATCACTAAATATAGATTCAGGTAAACCTATAATGATCTATGATGTAGGTTGCCGGTTCATTTTTCAAAAAATAGGCTTTATATGCTTGCCACCCGTAGTCGGAGTCGTATGAAAAGCCGGAGTCCTATCAACCCCGGAGTCGGAGTCCTATCAAAATTATTGGACTCCGCATCCCTGGTGTCTACTCAAACAAGTATCTGTATACAATGAAAGTTTTTATATCAAAAGATTCAGTTTTTTGCGGAGATTACGTGCCTGCTGTCCAAAAAATTATTTGAGCAGTTTTTAAAAAGCTAAAAATTTTCAAATTATTCCTGTATTTATATGCTACCGAGATGACGTCCCCTTTATAATTAGTGTGAAACAAGTTGGATGTCAAAGGAATGAATATTTGCTAACAAGCATAATAATTTAAGCGGAAATTATGCTGATGATAAAGAAATTTCATGAGCTGCATTATAATGCAAGTCCCTGGAAGTCTTCAAGGAAAGGTTGAGATCTTATTGAATGATTCTTGGCTGAGACGTCATGTTTTAATTCAATTTTCAGCGGCATGATTTTATGATTCACAAGGCGTCTTTTCTTGAATCTGAATATTGCTGAATAGTAATGTTGACCCATTTACACCTTTTAAAGATCATTTTCTTTATAATGATGCTTTTGCTCTTTCAGTGGCACGACTTGTTGTGATATGATAACGCTTAAGAAAATAATCTTATAATAGTGAAGGGCATGAGCTTTAAAGCAATGGTAAGCCATCGAATTTCTAATGTAATAAACCATATTACCTCTCAAGGTTGTCATGATATGGAGGATTTGTAAATTACTTTTCTTTCTTCTGTACTGCTGTCACAATAAGTCAAATTCGTTTAAAGTGCAAAAATTCGTATATCTCACATGTGGTGCTGGATTTCGTTTCAAGTTCATTTTATGAAATCGAAAGTGCATACACATCGGGGATTTAATGAATGCTGAGTTACCACTCTATCTAAATATACTTACTCTATGCCTAGAAAGGAAATGTACCTCCGTGCAATACACAACAACGGCACATGAATCGCACACATTTTCACTTAGACAAACCACTGTCAACCACTGTATTACTAGGTTACAATCAGTCACATGCACAATTCTAGACTTTCATTGGTCATTCATGACCAACTTAGTTCCCTCGACTGTGCCGTGACCTTGAGTCAATTTCCATTCCCGATAACTTCAGATAAAGAATCCATTTCCGTGCTTGGCGGTAAGCACATCTTGGTAAAGATTGTTCACTTTTACATTTTTGATTGAACAAACAAGCATGATCGAAATGAAATATTCCACAAGATCTGAATTTTCATATACAAAAAAGGTTGATGGTATCGGACAAATCTATCGGAAACTACAACAATCCGTGCATGCTTTTGGTCTCAATGCCCTATCTTTCGGATGAATATCATAGTCCGGCCGTCAGAGCGAGTTTCTGCAGGGAACGAGGCCGAAAATAAGACTTTCGCAGAATGATGTACACCGTATGCCTGGATTGCCTGGTACGAATCGGCACGTCTGCCGGGTTCTAGTAAGTTCCTCTTCCTGTCAGACAAGATCAAAGAAAAACACATGTAAATCCAATGGGACGCAGATTGCAGTTTTTATCTTAAATGAAATTTTCTATGTTTTCTCTGATTAAACGAAAAGTACTTAGCCTAGAGACATAATTTTTGGAATGGAATGTCTTCAGGTCATTTCCTATGATGTCCATGCACCCTTGTCTATAAAGCTTAACACATTTAGATTTCACGAGCCTCTTAATGTTGGCAAGCACGAACATGTTGGCCCACTTCATGCACATTGAACCGCATTCTCGCATACATTGCCGATCAGATGCATGATAACAACACATGCCTATCATAGGAAATGACCTGAAGACAGTTCATGCCAAAAATTATGACTCTGAGCTTAGTACTTTTCGTTTAATCAGAGAAAACATACAGAATTTCATTTTAGCCAAAAACTGCAATCTGCGTCCCATTGGATTTACATGTGCTTTTCTTTGATCCTGTCTGACAAGAAGAGGAACCCACTAGAACTCGGCAGACTTGCAGATTCGTGGTAGACATAGGCTGTACATCATTCTGTGGAAGTCGCATTTTCGGCCTCGTTCCGTGCAGAAACTCGCTCTGGCGGCCAGACTATTACTTTGGAACTTGTCTCCCCTTTCTGCTTCGTGCTTTTGCAAACTGATTATTCCAGTTGTCTATTCTAGACAAGAAGAAGATCGAGTAATCCATTTCTGTGGCGATGAATCAATGACGCCCCACTCTACCAGTGTGTCGTCATTCTTGAACGACACTACGCATTGATTCTATCTTCTATCCGGAGTGCAGATACAATCTCTTACAGATGAAATTTCAATTGTTGACATAAAAGCCACATCAAATGCTACTTTGAAAGCTTTTTAAAGTACACAAGATAAGACTCAGATTATCCGGTAGGACTAGGTGAACTAAGTTTTACTCGCTTAAGACAAGGAAATTTAGGTGCATTCATAGGTAGGCAGAATATATCATTTATTGTATCAAATGAGTGTGTTGAAAATTGAACATAATAACTGAAGATGTAAAAAAACCGAAACCGTTCTTCCCGGTTTTCTGATTTTTTAGTCGGTTTCGGTTTTTCGATAAAACTCGGCTTCGGTTTACCGCCGGGCATTCTACCACATACAGTGCATGGCACTTGCATTTGCTTTCTCTCGTTTACTCAATATCTCCATAATCTGTGACTGTGTTAGTGTTGCCTACTTTTTTATAATAATGGTAATTTTCCTTTACGTTATAAATGTTGATATTGATATTAATGAGTTACGATAGACAAACCATTCTTTTTTTGAACATGCAAGATTTAATATTTCAAGGTTAAATCCGAGAGCACAAAAGTAACAACTTACTAAGGTTAGTATATGCAGAATAAAACTTTATCTAAGATATGAAATGCACTTGTCGAATGAAAATATTAAGCCATGATGATCATCATATTAATATTTTGTTGCTCATAGATGGACGTAACGTAAAATGTCAAAGATTATTGCTTCGCGGAATTTAAGATTGCTTCTTTATATAAAGTACAAGTGGATTTTTGCATGTTTAATCGCAGTTAGGCTCATTATCCCAATTCATACTTGGTTTGAAATTTTCTGAATTACAGCGTACAGTTACTTAGAATATTCACATCTGTGTTCACTCATTTTCATGTAACCATTTTTGTTAAAACACCCATTCTCTTTTATTAGTCATGTAGGTCTTTTATGCAGTTGCCAGCAAATGTTTAATCTTAGAATTGGAAAACTATTTCATCGTGTTGTCAATAAATTTCTCTATTTAACAGAAACTAATTTGCGACACCATGTGACTGTATAGATGATGCTGTAAGCCAAAGGCATTTCTACTTTGTATTAACACTCTGGGAAAGTAAATGGATGTAATATATTTTGATATTCGCTAATGAGTTTGAATCTTCATCCTGAATCCATACATCTGCAGAATCATCTTGCACTGATTTATTTACGATCCTTATCTTGTATGTCTGCCAATAATTTCGGCCAAAACTGAGGGAAAGAATTTTCTCATTTCTTTATTATCAAAAGATGTCATCCTAAGAACGCTTAACTTCAGATATTACAAATGTTTTCTATAATTTCTCATTTATTCATGAGAAACAAAGACAATTCGTGGTCTAAGCGTATAGTTTCAATTGTAAATTACGACGAAGCATTTCTAATCTACATATGTCTCTCTTAAGACTGAAAGATGTCTAAAATGATGTTTGATCGTCACATTCATCACGGAAGATGTTTTGCCGTTCATCATATCAAAAATACATGAGATACTGACGTTATAAATATCGAAAATTACGACCAGTGAATGATTTAATGCCCACAGAAAATGTTTTTGAAGAATGAAATTTTCGAGACAGAGTTCAATCTGTCTACAAATATCAGTAACCCATGTCAATGTTAAATTCAATGATAATTACATAATTACATTAATTACAGAATTAAATACGGAGAACCGTTGTTTGTCCTTCTAGTAAGTATTTTTAAATTTTTAGACATTTTAGGATGTGATAATTTTCTTTTGAATCATATTTTGCACCTTTTAAAAACTAACTAGTCATTAGCTTGTTTTTTAAAAATTTTGTTACCTTGACGCACTTTGCTACGCTGAATATACAAAAATATAGTGGATTTGGAGCTATATTTGCAGTAAAATTGAAGCAACAGTATGTGAAATATTTGCAACCATGAGGAAGTCAAAATCCGATCAATTGATCCGTGTATAGACGCATATTACAAGCATTAATAATATTATCGTTATAGGCGAACAGTTATGATAAGTAACGTAATTCGTATAAAGCAGGGATGCGGAGTCCTATCATTTTGATAGGACTCCAACTCCGACTGCGGGGGTTGATAGGATGTGTCTGATGGATGTCTGTTGGATTTTTGTCTCTGATGTGACCTTTGGCGCGTAGGTGTGATCGAGGCTAGGAGGGCTTGTCTTCTCTACTAAATCACCGAGTGAAAAGACAATCCTTTTTCACTATCAATCACGGTACATTCCCTCAACTATTACAAGCTTTGCATGCACTGCTGTTTCTGTACTTTTGTTGGTTGGAGAAAGTTGACATGAAGACAGTGACAGCTATGCACGAGAACAAATAATTTGTTTGTATTATATTTCGGGTCTAGTTATAGACCGAACGACTCTGACTCCGACTCCGCATCCCTGGTGTAAAGTGATGCAAGCGCCATATTTAAGAAGCCCAGTTCTTATTCAAAAAAGCGCACTTCATAGGAAAAGAGTATCTATAATTCTATAATGTTCTCTTTAACTATTTCCTTCATTTGCCGATATGGAAGCAAAATACATTTCTTGAAAACATAGAGATCCTTAATTTGATTAATGTCTTACTTTTTCATTTGCCGTTTTCCAAAATTGCTGAAGACGATTTTCTGCAATATGTTTATATTTATTTTAACTCAAGTGAATGATATATATGCAATGAATTAAAACAAGATTTGTTATCAGGGAACATAGAAGTGCTATTGTTATATTTCTTACATCGCTGTCACGTAAACTGCAAGTTTTGTACTGTGTCAAACGTTTGGGTATCTAAATACCCACTGTGATGTAGATGGGTCAGTTAGATGGTTTTTGTAGAAGCATTCAGTGTTCAAGGATTCGTGAATGAATTAGAATGCGGGAAATTTATTTCATATCGTTTATGTTGACAGTCAGAGAATATGCCAGCGGTGAGCAACGCGGGCCACTTGGTGGTCCGCCGGGACATATTGGGTGGCCTGCCACCGCTTCTCATATCTTAAGTGTCCCACGGACATTATTTGAATCGATGGTGTGAAAATGACTCACTCCGACTTCGACCTTTGGGAGGTACATCTAAGGGTGACGGGATGCTCTTTAGAATTTGCAAGACCATTAATGAACAACCAAATGAGCAATGTGATGGCACAAAAAGAACAAATTCACATTCGAATTATCCAACCATGCTCCTTTCGCTATGAATATCTTCATGTATAAGCGCAAAATGGTCACCTGCGCTAGTTTATGCTAAGTCACATGCAGTATTCGATGCCCTGCTGAGCATGCTTCTCTACGCAATAAACCACGCCTCAATGAACCTAGAAAGAGGCAATATTAATTAGACCTTGACTGAATGGAGGAATCCAACCGCAAGATTTTGAAATGCCAAGATTTTTTCAAATATTCTTGCTGAATTTTATTTGTATACTACTACACTAATATATCATTCGTATACTCGATTGGCAGTAGCACACGACTACCATTTGTGGCGCCCATGCACGGATTTTGAAAGCCGTATATGTTTGGGTGACATATGTGCACCCATGTGCATGTAGCATGATCAATAACTGTATCAAAATCAATTTTATCTTTTTATCTTGCGCGGCTTTGTGGTAGATAGTTGCTGCACTTACATACCGTTGCTTTTCGATGAAATAAGGTCATGTTGGTCATGTCACCAAAAAAGTCAAATTACCGTTTGATTACACAAGAAAAAAGCTTCCATGATTTGTTATAGGTCTATTCGATCTTCAATACTCACATGAATTGTAGAACGTGAATTATGATTCCTTAATATTAAGCAAATTAGTTGCGTACAACACTGCTGTATACATCTACATGTAAAATTTTGTCATGTAATACGACCACTCTATATGCACGTGCGGTGCAGCAGCCCATATGTGCACTTAAAAGTACGGAATAAATGAATAATAATAATAAGCATTTATTTGTAGATAAACAGCCACGGCTGATCATAATGCATACAAAGGGATACAAAAGCATATAAAAGGCATTAAGTCACAGCTACAAAAAACGCGATACACAAGATGGAAGGAAGGAGTTCTTATATCGATCAGTTTTACAAAATATAATGCTGGATGAATTTCTAAGTTTTGATATCGTCTCATTCGAGCGCTGTGGTATCCTTTCTCTCAGGATCGTCGGCAATCTTTGAAATTGTCTTTGACATATGATGAAACGTCTGGTGCTCAGTTTTTCTAGCCCATGTTTCATCAAAAGGCCTTCATAATTATAATCGTGGCACTCAACTGGAATGTGCTCTATCATGCGAATGACTCTTCTCTGAACAGATTCAAGAGTATTTGATTGTGCTTTTGTGATGTTGAAATGCCATACATATTATTATAATGAATATTAAGCGTATACTAATGCCTTTGAAAATTGGTGGCCCACGAGCCTTTTCGTGGGCCACTCCGTGTGGCCCGCTGTCCCAACTTGGTTTCCCACCACGGGAATATGGAATATGCACTATATGCACATTTCCAGGATAGAAGCTATGCTACCTTCTCTTATGTAGCGATTATACAATATAAGATTGAAATAATTCTGATCTAAAAGTAAATTCAATTTCTCAAAAATTTCTCAAGTCAAGCTGTCAGTTCATTCCAATTAAAAAGTTTTGAAAGTAAAGTTACAACCTACATTGCGGATAGAACCGTGATTAAGTAAGACGTACAAGCAAGCTACCAAACTTGCTGAATATTTTGCTAAAACCTGATTTAGAAATACATAGAGACTATCTATATTTGCGTAAAAGGTAGTGTAATTTATAAATATTAAATTTTTACAGCCGATGAAACTGAAGAGGACACTGGAACATGAAGGATGAAATAGTACATTTTTCTTGACAATATACGAGTATGTGCTCAAATAATGTGATATAATATTACATAATTGAAAACATACTTTTTAATTCGAAACGCGAGTGTAAACGCACGGAGAACACGATTTCTTGTCTGTCATCGCAAGGGATCTAAATGTCTTAGTGAAAAGTATTAAACTCCACATGCACCTCCTTATCCGCCAAATTCAAAAGTCAAAATCTGCATCCTAAACCGGAGATTATCAAAAGCTAATTGCAACTTAGTCGTTCTTTTCAATCAATTAATTGATATTGGCATTCGTGAGTAATCAATTATTTGCAATTGAGATTTCGGAGCAATCATTTAATTGAAACTGGAAACTACTTCACTAAATTGATTGAAAGTAAAACAACATTAATCAATTAATTGAAAGAAAAACAACATTAATCAATTAAGTTTAAATTGAAAGCAATATCAATCAATTAATTGAAATTTGAAGTCAAAAACAAAAAGTTGATTGAATTTAAGGTGTGAATAGTAAATCATTTGAATGAACAAACAATATTATTCTAACTATCATACGAATAGGGCCTATAGCACCATGAATCCATAATATATCATGAGTCATACTTGTTTACGGCTGCACTGCCTATAATAATGCGGGCGCCTAATTATGGATCACCTTGAAGTATTCCATGAAGAAAAATCGTCTAGCTCAACAGAAGTGGAGAATATAGGACGCTAAGCGGATATAGGGCATATAGTAAAAGTAAAGTATGAGTCCTGACATCACTATCCATAAAGGTGTGTATACTATGTACACAGACAGAAAAGGGCTACTCATAGGTACGGACCATAGGGATAGCAAAAATTGAAGCAAATTAATTGTTCTTGCCAATTAATTGATTGAAATTGGCATTTGTGAGCAATCAATAAATTGCGATTGAAATTTCTGAGTATTTTATTAATTGAAATTGAATTTAACGAGCAATTTTTTAGTTGAAATTAATTTAATGACCATTCAATTAATTGAAATTGGAATTACTGAGCAATCAATTAATTGAAATTCAAATAATTTTTTATAATCCCTGGTCCTCAACTACTGCCCCATCTATGGGGAATAACTGGAATTAGTTCCTCCGATAAATGCGAAGAAGCAATGCATTCAAGCAATGTCTTGGAAAACTGACGAAAAGGTTATTGGTTCAGTGAGCATTCTACTGGGCCTTTTCATCATCATCATTGTCCTGATATTTAGAAGTGCCCGTCAATACTACAAATAAATTTGTATACTGATACTTGCATCAGTGTTGGATCCTTTCCTTCATTCTACTTCTCCTCCAATATTTTCCATTTCAATGGCATGAAAACTGTCAAAATTCTGTCTGGCTGAGTGTTCTCTGGTGCTCGCTGATTCTTGAACGCATTTTCACTTCACTTCACAAAGTTTGCGCCTTTATGCCAACTTCTCGCAACATGGAAAAGACGATGTGTAAAGGAAAAAGTCACTGAAGGTATCTATGTCATACGAAGCAATGCCTTCAATAGAGATAATGGCTTCAGGAACGGCCATTGTTGGAAATCGATTTTTCAGTGAGTGACTGCTTTTTTTCTTCTTCTTTTTAGCAGCTTTTGAAGAAACTTCTGTGTTTAACTTATATATACTCATTGACAAAATTTTTGAAACATTTACTTACTTCTCTAGCTTCTTTCATTTTTGACTGGTATATATACATGTATGTATGATACCTTGATAATTTAGTCACAATCTCCACCAAGTCGCTAGCACAGAAAAACAACGCATGTAGTAGGATTCAACTTTAATGGCGCGTGTGCCCCCTCTAGCTACAATACATTCAGTAATCCGAGATGGCATGGATTTACAAAGTTTCTGAATGAAGGATGTTTCAAGGAGAAGCCACTGCTCTGTCAGTCTTTCAGAGAGAATCTTCAGGGACACTGGTGGAAGTGAATAGCGGTCTCTCACTCGCCGCCTAAGCTCGTCCCTGACTTATTCAATGGGTGACAAGTCAGGTGAGCGTGCAGGTCAGTCAAGGGTTTGAATGTTCAATCTCCTAACAGTGGCAATGACAGCCGAGGAGCAATGTGGTCTTGCGTTGTCGTCTTGGAAGACAAGATCCTCCACCCTGACCACTGGGGCAACAACAGGAAGCACAATTTTATTGAGATACCTCTTTCCAGTCAACGTGCCCTTGATGATGACTTCGGTAAGTCGTTCGAACGCTACAGTCTATATTTGAGGCACTCTTCCAGTGTGCGACTAGCTTTGGGACTGACACAAATCTATTCCTCTGTGCAGCTAAAACTAGCAGTGCGCAAAGCGTTCACCTGCAGACTTTGCTTGGTCGACACGACCGTCTTCTTTTTAAATCTCTTTCTGCTTTCCATTGACACCACCGGTCCAAACAACGACTCTCGATAGTTGCAGCTCTTCGGCAACACTCGCACAACTTCTAACACAACGAATCATTCTGCAATAGCCATAACCCAATGGTAAACTGATCGTGTGCCATTTTATTTTACAAAAGCTGGATTTCAGTTCACGTTTATGTTCAATTTGTAAAAGCAATTGTGACAGTTGTATCGATATCAAAATTTGAAATTTGACCACCATAGATCTTTCTCCATTCTCTAATGTGTTGAATGGTAATACATAGAAAGCGAGATATTGCATCATACCTGAGAAAAAAATGAAACAAACTTCAATTCAAGCCAATGATAGTTTGTTTCATTAATTATGTCAATGAGTATATTTCATTGCAGATGGTAGTAGCATGCCTGACCTGTTCCAGTTACAGAACATTTACTTGTTTTTCGTATAGACCATCATGGAAGTTGCAAAGAACCTGGAATTTGGACAGTGAAATACAATATGTTGCTTCTATTGCTCTTAAGCATGATGCGTGCTTGCACTTGCGTATGAAAACTGCGAACATTCCGGCAGTTCGCGAATTGTAGATGTAATGAGCGAGCGTATTGAAGTAACAGCATCAAATAACTGAACTGGTTCGACTTATGAGCAGTATGACACAGTGTAAAGCACAGTTTCATGAACGCATTAATGAGAACAAACTTTCTAAGCAACACGGTTATAGAATTATGTTAAGCCACTTCGCGATGCTGGTGTACGAGTGGGAATGAAACCTCCATTTACGTTGAACAATGGATCACCAAAAAGCGACACCAATCGGCGCAACAGTTCGGCTTGGCTTGTCAGATCCCCTGTTCATACGACGATAGCTTCATGGACATGCGTGGGTGAATCTGGTATAGGATTATAGAAGAGAGAAAAGGAACATCTTCGTGTTATCAAGAATACTGAGATCGATAGATCAGAGATTCTTTTCTGGTAACTTCCAAAATACAAGGAAGCTTTTCAGCACACTGACCCCGATGACTCTTTTAGTGTTTGCGACAGAACAAGACTAGTGATGCATAAAATACTGGTTTGCAGATTTGCAAGCGATGTGAGAAAAACGCGTCCTTCACCCACAAGAGTCAAAGAGCACATGCCGAAATAGCTTCTCCAAACTCGACCACGATCCAAGCAAACTCCAAATTCGTCAACACAAATCACATTATGGCATCCTATTGCACTCCAAGTACCCAGTCGCTCTCTATAATTAAACTGTTCAACAGTACTCTGCAACTGAGCATTGGTAAGGCAGTGACTATTTATTTGCTACATCCAGAACTCCGCCTACAAAAAGAATTTATTTACATTCGTAAGCCGCTTGTGAAGAATTTGCTTCAACTTTCCGTCCTCTTTTCATGTTTCTTCTTTTTTCTTCCTACTGATTTCATATTATTTTTAATTTTACTGGTGACGTAGCTATGACTTGTGGCGTGACATTGCGAGGGGAGTTCGTTCGCAGACCTGCAAACCTGCAAACCAGCAATTTTATGCATCAGTTATTCTGCCGTGAACACTAAAAGATGCAGTGTGGCCAGTGGGATGAAGAGCTTCCTTGCCTACATTTTCTATCAATCAGAAATTGCTCAAATGTTCTCCAAAAACATCACAAAGAGAAGATGAACCAAATAAAGAGTATCGACAGAGGAAGAAACGGCTCAACGAAGGAATTGTTTGAACTAAACACTTAGCTTCTTAGAACATAGCAAAATTTGCTACTCTTATCTTTGACTCTAGTTACTTTAAATCTTAAACACATTACCTTTGTTATTTATAAGGTAGTTATCGAAACATCATACATCTTCACAATGATTTGTAATCGTAGTTTTACGGAAGGTTTAACTTTCTATGATTGTTGCGCTTGAATTTCATTCTCTTATTTGTTCTCACATTCCGATGCAATGTTTGTGGATGAAATAATTCTTATTAATTCCTCTTGTGTTTGGATGAACAATAACTGTTCATTCCAGTTTGCTCCTGATGATCAGCTACACATTGAAAAAAAGAAAGATCTCCCGCTAACAACTGTTGGCCTCTTGCTTCTTTCATCAAATGAATAGTGGAGGACGATAAGTGAGACTTTAGGGGAATGATGCACTAGTGCATGATTTACTCGATTACACCCTAATCTGGTACCACAATTTGGTTCCTCTTCTTGTCAGGACAGGTTCCTCTCATTGTTTGACAGGATCAAGAATGGGGACTCAGATTGCAAGGTTTTTGGATAAAATGAAAAATTTTTCATGTAAAATCTGTATAGACGAATGCGGTTAAGCCAGAGGTCCATGATTTTTGACGTGTAATGTCTTCAGGTCATTTTCCTATTATATGCATTGTTTATTTATTAGTGCATCTAGTAATGAATGTATGCTGAGAATGCGGTTTCAATGGTGGATATAGTAGCTCAAGATGTTTGAGTTTGCCGAACTGTAACAAGCAGCCAAAATTAGATGCGTTTAGGTTTAAGCTAAAGAGGACAGGGGTGCATGAAATGATGAGATAATGACCTGAACTAATTCCATGACAAACATTATGATCTCTCTTAGAATTCTTTGTCTCGTCAGAATCAAAAAAAAACAAAAATTTTTTTTAGTCAAATAACTTGCGATATTTTCTGTACTAAAGGATTTACATGTGTCTTTCTTTGATTGAAAGAAGAGGAAATCACTAGGAACTCGGCAGACGTGCCGATTCGGCAGTAGCATAGGGGGGTACATCATTTCTGTGAAAAGTTCTCCTGTCGGCCTGTTACCCCTGCAGAAACTCGTACTAGAATGTTAGAAAGCTTATTAAGAAAGATACAACATGCGGTTATTGTCTCTCACGTTAAAGTGTATGTGACATCATAAACATTACATAAATGCGCAACTAATGACATCTAAACACCAGCAAAATACACTTATGAAAGCTGATAATCTGTTACTGAAACAAAAATTTTTTAGGCTGCAAAGGTAAATATTATTTAACAATGGAAAAATCTAAAAGACTAAGAAACTTGTTTTACGCTGAACTGACTGTACAGTGAGATCATCAAGTATTGTTTTTACATGCCTAAATAATACACATTTGATCTTGATTTTGTATTACGATCTTTACATTGTCTAATTTTCTAAGAATTGCAAGGGGTTCTGGATGACTCTTTGGGAAACCTCTGGGTTCATGCGACATGCTTGGTGTTAAGCTAAAATCAAGCACAAGGTGAGCGACCGTTATTGGAATGTCAACTCTGTGTGGCAATCTTTTTTCAGTGCAGACGGAGAGAAATTCTACTGACAATTCTAACAACCTTGTGAGAGTTGCTGCATGAAGTTTCAAATAAGAGAGCAAGGAGTCAAAACTTAACTGCTAACTAGTCAGATATCAAAAGGAAATTGCATTTTCTATAATACATTCTGTAGCTATGCATCAAGCATGGAAATTCAATGACATACTCTAATTAGTCCGGCAGCCAGAGCGAGTTTCTGCAGGGAACGAGGCCGAAAGTGAGACTTTCACAGAATGATGTACACCCTATGCCTACTGCGAATCGGCACGTCTGCCGAGTTCTAGTGAGTTCCTCTTCTTGTCAGACAGAATCAAAGAAAGACACATGTAAATCCAATGGGACGCAGATTGCAGTTTTTGACTAAAATGAAATTTTCCATGTTTTCTCTGATTAGACGAAAAGCACTAAACCCAGAGTCATAATGTTTGGCATGAACTGTCTTCAGGTAATTTCCTATGATGGGCATGTACTTTTATCATGCATCTAATCGGCAATGTATGTGAGAATGTGGTTGAATGTGGATAAAGTTGCTCAAAATGTTTGTGTTTGCCGACATTAAGAGACTCACCAAATCTAAATATGTTTAGGTTCATAGACAGGGGTGCTTGAAGATGAAAGGAAATGACCTGAAGACAGTTCATGCCAAAAATTATGACTCTGGGCTAAGTACTTTTCGTTTAATCAGAGAAAACATAGACAATTTCATTTTAGCCAAAAACTGCAATCTTCGACCCATTGGATTTATATGTGTTTTTCTTTGATCTTGTCTGACAGGAAGAGGAACTCACTAGAACTCGGCAGACGGGCCGATTGGTAGTAGGCATAGGGTGTACAACATTCTGTGAAAGTCTCACTTTCGGCCTCATTCCCTGCAGAAACTCGCTCTGGCTGCCGGACTAGATAGAAGAGATGATTTTTTCTGATTTAGTTAGCAGTTCTATAAAATCTATATTATACACTATCAATTGAGATTAAATGTCATAGGCATATCCTATGTTAAATGTTTTGACAAATTACTTATAAAGATGTTGTCAGTAGCAAAATCTATAATTACATTTTTGGTGGAGGATGGATGATTTGATTAACGAAAACAAATATTGTGAACATTTCTCTGAAAGGTTATCAGCAAACATGTTGGTAGATACGTATCTGCTTCACATAGGAAGGAATGACTCTTCCCTCTCTATTCAGTTGTCTTGAAAGCTGCCGACTTTTGGTTGACTTTTACTTCATTTGAATCAAAAGTATAATGGAATGTTTATTAACGAACGCTAAATTTCATGCGGCCTACTTGTTTGAAATTGGACATCCTAGCATTATTAGGAGACACATACATGAAAATAAAAGATATTTAATCTCAAATCAATACAAGTGATAATACAGGATACTGATTATCAAAATGTCTAAAATAAACATCATTGCAAATTTATTAAAACAAAATATATAACTACACTTTAATTTTGTTTGACATTGCCTGTTGCTTGCTAGATTGTCCTTGTTGAAAAGGAGAATGGCGAATAGAATAGATAACTGAACATCCAAAGATAATTGACGTTATCAATAGTCCTAATGAATTAGGGTTCATGTTAATGTAAAAGCAGTTGTATGTGCAAGTTTGTGAGCAATTTTTATCAACATATGAGCACATAAACATGTATGAATAATCATCCGGTATTGCACGCACATCAAAAGACGAAGCAATTAGAACTAAAACAAACGATGCTGGAATATGCCAAAGCTGTCTAGATGAAAAATTAGGTATAAGAGTGGACAGAATCATTATCACAGCAAGCAAACAAGCTGATGCAAAAGCCGTTTCCTTTATTATCAAATCGGGTGTTCGTGGATAATCATGAATATTCATTTGTCCGAATATATATGATATTGCAAAACATATTCCACTTGAGAGTATTGTAAGCGGTCGAAATAGATGGAAGGAGTACTTTTTCTTAAAGAATATCTCAAGCTTATTCTTCAGAAAATTCAAGTAATACCACGCCGTCATGATAGAGTCAGTAATAACAAAACCTCCGAGGAATAAATTCGAGATACCAAAGGAAAGATGGACGTGCCTTGCATTCGCAAAAATGTCCGACAAGAACTTATAAACAAGTAACTGCCTTTCTACTTCTTTGCCGCTCACGGGATCACAACCAATGTTGTTGTAGTATGCATACATGAAAACATGTAAAATATCACGAGACCAATTAAGTACGCCATAAGGAAGGAGGGCAAAATACATTGTGTTAGCTGCCATGTTTTCATGCCGCATAGCGTTGAAATATTTAGACAACGTACACATCGAAAGGTTCAGAATCAAGAAATAAACAATGGCAGCTGTCAATGATTCCAACCAATTGAACTGGAATGCCGGACTGGGTAAATCTTTCCATGAAATGTGGAAATCATCTCTGAAAATTTTCACTGCACAATGAACCAGTACGTAGAGTTGTAGCACTACCACCATACAACATCTGAATGCTCCTGTCCACATAAAACCTCTTAATCCGCCGACAACAATTAGTAATATAGAGTAAGCAAAACATATAGACAAAAATACAACGAAGTTATAGCCGAAAGCTTCAAGCGTCTGGCGAAAACTGGAGATAGAGACACTGATGCTTAAGTATAAGCCAATAAAACCCAGTATGATAAAATATCCCGTGAAGATTGTGCTTGCAAACCGTTGATGAAAATATTCAACAATAGTTACTTGCTTTCTATAACACAACTTCAAGAAAGGAACTGATAATACAGTTGAAATCATTCGAGCTAAAACAAAAATTACGCTGTAATATGGTTTCATGTAGTAATCCACCATTGTTAGATTGCCAACAAGAGCTGCACATAGTGCGACAAATATGAAAGAAATCTTTCTTCGACAGTTATCAAATTCCATGTTATTTTGATGACGAGATTCAATACCACATCGTTTACGGAAAGCATATGAAACCAACATACCTTCAATGATAATCGGACATAATAAGACAGCAATGTTTGATGTTTCACTCATGTGCTTATCCTTAAATGTTGTTGATGGGAACATTGTTCGATTAAATGTTCGAGACGAGTAGCTGTCAGTATTCAACATTCCTTCAATGTCAGAGCCTGTGGTTGTCGGATCTTCCATCTTGCATCAAACTTTCTAGTGAAAACGATTGAGTGGAATGGGTGTATGCAATTCTTTTTGAAATGAATGAGCTGAGCATACATAGAAATTCATCACTTCATGATAAAATTTGACAGAGGAGGATGCATTGATATTTGCTGGAATGGAATAATTAGGCCGATTATCTTGTTCCTGGACTACATATCTAAGATATCTAGGAGCCCATAATTGCATTTACATAGAGCATAGACTTCTAAATTTCTCTGGACAGATAGGTTGAAATTGGCTTTCTACATGGTCAGGCCAGAAATCCAAAATTAGACTACCCTACAAATAGACTATCATTAAGCATTATCACAGTTTTGCGACTACAATTCATTTCAAGCACAGTATGTGCGTATATTTATGAACATTAGGTTTTGGGACGCATGGGCCTACATGCTAATGCGCTAAACTCATATATTACACCTCCGCGTCATTTGCTTACTTTGCGATATTTCTTCTCACAACTTTCTCAGAACTGAGGCATCTGAGATTTCTGAACAAATTTGTTGCACATGTTCTTGAAAAGTTTCACTGAAATTTCGAAGCCTAATCGTCCGTATGCACAACGAGATTTTACGAAGAAGTAATTGGAAAAAATCATCAAGAATCATCAGATATTCATCGATATTCTGAGCACTGCCCTTTCATTTTTGAAAGCAAAAACTTCTATTACAATTCAGTTTGATTTCATAGAACACCCTCCAGCAAAAAATTTCTAGTTGAAGAGATTACTTTGGTAGAGAAGAAGGGAAGACCCCATGAATAATTCCATTCAAGGTTTTGCAGTTTTAGGGAAATCATTGATGTCGAACATTGCTAGCCCGTTATTGGTGATAGTGCATTCACGACAAAAATCACAGTTTTATATTTCAAGAGTGAAGATGAACAATCACCAATGCCATCATCTCGATTATTAGCATTCATATTGAAATCAGTCTCTGCATGTAAACATTCTGATCATGTGTTTTTGACTGCATGATATTTTATCATCTACATTTCTCAGACTGAATCCAGAAGACTTCAATAAAGAAATTGTTTTTTATTTTCTTGTAGGTGACGCACGGAGATAAAATAATTTGCTCCACTCATTTGACCGAATTCAGCCAAACCACTTCTCATAATAATCCGCTTGTACTTTCCCGAGTAGCGGTTATTAGCCTCAGAAGATTCTCCATCGCAGGTCGGATTGTTCAAGATCTGTTGACATTCTCAGAAGTGGCTGCTCAGTTGGGAATGCTGTTTGTGTCCATCATCATCGTTTTCATGAAAGTAAATGCAAAGATGGTTCCCCCGTATAGTTCACTTGTCCGTCCTGATCCCGCTTCTGTTCCCTTTGCTTTCAAGACATTCATAATGAAGGAATCGGCGGGTTCTCTTTTCCTCTCGAAACTGTCCCTTACCATGGTCAATGCTATTGTTGAATCTAGCGGAAATCTTCCGTCCGTTGACTTCGGCTTCACCAGCAACTTTGTCGGTCTTTCCCAAGTATAAAATAATTGAATCCGATCTCGAATTTCTATTACTGGATGGTCATCCGGATATTATACAAATGTCATCAGATGGAAAACTTTGGAAAACTTGTGATAGATGATATGTGCTTGTTGAACTGGATTTCTTCTCTGTGATAGATGCGAACATTCGCAGATTTTTCGACAGTAAATGATGTGACGGTAAATGATAGTGAAGGGAATATTTCAACTCATGATCGCCCCATTTAGTCCATGATCGATTTGAAATGTCACAAACCCAGATAGAATGATTTCTTTGTAGACTAGACAAAATTGTCGTAAGAAGATATTTGATCTCTTCCAATAAAATCTTCCGAATGTGTTTCCTTTGCCAGGCTATGCACTTGAAAATATAGCTATACCGGATCGCGGCTTTGGAGTTGTTTGGAGCAGCATCTAGACAGACAGGAAATTTGTTGACACTCCTTTAGATTACACGTCTTCATTTTTTCTCTTTGTTTGCGATAATGATTTATGTCCCTTGTGGTGGTACTGAAGTCAGATTCATGGAAGTGAAAGTTACACAAGACGGAATGTTTAGTTGGGATATAATGCTTTCTACTACTTAACTCGATGCAACTGCAAATTCAAATTTCTTTGTTATGATTTCGGTTGACAACCAGAAGCGGTATGCACATGTATGTTTGGTATTCTGCATTGAAATGAATCGCACTGGAGACTCATCATTTCAAATAGTCATTGATCACCGATAAGCTACAAAATTCGATCTTTGTAACACAAACGTTTGTTGGCCTGAACATGTATAAAGTGATTTCAAATTTTGCTCACCTATCTGTCCAGATAAATTTAGAAGTCTATGCATAGAGTATGGTTGTTGATCTATGTCTTCAATATACTACATGAAGGCTTCCGTCTTACTCGAAATTTACGATTCATGACAACTATAATTATCTCAATCGAAAGTTGATGTGAGTTGAAATCAACGGTATTTAATGACGTTAATTGGTTGCACTTTGTTGATAAATCCAACTTTTAATTTCACAAATCGTTGCAATAATGTTCAGCGGAATGTTCTAGTAGAGTAGACTAAAGATAAAATGGTTAATAGCTTCAAACACATCGAATAAATGTATGACAATGAGATTGACATTCATCTACAAATGGCTCATCTTCCTTTCCCATATGTGATTCCTCCTACAGCGATTCAATTAGCATCATGATAATAGGCATGCGCATTTTTTGCGAGTCACTGTTACAGCAATTCAGTTTTTTCACTTGAAACATAGAACTCTATGTTTCAAGTTAAAAAACCGAGTGAAATGCGGCTGCCAAATACATGCATCTTATGAGTTCAGCATGGAAAAAAATGAATGCGAAAACATCAGCTGTTGAGATCCGCAAACATGATGTTCTTCATGAACCCATGAATGATGTTTAACCGTCACTATACTCCCCTTTACTTGGGTACTTGGACGGTGCTGACATAGTCAGACTTTAATCTGGAGCGTTGTGATCCTTTACCCGGATGCCCTTCCTGATGACCCAATGACACTTTCGGGGCTCGACCTTATGACCGAAAGATCGCTAGGCCAAGCACTTAACCTCTGTACCACGGAATCAATAATTGATTGGAAACTTCAGAAATTGATCGAAATCCAGTCATTGCTCCGGTCAATGCTTTCCATTGCAACAAGCGATATCAGCAACGAAGCGCTTTATTTAATGCTTGTGTTTTGATGGCAATTTCAAAACCATGATGCTATTGCAGAATATTAGAAATAGACAAGATGAAAGAAATGCATGATGTATGTGTCATTTAGAGGTCAACAATGTAGAGTTGTTGAACGAAAAGTCTATGTAGCAATCGAATGCGTGTTCGTTATCGATCCGATATGTGACATTCGCATAATTTGAGTACATGCACGCTACATAAACATCGTGAGACGTGCATCCTTCTGCATCTCACTCCTGATCAATTACGTATATATTTTATGAACAGTGTATGACTGAATGATTGGGGCGCTCATTTGCGGTTTATTTTATCATGCTTTAACTTCAACAATATCGATGTACCCGCCGCCTAATGCACTTGGATGCGCAAAAGGTAAGGCTACATAACATTTCAGCCTAATTTTTCGAGCTCAACAAGTATAAAATGCATGCATGTAATCACAAGTCTCTAAAATTGTTATAAACAAATCAATGTACGACTTGCAGCAACAGAGCATCCAAAATCTTGGCTGGACGCTACCTTCATATTCTATGTTATGTAGAGCCATTTTCTACTGTTAGTGAAAATTTTCTGATTATTTAGCTAAATCGTACAATCCTAGTAATTTACATTAATGTAGCATTATATCATGGGATCATGGAAACATCAGAGATAGGCTACAGACTGTCTGATATTTCTGCCCGCTATTGCATGTTGTTCTTCAGAAATCTGAATATTACAATTCTTGATTACTGTTATGCAACAGATAATGGAGAGATGGAGATCATTACTTGCGCACCCTTAAATGTCTTGCAATATTGCCTTCAAAATTCCATGTTAATGCAACATCGATATCGATTCCATAGACATAACAAGGCCTGTATGATTTCCGTTCATCCAGTGGCCGAGGTTACAAACTAAACCCTCTCAATTTAGAAGATAAAGCAGCAATAAACAGCTACATAAAGTCTATAATCAAAGTTCTATCTCTCATACGATGATTGTAGCAACGTAAGTAAGCACCACTTAGGCTACTGTACGCATCACCATATTACAGCACGCATCACCATATTACAGCACGCATCACCATATTACAGCACGCATCTCCAGATTACATATACAGTACGCATCTCCAGATTACAGTACGCATCACTATCTTATAACACGTACCTCCAGAATTCAAGCTAGAGCCCTGTTGTCTGTTCCTGTGTCACGTAACATAAAAGTAATGCGCTGCAGTCTATCCCTCATCCTATGCAGACATCTAGCCAGCTGTTGCTTGAATTAAAGGTACAAACAATAGGTATTGGAATTCAAAAGTTGCGAGCGCGCCAATTGGGCATTGTCTGGTACATGCAGCAACAAGCACGATGTCACTTTTTTGCAGAATAGTGCAGCTGGGATTTGAAGCAATTATCCAGACCAATCATTTGCTTCCGATTTTTTTTGTTGAGTGATCAGCTGTGAATTCCACGATGTCGGATTGATTAGGACATTTTCGGAGTTTTATGAAAATGTTCATCCTATCCGATGCAGTCCTACTCTTCAAACAGCAGCAATGCTAAAGAAGAATTGTGCAATTTCCTAGACATGAGAAATCATCCTCTAGAGATTCATCCGATCAAATGGTGAGATAACCATGCTCAGGAATTCAAAATATTGACTTGTTTATCTCGACGAGCTTGTGCTGTGCTGTGCAATCTACAAGCGCCGCAAACGAGTAGGCACTTCGCAATGCACAACTTAATATGAGCGCAGGCGAATGTCACTACTTCCAACAATGCGACGAAGGTAATCTTTTTGAACTAAAAGGTGCACAACAAATCGATATGAGCTTCAAGAATATTTCCTTGCCTGATTATCAAACCGTCCTCTTCACAAGATTACTTAATAACCAAGATTTAAGTAGTAAGTTTTCTTCTTAACAATCATTTAAGTGTAGCAACTTGTGCAGAAAGTGGACTAGGTTGGGATTTTACAATTTTGCCACCAATGTTCAGCACGCTGTCACAAATTCAAAGAATATATAAGAAAGCAATTTTAGGATATAGCAGTAACGAGGAATTCCGTTGCTGAATATTCCATGAAGTAAAATGATAGACAGCAAAAAGGGATTTTGTTTTGAAGTCGCCGCTTTTTTATGCGTATAGCATTTTAGTTTAACATTCAATATCATTTCATCTGGTTATTAAAATACACTTTATATTTTGTGCACTTTCAATTCACTTTCAATTGCTTTTATAAATGTCAATATTTTCAAATTATTTCTGTTGACAACAGAGTTGCAAGCTGGCACGGCCCAATTTTTCAGAAATCACACAGACCGAAACTTCTTTATTAGCGGATTTTAAGAAGTGCAAGTTCCGTAACTTCTTTCAGACTCCTCATCATTTGAACTATTTTGCCTCAAGACAATTCGAATTATAAAGAAACGCTAGACCTACTCAATGAGCGAAGCTATATTAGCACTTTATAGTCCGGCAGCCAGAACGAGTTTCTGCAGGGAACGAGGCCGAAAGTGAGACTTCGTGAAAGTGCGAATTCGCGCGTCTGCCGAGTTCTAGTGAGTTCCTCTTCTTGTCAGACAGAATCAAAGAAAAACACATGTAGATCTAATGGGACGCAGATCACAGTTTTTGGTCAAAATGAAATTTTCCATGTTTTCTCTGATTAAACGAAAAGCATTCAGATCAGAGTCATAATTTTTGACATATAATTCAGGTCATTTCATATGATATGTATGTGCTTTTATCATGCATCTAATCGGCAATGTATGTAAGAATGTGGTTGAATTATCAAAATGTTTGTCTTTGCCGACATTAAGAGGCTCGCCAAATCTAAATGCGTTTAGCTTTATAGACAGGGGTGCATGAAGATGAAAGGAAATGACCTGAAGACTTTCCATGTCAAAAATTATGACTTTGGGCTTAGTACTTTTCGCTTAATCAGGGATAACACAGAAAATTTCATTTACATCAAAAACTGCAATCTGCGTCCCATTGGATTTACATGTGTTTTTCTTTGATCCTGTCTGACAAGAAGAGGAACTCACTAGAACTCGGCAGACGTGACGATTCGCAGTAGGCATAGGGTGAGCATCATTCTGTGAAAGTCTCACTTTCGGCCTCGTTCCCTGCAGAAACTCGTTCTGGCTGCCGGACTATAAAGTGCTAATATAACTTGTGGCCTCTGACAGATTTTATCAAGGTTCTACTTTTCTCTCTTTTTCCGAGGTGAAGACTATGCAACAGCGGTTTTCTGATATACTCTCCGGTCAGCAACTTTAACTGGAGGGAAAAGAGTATCATGACAACGAGACTTCGGCGTCCAGCGCCTTCTGGTACGACCATTGTCCATCAGAAGTCAATGGACGCCGAGAGCCCATCATTTTTTATTTTTTAAATTAAAATCATTATTGAGTAACAGCTTGGAGAGCTATTCCTTGATTTTCCGGTCGAGACAAATTATGCATGTATGTTGCCTTTTTGTTGACTTTTACATTTCTATTGTTTGATTAGATTATGTATGCACCTGACCATTTGCAGTCGGTCGCATGCCAATTCATGCTGATAGGTTTCTTTCAATTGACTCTTTTGTGACCTAAGGTTAAAATATTCACTACAGTCGGTGTCAGTTATTTTTTCCTTTACAAGTGGTTATTCCATTCTTCCGGAAATGCTGGAATATGGACTGTGCATTAATTGTGACATTCCATTGAATTTCACGAAGGTGCTTAGAATTATGGCTGGGTCGCAAAATGACTTCTTCTCCTTCTTCTGCCGTTTTCAGTCCACTGCTGAATGAGGGCCTCTACACGATGTCGCGCGCATCCATGTTTTTCCTGCCACTTTACTTAGACTGTCTTCCCTACACGTTCTCTCTCGTCTTCTTTTTCTTTTGCCGTCCCTCGAATACCATTCCGCCACCGATTTTTTTCTGCAACGCCCATCTTGTCTTCTTGCCACATGCTCCATTTCAGCTTTGCTGCAGTCTCCAGGACGTCACTTACTCCTGTCTGTTGTCTAATCCATGTGTTTATCTTTTTATCTCTTCTTGTAATTTTCAACATTGCTCTTTCCATTGCTCTTTGGGTAACTTTAAGTTCATTTCTATGTTCCTTCGTTGTCCTCCACACTACGCATCCATATGTCAACACAGGGAGAATGCATTGAAGGTTTGCCTCTTAGGGCAAAGTGGTATGTCACTCTTGAATATATCTTTTGCACAATTAAGTGCTTGCCATGATTGCACGTATACATCTCCTACTGATTTCCTTAGCGATGTTCCTGCTCATGCTTACTAAGTGAACAAGGTAAATATAATCTTGAACCTCTTCGATCTGCACGTTGTCGACACTCACCGGCTCCGAGATAACGCTACTGTTTTCATGATTTTCGTTTTGTCTACATTTATTCTTAGTCCTCTTTGCTTACTGGTAAGTGCTAACTCATTTATCATTCTTTTGATATCTTCCATATTTTCTGAGAAAATAACAATGTCGTCAGTAAATCGCAAATGACTCAAATTCAGGCTATCAATATTTATGCCTTTTCTATCCAGTCCAACGACACAAAACATTTTCAAGAACCGCCGTATACAATTTTGAGGAGATTGTATCACCTTGCCTTACTCCCCTAGTGACACTAAAAGGTCTACTCTCTTCCTCCATCCTGATAACAGCTTGACTTTGGCTGTAGATCGCCTTCAAGATATTCGCGTAAACAGGCTCCACTCCTTGGAATTCTAATGCTTTGAAAACCTCTTTGTGTTCTACCGAGTCAAATGCCTTCCTAAAATCTATGAAACCCATGCACAATGGCTTGCCGTATTCATTACATTTTTCGATTAACTGGTCCACAACATCCATATGGTCAGTTGTAGTAAAGTCTTTGCGGAATCTAGCTTGTTCTCTGTTTTGTTTTTCGTCGAGTACTTTGGTGATTCGGTTGCAGATGATCTTTGTAAACAGCTTGTAAATATGTGGTAATAGCGGAATTAGTCGGTAGTTCTTCAGGTTCTTCTTGTCACCTTTCTTGTGTAGCAGCATAACGGTTGCTTTTTTCCAATCGTTTGGTATCCTGTGATCAATAAGAATTTGCGTAAATATTTTCGCGATTCTATCAGCTATCGTTTCCTGCTAATTTAGTAGCAAGTCGACTACCAAACCATCATGTCCTGGTGCTTTCTGATTTTTCATTAAAGGTAAGGCGTGTTGTGCCTCTCTTGGCAGAATAGGGGTGACTTCATTCTCTAGAATTGATTGTGATGTGTCAAATTGGATTTCGCATGAATTGTATAGGCTTTCATAGAATATACGGCACTCTTCCAAAATTTGTTGTCTATCTGAAACCACATTACCTTGTCTATCTATCTATTAATGCTGCTATCACATTTTTACCCATATTTTTTGCTTTTCTGTAGCCTTTATTCTTTTCAATATATTTCCGAACAAAGTTTGTAATTTAACGACGCATATAATTTCTTAATTCTCTTCTTACCAATTTCCACAGTTCCGTGTATTCTGCCTATTTTCTGTCTGATAATGTATTGAGTTTGAAATATTTTCTTTGTTGTATTAACAGCTTAGTTTTCGATGATAGTTTGGCGTTTATTTCAGTGTTCTGCTTAGTTTTAGACTATTTATTTCGTTGTTTCCATCGCTGTCTTTGTGAAATGATAATACTCTTCAATTCCATACTGTGTCATTTCATTTCCTTGCTCCGTAAAACATTTCATTCTTTGCAACATGAGTGCAACTATGCAAATAGAGCATTCATAAAAATCCGAAATTGTATAACACCAAGGGACTACAACTGACGAGGACACTGATAGGAATACAGCAATACTACATGCGCTTATACTCCATGCTCACACAGCATGGTGAGGCAAAATGCAGAATGCTTTCTATCACAGCCTGACTTTGTGAAACTTTCAAGGTTAGATACTGCCAAAATATTCCAGTGTATTTTATGCTGTAAAACTTTGTTATGTTTGTTATGCCCCCTTCATAATAAACTAGTCTAAATATACAGGGTGTCCCAATAAGAACGGAAAATTTAAATTGGACATTATGCGTGCTATTTTATTTATAGAATCATGCCACTATGATCATGGAAATAGACTGTTTATCTGAAGTTGACTAGAGTGAAATTGACTCAAGGTTGCGGCACATCCGGAAGAACTACGTTGGGGCATGAATGACATAGAAATTGACAACAATAAAACCTCTAGAATGGAAGTTAAGCTTCATGCAATACACAATAGTGGCACATAAATCGCACGCATTTTCACTTAGATACACTTGTCAACGACTGTATCATTGGGTTAGAATCAGTCACATGCGTAAATGTAAGCTTTTAATTGGCTCTTCATGCCCCAACTTAGTTCCCCCGAATGTGCCGCGACCTTGAGTCAATTTTCATTCTATTCTACTTCAGATAAACAATCTATTTCTATGATGAATGACCAATTAGAGGCTAAGATTTACACATGTGACTGATTCTAATCCATGCAATGATACAGTCGTTGACAGGTGTATCCATGTGAAAATGCGTGTGATTTGTGTCGCCACTGTGTATTGCATGAAGCTTAACTTCCATTCTAGAGGTTTTATTGTTGTCAATTTCTATGACTATGATAGTTTGCATGCGAAAAGTCAACAGAATTAGACCAGTCGTCTCTTCTTCTGTTTGGCTAGAAAGGAAACATTGGAACATGTAGCGTTAATGGAATGGCACAATCTGCTGACATTATCCCATAGAAATCGAACAATGAGCAGCCAGTTCAACATTAAACACGTCAAAATGTGTGAAGTTTCAGTGACTGTTATCAACTGGATCACACAGCAAAGAGACACAGACAATGTCAAGTTCTGCAGAGAAGTTTGTGAACGTTTTTCGTACGCCTACTAAATTTTTTAATAATGATCGGAAGTCCCAACATTATCGAGAAAACTTTTGCGCAATGATCTGAATTCCTCGAATCTGAAAGAATCGAGGCGATCGGAGCATTTTGAAGGAAATCACAGCAATCATCAAAAACCTATTTTCCCTATCTCTGCTGAAAATTTATTTTTGCTCACTCAGTAAGTTCCTGCATGTGCCATCGTTTTGAATCAGTCTGCACTTCTAGCAAAGTGGTACTCTTAAACAATCTATGTGGAAAAGTCTGCCATTTCAACTGTTGTGACGGCCGTCGTTTCGCAACAGTCATACGCAAATTACGAACAATCTTTGGAAGATGAAATGTTCCAAGTGCATCAACAGTTATGAGAATGGTCAAAGAATTTGAAAAGACTGGATTGCTGTAACTGCTGTCAGATCATCGACACATGCTCGTCCACGTCGTTCAGCAGAGAACACCAGAGCTGCTCATCAAGATGCAGTAGAGAATCCGATGACATCCATAAGGCATCAGGCTCAACAGATGAGCATTTGCAAAAGCACCATACAGCGCATTCTCATAGGATACACAGCTTCACCCCTACAAAATCCAACTGACCCAAGAACTCAAACCAACTGACCATGAGCAGCGCAGCGACTAAGCCGAATGGGTAGCTGAACAAGCAAGCGAAGACAATTTTTCAAGCAAGATCTTCTTCAGCGAAGGGGCCATTTTCATATTGTAGCATATGTATTGATGAAAATCTTCATGCGCTTCATGAGAAGCAAATTCATCCCCAACGTGCTACTGTCTGGTGTGGATTGTGGGCTGGTGGCATCATTGGACCGTATTTCTTTGAGGATGCTCACGTAAATGTACTTACAGTGAACGACAAGTATCGGGCCATGACATGCCAGTATCTTGTGCATCTAATGGATGGTCTGGATATAGCAGAAACGTGGTCCCAACAAGATGGTGCCGCTTGCCATGCTTCACGTGCAACAATAGTTGTTGTCTCTCGTTGGGGTGATGAGAATTGAACAGCCAAGATCATGTGACTTCAACGCCTTGTGATTTCTTCATTTGGGGATTTTTTGAAGTCTAAGGTTTATGTCAGCAGGCCCTTGAGTACCCAATCCTTAGAGATCAGATGATTCTGTGTGGTTGAAATCCAATACGAATTATGCCAAGCTGTTATCCAGAATTTCAACACCAGAATTGTAATGTGTCGGCAAAGTCGAGGAGAACATTTGTTACATGTGTTGTTTCATACATGGTTGCTCCTCATTTATTTGTGCTCAAACTGAAAACTTTCACGTGAAATTGCAATTCCTAGTTATTTCATGAAAAAACAATTTCGGATTTCAGTAGGCAAGAAATCACTTTTATTTAAACAACAAAATTTCTGTTCTTATTGGGGACAAACTACAATTTCCGCTCTTATTAGGACACCCTATATAATTTACGATTATACTTCCTGATAAGATTCTACAACAGCTGTGCTTCAAAAATCTAGCAAAGTTGACCTCAATCGGTGTCTGAAATGGGCAGCTGAAATTATGATTAGCAGACCGCTGGTTGGTTTCCGATTTGGTCCCCCACAGGTGTCAGTCGACTGATGACACGAGTGATGATCATTGGCCCTTTTCGAACAGTGACATTGAGGTGAGCTTCGCAAAGAGATTTTAATTCTAAAAGCAATACATATTTACGCGAGCGTTCTATTCAATTTTTGTCAAAGACTAATTCGTTAACTTTGAGATGATTTTGGTCATGAAATCAATTTCACAATTCAAAACAATCGGCCGGTCTTCAAAATTTGCGGCCGCGGCGGCCACCGGTTCCAACCCTGGCGCTGAGTGCTGCTGAGTCTCATATATTTCTCTTTTTCATGAATCAAACAAAAAATTGCAAAGTGTTGGATTTGACAGGAGGGAAAGTTTCTCTATCAGGGGGTGGAGTATTTTCCTTGATAGTGAGGGCCTACCAGCTCTACATTTCTTCTAACCAGATTATCAATTCTTACTTTTGCGAATTTTATTCACTTTAGCAAATGTAGCTCCTCAGCAATAAAGTTTCTTTGTCAACTAGTCTATAGCGCGACCGATGCACTGACTTCTATTCATGAAAATTATCATTACCATGATTCACCAGTGCCTCTTCCATCGCACATTGCCCTTATGATTATCTTCAAAGACTTTTATTCTCTACAGATTCTGCAGAATCTATTGCAGCTCCTTCGATGTCATCAATCATTTTTGTTGTGTATCTCTTCAAGTAGCTCTGAACCCTGCTGGCATTGAAGATGACGAATGAATTAGAGGATCAGAAAACGCAACATGGAATAGGTAGCAAAAGATCGGAATCAAAAATGCAATATCAGTTATTGCAAGGTTTGCATGTATGTCGATAACGCAAGCTCATGCTCCAGACTGAATCGTTTTCATATATCTTCATAGCTCCATTTATTTTCATTCATTTTTTTATTGTTGCTGCATCAATTCTACTTAATTCAGAAAATCAATTTTTAGAAAATCATTTACATTTTGGTCTTTGAATATTGAGAAAAGTCAAGTTTCCTTGAATTTTCCGTAATTTTAGTGAATTTAAGCTTATCCTCCGCTGAGTTTTTTATTAGAATTTTTTTTTGGTTTTACGTAGATCCAGCACAAAATTCTAATTCACAAGGGTGCAGTACTATATGACAAAATACTAATGATACGGTACTATGCACATTTATTCGAGAGTCCCTTCACGCTAAAGAAATATTTTCTGTCATATTTATCTGATTCCACCACCAAGTCCAAATCCAACACTGATTGAACAACTCGGCTGGTTGAACAACGTATATTTGTGTTGTCATTTTCATTGTAATTTCTATGAGAATGAATTTGTCATTGAAATAATTAGGCCAACTATATGTGTTTTGACCATGATTTTGACATTCTGTAAGAGAAATATTGTACGAGTATGTGCACTTGTATTTGACATCGCAATTCGCAAAATATGCATTCGTTCCAATCCTATTATACCACACATTTTCCTGTGATTTCGAGGTTTGGTTCAGATCAAGCAATTGAATCATTGGCACATTAGTCTCCTTTGATTAATACATTCATGTATGAAACGGTAATTTGAAAAAATTAGTAGATATATTTTTGAACTTGCTTAATACAATTACTATTACAGCAATGAAAATCATAATGCTTTATAAATTCGTTGAAATTGCAAAATGCATAATGACTTAACTAAAACAAACAGGTCAAACCATTTTTATAAATAATCTTCATCTCACTTGATTTCTATCGAAGCATCTTCCAAAAATTGAGCCATAAATTTGCATTTCAGTCTCGTCGCCAATTGTTACAATGCTTGCATTTGTCCGTGCGTCATCAGCTCACGAAATTCTGCGTCATCTGATTAATGGAGTTGAGAAAGTGAATTTTATTTACAATAAGTTTCATGGCTGACAAAATGAGCGTTAACAACGTGTAGATTGAGTTGACTCCATCTGTCCCCATGTTTGACCAATGTTCACCATTTTACATTGAAACTAAGTGTGTATCAAAGTAATGTACGTATCTGTGTGGAAAGTAGATGTGCATTATCATAACACTGATGTGACCAATTGAACAACAAGATGCACTTAAATGCACGCCAACTTTAAGTTGTCTGCAAACGAAGCCCAAACCACTTGGATGTTTGTCTCCAAAGCGTTCTCGTTGACACATGTGCAAGATACAACCAAGGAGGCGCGTGGGAAGAGAAAAGAATGGAAAAATTGAACCGGAAGGAAGAGGGTACATTTGGACAAAATGGTGTTCATTTCTGAGAGTTTCGTTTACGTCTTAACACTGCCACAAGGACAGCTGTGGAGAGAAATTGAGGTAGAAGGAAGAGGGGCTACAAAGAGGGGATTGCGTGAAGAGATTCTGACAATTTTTGAAACAATCCTCTGCGTGTGTGTCACAGTGTGATGGCCACAGAAGGTTCAGTTCCTGCCATGGGAGAAAAGTCGGAAATCTTGGGCAACAATGCGAAGAAAAGTCGATGACAGGTTGAAATAGTGAAAGTGATCCAATTCAAATTATTTCTGTCATTTCCTAAAATCTGTTGTCTTTATTTGATGACTATCAAGTCGTAAATTACAGTGAAAACTATTTCGTTGTGGTGATAAATTTGAACTTTGAGTAAGTGAAGAAATATACGTCACATCAGTCTACTGAGCTATTGAGGATAAGAAATAAGCTTGACTATGTGTCGAAAAGCTTTCACAGGCCTAGTTCAGATCCCTCAGTATAAACACAGCTTCATATTCAATGTGCTGTAAATTTGAATTTAAAAAAAACGTATTTTGCACATTGCGGTAATTTTCTCGGGTATTCCTTAATTTTTTACATACTACTTTTAGCACACTACTGACATTTCTTGTAAGTAGTTTATCAATAATACCGGCATTTTGAATGCTATGATGACCTAATATGCTAATTGTGCATTTCAAATTTACCTCGGAAATGGTTAAATATTTAAATATGGAGTTATTTGGTGTTGAGAGATCTGAACTAGGCCTGATGAGGATTCCTGATCCTGGATAGACTAGCGGTGATTGAGATCTGTTCCCGATATTCAACTACTCAATATTTATCTATTATATTCATTCGTGTTATCAGAAAACATCTTTGATTGTTATTGATGCATTAACGTAGACGAAATGTTAGTAGTATGTCAAAAATAGCATTTGATTGATACGTACCAGAGGAAATCATCTCAATACGCCTCCTGAAAACCGCTACTTTACAATTAGGAATATCATACAGAAATCTCAATTGATCTAATAGTTCTAGCAATACTCTTTGATAATTGGCAGCAACCCTGAAAGAGCGCTTTGGTAATTCCTCATTTTTCAAGTCTCCTCCTTGTCATACTATACTCTCATTTATTAACTGAGAAACGTTGTGTTTTCAACTCTTTAGAAACCTCCTCCCAACACTACTGAAAATGAAAAGTAACCAGTTAACCGATAAGAATTTATATTGAAAATTTTACACAATATTGTAGAATCCAGTGAAGTCTAGCACTACTCTATCAAAAGGTCAATCTCTCGAAATTCCATGCGCTACCTGAGCTGACAGACAACTGTCAACTATGGTGCGCTGAATGCCACCTGCACGTGCATTTTTAAAGTGCGCTAAAGTGATTAAACTATCTGCGTAAGTTACGTTTTGAAAATATGAATTTAAATAGACGGTACCCTGGACTCTAGAGGAGGCATAGATATCTCAGTCAGATATGTTCATCACACTTTCTGCACAACCTGTAGTACTACAGTACTTTTAGCGTGGTGGGGTATTTTCTCAGATCTCAAAATTTTGCATCAGTGGCGTCAGTTTTCCACAAGAGATCCATATTTCAATCATTGAAGTCGAAAATTGGTTTACATGACTACCGGTATGTAACAAATCAATCCGAGCCTCTCCCTTTACACGAGTACTCTATGCGAATGCAAAACTCGAACCTGGTCAGATATGAGTTACTCTGCAGGCATTGAGCCTCTCAAAATTCAGTCGACCTTTGGCCAATAGCATTGTGCTTCTCAGTTTTTTACAATTATGCTAATGATTTCTGTTATTGCTATCTCCTTATAAGAATGGACCATGGTCATAGAGATGAATTCACTTGCGTCTGGCAGCAGATCAGTTTAGAGCGGGCAAAGCTTCCCTTGTTATTGCTTCTAATGGCAGCAACTGATAGAGATTGACACGGAGATGTTCGTCTCCTTTTGGCTTGCGTGATTGCCCAAGCACGTTCAATGCAGAAGTGCCTCGTATATTCGTATTATGGAACACACGAGCTTCAATCGCAAGATTGAGGGTGTCTGTCACGTAAAAAGTTATATGTACATTGACACGTCCATGTATTTGACTCAATTTTTCTCTGCGATTAATTCGTTAAATGGAATTATTATTCACACCGTTCGATTACTAACAATCGAAATTTACTGACTGTGTAATTTTATTGTTGTTCATGGTTAGAATTCAAACTTGAATTTGCACTGTGCTCAGTGGAAAATTTTTTTTTGCTGATCTTGAGTCTACGGTCGCGGCCGTGACCATTAGGAAACGTTATTTCTAGCTACAGCACACTGAAAAGTCAATTTATATCTGTGATCATAATATGTCAAAAGTGCACCTAAATGATCGGGCCAATGCGGGACTGCGATGCAGACAGACTTTGACCACCTGCTTAACTCTCCTTTCCGAATATACTCGTAGGGTGTTCATAGCTATTCCTATGTATGCCAGGCGGAGGAATGTCGTTTTCTCATTGTTTTCTTCAAGACGCATTTTTATTTAAGTTTGCATACTTGAATAGTCTCAAGAGTCTGAATTGCAGGTGAATTTCTTTGATATCTAATTCCTTGATCCTTTAGTACATTATTCCATGTTTCGATCAAGATATTTCCTTCATTTCTCTTCAATTCTGGCTCGGGAACGGTAATAATCTTGAGGACAAATACAGTTTTCATCCAAGTTTATCACCTATTGAATAAAAGCGGAATTTTCTCTGGAGACCATCACAATAACTGAAAAACAATTGTACTCCATTCGTATGTTTGATCTGCAACATCTAACCAAATTAGTGGTTTTTCACAAAGAAAAGAGAATCTTCATGGCGCTCTCGTTTGTCTGTTTTCTTCCGCCATCTCAGAGAAACTGTCACACATTTCTCCATGATCCACTAGGGATTAGTTCCACAAGCAAAACGACTGTACCCGAACATGGGAAGAAACATGAAGTCACAGAGTCTGAAATGATCTGAAAATGGTGCCAGTCGTCCTATCCTTAAACAATAACGAGAGATAGATGGCTAAGATAAACGAATTATTCAAATCAACATCATTGTGACTGTTTCATGTACTTTTCAGTTGTTTCAGTGCAAGTGTACACAGTCTGGCATATTTGATTTCAACAATAGCTTGAGAAGTACGCGAAAGCCAGTCAATAGCTATTGACGATATGTTTCAAATAGTTTGGACCTTTTATCACAAACATCAGAGCTCGAGTCGATCTGTCAGACCGTTGCAGCTGCAATGAATAAACTCAATTTCCAGCTAGGGTGATTTCTTCCATGTGTCTAAAAATCCGTTTCCTGTACCACAAAATCTCAATATTTTGACTTTATTTTTGCACCTATAAAGCTTTTAAATTTTGATATTATACTATGACCCGATCTCAAATGATTTCACAACAAGCAGACTGAAGGATTTTTTACTGAAATTTACATGTATTGATCAGACATTCATTTGTTCGCACTGAAGAGTTCAAACGGAGAACTAAATAGCTACTATGTTTTCGGGGCAAAAATTTCTGTTGCCTTTCGAGATGCTTTCAAAAAAAGAAAACTCCCCCTCCCCCCAACCGCAAGACGAGGACTGGGCGTCTTATAAGAGATTGTAATCAATAGGAGAGACATCTTAACTTGTCATCTCTATTATCGCAGATAGGCCATTTCCTTGAATTTGCTTGACATTGTACGCCTTCATGCTTATATTTTCATCCACAACCGCAGCTTTGGCACGGGTAAGCACGCAGAACACCATCCTTCCTATAGGTTTACGCAACATTGCGAATGGTCAGTAAGTGCTCTGTGCACCAGAGAGCAACCCCTAACCAATTTCAGCTTCCTGTCACCAATTTTTACAGTTGCTGCTTTTAGGGAGCAATCAGAATGTCTACTTACTTCTGGATACTGTGTCCGTACCTTCATAGCGCAGTTCTGAAACAGATGTGCGGTAAATGCGGAATGAAATAGGCGAAGGTAAACGTTTTTTAATAGCTGATCGGCCGATTGCATATAAGTATATATATATAGTTATATACATGTAACGTGTACAATCGGATAAGAGAAGCAAACAGTCGTCCCCTGCCGTATTTAAGTCGCGAATGCAGTCTTCCATGAATTGATCGACCATAGCACTGTCGAGACTCCTAACCAGAGGTACTCATAAAGCCTTGCTTTATCTGGATGGAATTTCCTAACTTTCAGCGACAACATTCACGAACTTCTTCTTCTGGACTTCAGATTCGTCAGCAACTAGAAAGATCGTGCCAGATAATCTGGATTTCAAGTTCCTTTTTTCATCGGCTGCTAATTCGGTGCAAGTTGTCGGCATGTAGACATAGAAGGCAAAGAGGATGCTTGACACAGTCAACTATGTAATGTTTTCTTGATCAATCCCGACAGTGTAAATCAGAGCTTTGTCGCGGAGTAAATATTTTCTTCGTAAGCATCTGGAATGATACATCAGAGATAGATATTATGTTGAACAAATGTGGTATTTTCACATGAGCTTAATCTGGCTTGAATGTAGTTTTCCAGCCAACGTATGTCCTCAAATTAAAAATGTTGTTTCGATATAATAGATATTTCATGGTCAATCTAAGTGATCATTAATTGCACCATGCATATTACATCTTCTAATAGACGCCGGTCTCCTATAGAGGCCGGTAAAAACGTGATCATAATTTAATAAACGGAGGGTGTCTTATAAATGCTGGGTCTCAGACACCGGACATCCTCTGTTTTTCGGCAAGCTTCAATTCCTGCTTCTATTGTTCAAAAAGTTGAATTGGTTATAAATAAAGCTAATAAAATCATATGCGGGGATTTTCGTTTATGTTCAGTGATTCCTGATTTCATCCAGCACCGTAATCAGTGGCGTCGTGTAATGGGCGCCTCCAAATTTTTTGAGCATCCAAAATCATGCTCTTGCTTTCCCCTTTTCACACGAGTTATTGCTTTTACTATACTGACAATAATTGATGAATCCACAATTTTTAAGGTGTTCCCCTTTGTCTTCTTCCTCTCGTGTGCCTTTCCCGCTAGGTAGGATCGACCGTCCGAATTTTCGCCCACCAAAAGGTCCGGTTTTCTGCGTCGGTTTCCTTCAGCTGCAACTCCTTCATGTCCTTCGTCCCTCCACCTCTTCATTGGTCAGCCCCTTGGTCTTCTACCTCCACCTGGGAGTCTTGACCTTTGACCTTCTTGACCGGGTTGGAGTCGTCCATTCGCTTCAAATGATCAAACCAGCGCAATCTTGTCTCGCGCACCTTCTCTGTTGTATGTAGATTTCTATGGTCTGGCAATTGTCATTGTGTTTTATTGACTCCCTGAACGTCACAGTTTATTGACTGGCTGAGCGGTCATCTGTTCGTGTAGAGACATTCATGTATCTTGATAATGTACCGATCATTCTATAACTGATGGTGCCCAATAAAGTGGTCTAAATCCTACACTGTAAATTTTCATATCAAACATTCTCCATTATCCTTGCCACCCAGCTTGTTACGAATGTTCTCGCTCTTTAGGCAGTCTCGCAGTGTCACACTTCTAATCACAGAATTAGACATGTCGTCTCTTCTTCTGTTTGACTAGAAAGGAAACATTGGAACATGTAATGCCTATGAAATGGCACAATCTGCTGACATAATATTATAGAAATCGAACAATAGGCAGACGGTTCAACATTAACCCTCAGAGACCTGAGGGGGGTTCTGTGGACCCCAGAGCCACATTTTTCTATTTCATTTTTTGTGCTGAGGACTGCTCATGCCCATGTAAAATCATTATTTTTGACAGTGAATCTACATGTGTTATTTCCACAGAATTAGATTGTTTAACTGCATCACTTTGCTAGAAGTGCAAACTGAATCAAAATAATGGCACATGCAGGAACCTATTAAGTGGGCAAAAAGAAATTTTTAATACCTTGCAGAGATAGGAAAAATAGTCGTGCGTCACTTGCGGATTGTTGTGGATTCCTTCAAAATGCTCCGATTGCGGCGATTCCTTCAGATTCGAAGAATTCAGATCATTGCGCAAAAGTTTTCTCGATCATGTTGGGACTTCCGATCATTATTAAAAAAGTTAGCAGGCGGACAAAATAACGTTCACAAACTTCTCTGTAGAACTTGACATCAACTGTGTCTCTTTGCTGTGTGTTCCGGTCGATAACAGTCACTGAAACTTCGCACAATTTTGCGTGTTTAATGTTGAACTGGCTGCTCATTGTTCGATTTCTATGGTATTATGTCAGCAGATTGTGCCATTTCATAGGCATTACATGTTCCAATGCTTCCTTTCTAGCCAAACAGAAGAGGAGACGATCTGTCTAATTCTGTGGTTATTTCATTTCAATTGAATCATTAGAAGTATGGTAGATAGGCCAAGGGGGTCCACTGGACCCCCCTCAGGTCTCAGAGGGTGTAGAAATTCACATCACAAAACTTTTGTAATTAGATGAAAAATGATTTCAGACATATCCACGATATAGCACATAAAGAGTGAAAGTCATTTATTCATTGCCCACATCATGCTCGTAGCATTGTGTTGGAAGATCGCAAAATGCAAATATTTTGCTTTCGCACATGATGTCGCGTGACTGGTTGGCCTATATGAACAACTCGACATAAATCAGTGTCCGAAATGAAAGCTATCATTATATTCATAGTTGAGCACCAAAAACAGACTGCTGACAAACTTTTCACATCAGTAATGATGAGTTTGAGATCTCCACAGCGGTTTTTAGGTTCTAAAAATACAGCAATTTTGACTCATTTAGGCTTATTTCTGATAGCTTTAGATAAATTTGAAAGAATGGACAAATGGAAAGGTTTGACTGCATGGATCAGATCAATTTCATTAAAATAAACTATCTGAGGCTTTATGGTGACAGAAAATATCATAGAGCCGCCTCACTACAACTGATGCTGTACTAAATGTGGTTGACTTATAAAAACAGAGGCTATGAAAACAGGTCTCAGAGGGTATGAAAAAGCTCAGGTCTCTGTGGGTTAAACGCGCCAAATTTTTCGAAGTTTCGATGACTGTTGTGATCAACCGGATCACACAGCAGAGAGACACAAACGATATCAAGTTCTATAGAGAAATTTTTTGTGAGCGTTTTTTCGTGCGCCTGCTAACCTTTTTAATAATGATCGCAGGGGCCAACATTATCGAGGAAACTTTTGCGCAATTATATAAAATCTTCGAATCTAAAGGAATCGCGGCGGTCGGAGCATTTTGAAGAAATTCACAGAAATCCGCAAGCAACGTACCACTATTTTTCCTATCTCCGCAAGGTATTAAAAATTTCTTTTTGCCCACTTTAAGTTCCTGCATATGCCATCGTTTTGAATCAGTTTGCACTTCTAGCAAAGTGATGCGTTTACACAATCTAATTCTGTGCATCTGATCCTTCGCAACATTCGCATTTTCGTCTTCTCCAGCATGTTCTCCTCCAGTTTACCAACTGTCCAGCATTCGGCTAGCACGGGTCTTATCATCGTCTTGTCGTCTTCAACTTTGTGCTCATTTGTTTATCACACGATTGGCACCAGCTCCCTCCACTTGACTCATGCTGCAGTAATTCTTGCTTGTACTGCAGTGCAGTGTGTTCGAGCCGCCTTTTTCGTGCAGGGTGACTCCTAGATATCTGAACTTTTCCACTTGTTGCAATGGTGCACTTTGTCAATCTCTTATGTCTATTTGTTATGCTAATTTACTGCTGGTCAACTTTTGTTTTTATGTCAACCTCGAGTCTTTTCTCCTCCATCTCTTCTTGCGCAATATAACCATCTTCGTTGTAGTTCCTCTTCCGATTTTGCAGTCATTATCAGGTCGTGGGCAAAAAACAAATCCCATGGCTCTTCCACTTGTCAGCTGATCCTTGGTGGAGTCCCACTTTGATATCAAAGTCCTCCGTTTTCACATAGTTCGTTCTTAGAGCCGCTTTTTTTGTTTGTATGTCATAACAATGAGGCACTCCTCTCGGTCTCAGGCACCAGAATACCAGCTCTCTTGGCACGTGTTCATGCCTTCTCTAGATCTATAGAAGTGAAGAACAGATCTTCATTTACTTCGAGAAGTTTCTCTTTTAACTGTTTGACAACAAACACGGCGCCCATTATCCCTTTTCCTGTACAGAAACTAAACTGCATGCTGTCAACGGCGATCAACTTCCGGAGCTTTGCTTCCAGAACCTTTTCGAGCAGTTTCATCGCATGCTCCAATAACTTGACTCCTCGAAAGGTGTTGCATGCGAGCGGGTCCCCTTTCTTCTCATAAATGGTCAGAAGCTCAATCCCCTCCCACTCCTTCGGTATGCTCTCCTGTCTCGCAACTTTTTGTAACAGTGAGAGCATCCTATCAAAAGCACGATCTCCACACTTGAGTAAATCGATGCCTCAAACAGATGGTCCTGTTGTCTTTCCATTTTTCATGCGGTGCATGGTTATCTATACTTCCTCTTGCGATATATCCTATACTGGACATTGGACTAGGGGTTGCTCACTTAATTCTTCTATCTCATTTTCTTCATTTAAAGTTGGCTGAAATACCGTTGCCACCGCCTCTTGACTTCCCTTTCCTCCACCATTAGCGCACCCTGCTCGTCCCTATAATAACCACAATGTTACCGATATCTTTTCTCGCACTGGGCCGCTGCTTCGCCACTCGGTAAATAGTCTTCTCACTCTCCTTTGTGTCCAACTTCTCATAGAATTTTTTCGATTCATCGTTTTTGCTTTAGCCACTGCATTCTTTGTTTCGTTCTTCGCTTGTTTGTAGGCCAGCTTTCTTTGGTCTCCGCCTAGTTTTTGCCACTCCTTAAACAGTTGCTTCTTCCTTTCAGCTTCACCTGTGCCGCACATTCCACCACCATGTTTCTTTCTCCTGGTGCTTGCCGCCTTTTGTTGTTCCACATACCTCTCTTGCTGCCTTTAGCTCCGTTAATTCGATGGACCTCCAACGGTCATCCACTCGTTCGCCATCATCCTGAAACTGTTTGCCGACACTTCCGCGGAACTGCAATTTAGCATGTCCGAGTAACTTCTGTACTCTTATCTTCTTCTCAACGACTCTCTTTACATATAGTGCCTTCCTCGTCCGGATAACTCCACAAGCAGCCGGTGCTGTGTAGTCACCGCTTCTCCCGGAATGACTTTGCAGTTTTTCACCATCTTCAAATCGTCTCTTCCCTTTTGTTGCATGGAAATGGGAAAAATTGTTCCCCTTTGTGTTGCATGAAAAATATGATACCGGTATTTTATTTAAAATTTACACTATGCATCCACTGTACATAAATAAGCTCGAATTTTAGACTAGATAAACGACATTGTGATTATTATTAATAACTTCCTTCTCAAGCATGACCACTGGCGCCCCGAAAATCTGCATTTCAAATGTTAGAAAGTTACGAAAGCCGATGGAAGTGAGCTATTCTTACTTGTGCTCCTCGGCGCCCCCTTGATTTCTGTTAACGGTTTCAAACCTTCTTGGTGGTTTTGAGTCTTCTAATTATATTTTCTTTCCGCAGAATTCGAAGTGAAGTTTGTAATCCACTGGCTTTCTGCCAGGGGCTGGGTTCGCTATGTAGCGCTTCAGCGTAGTAAACCGATTCTCTTTTCGGGATACCCAGACTGTAGCAGCACAGCATCCGTCCGAGAGAATCCTCCGTTTTTTTTTAAACTTGTTGTCCGGATACGGGAAATCACTTGAACTTACCTACGCTTCAGCGTAGTTTTCCGCTTAGTTCGTTTTTGTTATGTGAGTTATTAACAAAGTGGTTTTCACCAATAGGTTCTCCGTTTATCTGGGCTTTTCGCTACGGGAGTTCCTTGTGTGGGTTTTCAGCTGAGCAGGTTTGTGAGTAGGTTTCCCACTGAGTCGGCCCCGTTGACCAAGTTTCTGGCTTTTCCGCTAAGTGGTTTTCCGTTATGTTGATTTTCCGTTGAGTGAGTTTCCGCTGACTGGTCACTGCTGTTCTTTTGCAAACTTTCCAATGAGTGAGCTCATGGCCGATTATATCAGGCCGTCGGTCAGATTAAAGTTTTTTATCATATTCTCCAACTCCATGATCACTTCAAGACTACCTGCGATTGATAAACCAAAGCATGGCTCGTGGTGTTTGCATCGTTTACAAACTTCATTAAAGCCTGGTCACTTATCAAAATACCTCAACTTCGAATGTGGATTACTTAAAATACTTCGACAAGTTATTCTCGATTTGTATTGAAATAAAAATAAAATTACTTTGCAAGCTTTCGAGTGAGCCTGTCACTCGTCGTCAGGCACGAGTACAGAGAGTGAGTGAGACAATTTAATTGGAATTTAAAGATTCTAGAATCCAAACCGCACTTCATGTGCCTCCCTATGCAGTGTCTTACAGACTGATTCCCGACTCAGTAAATGGTCCGATGACCTTGTGGTCTGCTTGCATTTCCTTTATCTCCAACGTCGTTGTTTCGAACCTGACTGCGGCTGATAAGACCCAAAAGTCTGATGATGGCTACATCTGTTAGAGATATGCGGAAGCATAGAATGTGTTGGGAAAAATTCGAATTCAGCGGTAAGAGAGCATTTAGGCTTCTATCACTCCACTTATGCGGCAGCTCCGAATAACGGAGAAATTTTCCCGCCTTCTCTAAGTGCACTGTATCTATTATTATTATTCGAATTCCTGTAAGCACATATTGTACAATTGTATCTTTCCCTTCTCCTTCTCTTATATCTAAAAATAACCATTTCTGCACAAAGATAAGATTGGCACACTCTATCATTTCACATCGCACGCTACTTCCGCTTGCATTACTTATAAACTGATTCTCCGCCACGTACCATCCATCGTTTCCCAGGAAATCACTTTACCGTAATTCTGCTGACAAAACAACATTTGATTTCTCATATAACCAAGATGGTCCAAAGCATAACTGAATTAGATAGAAAGGAAAAATGTCCTCAGACTTGAACAATATAAAGCACAAAAATTCCTTATCAGCCGTAGGCGCGATGTTTCACCCCACAAGGGCTCGTCTGCACGGCTCGGAATGGCCCAAACTAGCTTAAAATATCTAGAATGGCTGAACAAGTTGGCACAGCAGGCTGGTCTGCGTTTATCTATCCTGGATTGCCGTGCGACTAATTATCATAAAGATTGCAGAATGCCGGTTCGCCTGGGCATTGAATAGGAAGACGTCTTCATACTTGAACTATTTAAGCACAACAAGTTCTTGCAGAATGAAACGTCAGCGGCTTCCAATAGAATTTCAAATGTACATCACTTTTGAAGAAATTGAATGATAATCGCATATTCTGGTGTCGAGATAGTTCATTGAAGGTTGTGCAATGGATTGAATTGCATTATCATAAATTAATGTATAAATTATGATTATTTATGTTCGATTAATCAAACTCAGCACCAATTCTCTTAAAGCTAAGCTCATCAAAATTTTGTTGCACATGTTTGAGTTCGTGTATTTTTGAAGCACTGGTGTTTCCTTTGTATCACACCTTGAATACATATATATATACCTTGAAATACATTACATTGTTATTGAAATTTCAAATTCATTAATGAAATGTTATACTACTGACATCAGAAGTTTGAATTACATGAACCGTATTCATTTATTTATTGAAAGTTTTTAAATCAATCAAGTGCTCGCTTATTCCATTTCGACAGCCCAGCAGTATAAGACACAATTCTTTTTGACGCTTCATGTGATCGCAACTTCTCACTTTTCACACACCACCGAACAGCCAGACAGTATATACTCTCCCTTTTCGAAAACATGATAAGCGTTATTACTAATTACCATTAACCTCTTGACCCCCGGTTGCAAAAATCGCAAATGTCCTAAACTGACAAAGACGTACACTGCACGTCCTTGCTCAGTGCTAAAGTGACAGGTCAAGAACGCTGACACTCCTGCAACTGACAAAGACGTGCACTGCACGTCCTAGCCTACACTACTGACTCAATAGCTGGGCAGTTGCTGGAATGAATAAAGGACGTGCACTGCACGTCTTTGTCAGTTGCGCTAGTGTAACCAGCAAGTAACTGGGCAGTTGCAGGAATTAATGAAGGACGTGCAGTGCAAGTCCTCGGGGTTCAAGAGGTTAATGCATTACTTGAAGGAATTAATTAAATCAATTACTTAACTTCGAAGCAATAACTACACGGATAGTTCTAGATGTTCAATTAAGATTTTGGAGAGTAATGAGACTTGATGCAGCGATCGGTTGGTGCAATTGACTGATTAGCGTTCTGAAGCAATGACAAAACAAAAAACATTACACGAATTTGCAAGAATTTAAGCTAGTAGGAAAAACAATTATTTATTTAAAAACCTTTAGGAGGTATGACATACCGTTGTAATCTGCAGTGTGATTGATCTTAGGTTGATACTCTTTTATCATTAAAGCTTCTACAACATTTATATGATAATTACTGTTACCTTTATACCTTATGCGAAATTGATTACTTATATCATACGTACAATGATTACATGTATTGATATGTTTGTAAACTGCTGTATCTGTACTTCTATGCTCTTCGATCCTTTGTTGGAGTCTTCGTTTGGTTTTGCCAATATATTGGCTGCTTGGATCACCCAAGCATGTGAATTCATAGACCACACAAGACTTCAGCAAAGGTCCCGATTTGCATTTCAAAGAGAAATATGATTTTACTTTCGTAGTGTTGAATACAATCTTAGAGTTGATACCGTATCTTTTGTATATTTTCATCAAATTATTCCGTAATGTAAGCGATGGTTGACCAATATACGGTAGTACTGTATAGTTTACATGTGCATCTGCTGTACTCGTACATGTATCATTGTGCCTGTTGGAAATCACTGTATTCTTTTTGTTAAGAAAGCTACGTACGATTTTTTCTACTGTACTCCGTGGGTAGCCGTTTTTCTGAAAAATACTAGTCATGTTTTTTACTTCGTTATGAAACATTTCCCAGCAGTTTGATACTGTATATGCTCGATGTACAGTAGAAAGTATCTTCGGTGTTTTTAGAGACAAACTTTACAAACTTCCATTTACCGTAAAGATACGTATACTGGCCTCTTATTAAATTACAATTCCGTTTGCCCAAGGCAATGGAAAGTTGGACTTATTAATGGGATGTTACATCGAGCATATACAGTATCAAACTGCTGGGAAATGTTTCATAACGAAGTAAAAAACATGACTAGTATTTTTCAGAAAAATGGCTACCCACGGAGTACAGTAGAAAAAATCGTACGTAGCTTTCTTAACAAAAAGAATACAGTGATTTCCAACAGGCACAATGATACATGTACGAGTACAGCAGATGCACATGTAAACTATACAGTACTACCGTATATTGGTCAACCATCGCTTACATTACGGAATAATTTGATGAAAATATACAAAAGATACGGTATCAACTCTAAGATTGTATTCAACACTACGAAAGTAAAATCATATTTCTCTTTGAAATGCAAATCGGGACCTTTGCTGAAGTCTTGTGTGGTCTATGAATTCACATGCTTGGGTGATCCAAGCAGCCAATATATTGGCAAAACCAAACGAAGACTCCAACAAAGGATCGAAGAGCATAGAAGTACAGATACAGCAGTTTACAAACATATCAATACATGTAATCATTGTACGTATGATATAAGTAATCAATTTCGCATAAGGTATAAAGGTAACAGTAATTATCATATAAATGTTGTAGAAGCTTTAATGATAAAAGAGTATCAACCTAAGATCAATCACACTGCAGATTACAACGGTATGTCATACCTCCTAAAGGTTTTTAAATAAATAATTGTTTTTCCTACTAGCTTAAATTCTTGCAAATTCGTGTAATGTTTTTTGTTTTGTCATTGCTTCAGAAAGCTAATCAGTCAATTTTGGAGAGTCCTTGAATATTGTATTGAATTACAGAAGTAGCACGAATTTCTGTTCTACTACATGAGGGTTTGAAAATTTCACTTGAACATGCGTGTAATTTGTAAAACAACAGATTGTCGGCGAATTGGTCCAGATATTGACAATGGTTAAAAACAATTTTTTGATTTTTTTTAAACAAAGCATATTGATTTTAGCTTCTCTAACATATTTTTTACAGTTTTTGTTCATTTTTCCATCATGTTAAATCGTTTTTGGTCAACTGAGATGCCTATTTAATAAATCACCATTTAAAATCTGTCTAGCAGATGTGAGAAGTAATATCGGTAACATGTCATTCGCATGTTTGCTATAATATATAGAGCAAACACCTATAATTGCCGGCTGCAAATTTCTGACACAATTGCTCACATAAACCCTCGCATGTGTTTGTAGCCATGGATGGACAGCAATCTTATTTTTTATCATTAATTGTTGCCTTTATCTTTTGCTTGCATAATAATCACTATAATTTACACTATATACATACACATCTGTAAGTAATAGTTTGCATCATCCTACATCGCATGTGATTATTTGAAAACTCTAAAAGTCAAAAAGCATGGTTTTGAATTATCTCTCTTTTGAGCATGCAGTTCATTGAATTCCTATGTGAATTAATGGAAGAGCTTTGCGTCGAGAGGTTCAAAATATTGATCAGATGCAAATTGATCAAGTATGGTTAATATTCGACTTTCTTTTATATTGTAATAACATCAGGATTATCATAATAAATGCAACATGATTTCGAATGATTATACATGTAAAACCTTTCCGCTAAAACATCCATAAATATAGAGTCATCTCTGGCTGCGTATATCCATCCGTCTTTTAGACAGGAGTACATCGAATGGTAAAGGAATAGCACTTCGGTCATGCAGTGAATTATGTTGCAATTTTTGACTTATCCTTTTAAGATAAATCTATCGGCATCAGAAGAACATTCTTAGAAGGTCTGAATGAACCTCAGGAAAAAGAGCATTCTATAATGATCTCATGAGAATATTCATTCAGAGGTGTCAAGAAACAAAGCAGAAAATATTCACTTAATTCTTTGTCGATGCAAAAGGAAGAATCCTGGATGCTTGTGTCAAAGGAACTGATACAATGAAATCAAATAGACAAAGAAATATATACGCACAGGTAGTTAGACCGTTCTAAAAAACAAAGAAAACTTCACGAAAGACTACATTCAGGAATATTATTAGGATGCTGTAAGTGGTGGACAGATAGAGATTTCGTGAAATATCTACATTATTATAGACCAATGTTTGTAGCACATTTTTCTTCAGAGATTAGAAATCGCTGATAAGATCAATGGAAAGATGAACGCTAAACACAAATCATATTTATTCATATGTTATCATTGAATATGTTTCTAATTTGGGATGACCGAGATGAAAAGATGGATCACTTTGAAGCTCGCGATATATTTCTATACTCGTATATGTTTGACGACCGTAGTCTTTTCAAACATTGAATATGTTCTATCCGAGTGCTTAAAATCGCAAATTTTTATTGTAATGTAGTTGCAGTCAGCAAGTCAAATCCAATTCGCTAAAGCAGCGTAATGGACGTGCATCACATTTTTGCATTTAATACCCATCTGATGACGCTTGAAAATGAACAGTTATTTCTAAAGTGGAAGCATGGTGATGGTGCATACCGGTATATAATGTATAAATTTTAAGTGCGGTATCTGATAGCATTTAGTTGATGCGGTTTATGCTTTCTGTTCTGGCTCGTTCATCGTAGATCTTCGCTTGTAATTTTCTGCCTTCATGTCAGAATAATGTAGAAGTCTAGTGAATTTATGTGGGGCGCAGATAAAAAGTTTCCGAGCAGTTTTCTCAAATTTGTAGGCTGAATTTAAGCTTGATAATCGGTTAAATTCATCTTCAGCTATTTTGCCTTATCCGGATTATAGTCCGGCAGCCAGAACGAGTTTCTGCAGGGAACGAGGCCGAAAATGAGACTTTCACAGAATGATGTACACCATATGGCTACTTCGAATCGGCACGTCTGCCGGGTTCTAGTGAGTTCCTCTTCTTGTCAGACAGAATCAAAGAAAAACACATGTAAATCCAATGGGACGCAGATTGCAGTTTTCGGCTAAAATAAAATTTTGTATGTTTTCTCAAATTAGACGAAAAGTACTAACCCACAGTCAAATTTTTTGACATGGAATGTCTTCATTTCATTTCCTTTCATCTTCAAGCACCCCTGTCTATAAAGCTAAACATATTTAGATTTGGTGAGTCTCTTAATGTCGGCAAACACAAACATTTTGAGCAACTTTATCCACATTCAATCACATTGTCGCATACATCGCCGACCAGAAGCTTCATAATATCACATGGACATCATAGGAAATGACCTGAAGACATTCGATGTGAAAAATTATGACTTTGTGCTTTGTACTTTTCGTCTAATTTGAGAAAAAATACAAAATTTCATTTTAGCCGAAAACTGCAATCTGCGTCCCATTGGATTTACATGTGTTTTTCTTTGATCTTGTCTGACAAGAAGAGGAACTCACTAGAACCCGGCAGACGTGCCGATTCGAAGTAGGCATATGGTGTACATCATTCTGTGAAAGTCTCACTTTCGGCCTCGTTCTCTGCAAAACCTCGTTCTAGCTGCCGGACTATTAAACATGCGCTGTATCACTTGCTGCATTTCAATTTGTTTATTTTGTGCAACCTTTCATCTGATGTTTAATGCGCTCTTGTGCCTTAGACGCTGTAGAAATAGGTGTGACAGCAGGCTAAATGCATTCAAATGTATGAGATATAGTTTGCAGCTTTATTTACACATTTACAAGATGTAATAGTGTTTTAGCACAAAAAATTGCAACTAATTCTTAGAATACAAATAGTGCATTTTACAGGCTTTTCTAGTTTGTAAGAAGCTTTTGATAATCATTATTCTTCATTTTGTTTCCATAGCAATCAGCATGCGATTGATAAAAACAACACTTTTCTAGTACATATTCTTTATTTCTAACAATGACTACATTGTTAAATGCTTGTAATAATACACAAAATTAATGTCATTTGACATAATTCGAATCTTTTATTCGGTGAATGAAGCTCAATGCTCAAAATGATGCAGAACTGTTTAAGATGCCTGATACATAAAAATCTGACACTAGGATGGTAAAGAAAAAGCATAAAGTGAACTTGTGCTACAGACTGAGATACTTTTAGCGATACATATTTCGGTGAACTGTCTTTTTCAATCAAATTTGCAATATCGTCTATTTACCTAACTTAGTTACTTTATTTGTCATTGAAATAAACGTAGAGCAATTCAATATCTTAGAAAATTGCGAGAATTTCTTCACCGCAATTTGATAACACACGAAAAACAATGAAGCTGAACGAACAATTTCCAAGGCTGATGAATAAACGATTCTTGAATATTTGTAAACTTATTATTTTCAGTTGCAAGCTGATGATTACACGTGTACATTTGAAATGAAATCGCACATTTTATCTTCAATTTCAATAAGTTAGTTCCAATATCATTTTGAGAATTGATTTGACCAAATTGCATTGAACACAGATACATTTCAAATGGAAAGTGAAGTATTTTCTATACATTTCAACGAAGCACGGACAGCTCTTTAAAACGTGATAAACATGTAATTCTTGTGTCTCTCAAAAAAATTAGAGAAAGATAAAGAATATGCAAAATTCACATGCAATCACATAAATACTTTTCTCATGTTCTTTTACGTTGATTGTCTGCTAAGTTGCAGAGTTGGAATGTTCTTCAACTGAAGATATCTTTACAACAATGGTTTTGAGAGAAGTGATAGACTTTGACTCTTCAGTTCCTGACGCGGGTTTCTCTACAAGGGAATTATTACAGAAAGTATGTACAAATTTGCTTCTCCATTATATATACCATTTTCTTATTATACAAAGAAGTACACGAACATTTGCAGTGAACAACATAATCTTGCGCAATTTAATATCAAACGTGAGCGCTATCATTATCAAGTATTCTCTCTGATGAACATCAGATTCGTGCCAATGATTGCCATCCAAGTTTGAATTATTAAAAAAATCTTCACAAAGTCTGCGGACATCAGATAACCATACATTGACGTATGAAAACAAGTACTTCATAGTTTCAGGAAACAATCAAGGATTACAGATTTACAATAGGAATAGAGAAATAGAGTTAGAACATAATCATGAATTTTCACATCTGTAGGTGATTGCCTTCACACAAGAAAATAGACTTATAGCTTCTATTTTCAATTCACAGACGCTGCAACAGTCTGCTAAGTGAGTTACCCTTCGATTAGGGATATTCAAATAAGATGTAAACGGTAGACCGCTAGATAGCTGTAAAAATGTTAGCTGAGCTTTGCTGAGAAGCCTTACAAAAAGGATCAGCTGAGATCAGATAAAAACAGAAAAATAATTCACTTTCAGATTTCCACCATTCTTGCTGACAAGAAGTTGAACTGCTAGTAATGAATTTTGCTAGTTCTTTTCCTGCTTTTTGCTGATCATTTTTCAGTGCAAAATGTGATGCTTTTGAAACATACATTTGTAATAAAAGGTAAAGTTCGAGCTGTAGTTCTTTCAAGCGCATGGCTGGGGTAGGTTAATACCACTTTTAGATTTACATAAAAGTCATCGTCTATCCAGTATATCACCAGACATTGATGTGTATGTATTCGCATATGAAGAAATTTGAGCTCATTATATAAGTCCAATAAAATTGATTTGCATGATTGCATTTACATTTAAAGTGCATTTTAAGCTACTTTTATTGAGAATGGTCAACTTAAAAACATTTTGCATGAAAATTTGTGTTGACCCTCAAGATTTTGACACTGCTGAGCATCATCAGACGGAAATAGACAGTTTCCTCTATGTAACTAATAAATTAACTATTCCCAACAAAAGAGAGCTTCAATGACGGGTCAAAGTCTATCTAAACGGGCAATTTAATTTAAAATTTATTTCGAAAATTGGATAAAATTAATTAAGCATTATAAGACATTTTCACTATCGCCCGTAGTCTGATGGATTTTTTATCAAGAGGATTTACAGATATTCACAAATTATGATATATAATGATTTCAACCGATGTTGCCACATTACAAGTTGCGGATAAGATCGAACCACTGACGTTGAAGAGCTTGAGCTAAAAGTCATGAGCACTAAGGGCACAAAGCCATCGTGACATCTGTTGACAAAGATAATTAGTAAGTAAGACATTGCATTGCACAGGCACGTGAAAGATATGCATTGCATTCATAATCAATTAACATCGGATCAGATAGTGTGCGCTACTCATTACAGATTTTCATTAAGAAATCTGATTATGATGATCGTGGCTCAATCCTGCCCACGAATTATGTCTCATGTTGGTGACATCTGTTGAGATCTGATTTTATACTTTGAATTCAAATTGCAAACAATGAATTATTATCATTATCATCTGTTCTCAATTCTTGATCTCTTTCACTTGATTAGCATTTTGAAAATATAAACAATGCTGATTGGATTTTGTTCTAACTCTTACGATGGATAAAACACAAGTGAGAATGAAAATATCGAAGGGCTATTAGAAGAATCACGCTTCGGTCCATCGGGAAAAGAAGATAGTCTTGGATATGATAGCAAAGTCCGTTTTTCTTTACGATTTGTTTAAGAATGTAAAGACGGCGTCGCTTTTGAGAAGAGAAATTCTAAATCTGAACAATACTTTGGCTTATTTATCACAAAGTCCTCCGGAGGGTCCGATCGTCAAAGGAGGTGGGGAACCACTGCTCGAGGGTTTTTCTTTCATCCTTTTCTTCTGCTTCATTCGTCGATTTTGAAACCAAATTTTCACTTGAGTTTCATTTAAACCGAGCGCATTTGCGATTTCAATTCGTCTTGCTCGAGTGAGGTATTTATTGAAATAGAATTCTTTTTCTAACTCCGTCAATTGTTTATTAGTGAAATTCGTTCTTCCATTGCCTTTCGCACCTGCATTTGGTCGGCAGCACTGAGTTTCTGTAAAGAAGAAAATGACGCTGTTCAAGTAAAAAAGTAAACGCCGTTTATTATGAATTTTTAAATAACAAACGAGAAGTCGACGAAGGTTGATGTGACACTTTGTCAAATGCAATGATGTAAAAAGGATGATTGAATTTCTTTCCAAATGGTATACGTGGTTGAGTATCGACCAAATATTTTAAATAAACCTTTTCATTTCAGAGTCATGCATAAGATTGTCAGCGAAAGTTAATCAAACTCAAAGATAAGCAAATTTTCTTCTTTCCTACGATACTTCTAATTCTTTAACGAGTACCCTGACAAGACTGTGAATTGTCGATAATGTCAACTGTCACCCGATCACTGATTTTTTCATCGCAATAATAGGCGACTTATAGTCCGGCAGCCAGAACGAGTTTCTGCAGGGAACGAGGCCGAAAGTGAGACTTTCACAGATTGATGTACACCCTATGCCTACTTCGAATCGGCACGTCTGCCGAGTTCTAGTGAGTTCCTCTTCTTGTCAGACAAGATCAAAGAAAAACACATGTAAATCCAATGGGACGCAGAATGCATTTTTTGGCTAAAATGACATTTTGTATGCTTTCTCAAATTAAACGAAAAGTACAAAGCCCAGAGTCATAATTTTTGGCATGGAATGTCTTCATGTCATATCCTATGATGTGTATGAGCTTTGATCATGCATCTAATCGGCCATGTATGTGTAAATGGTGTTGAATGTGGATAAAGTATTTCCAAATGCTTGTGTTTGGTGACATCTAGAGGTTCACCAAATCTAAATGCGTTTAGCTATATAAACAGGGGTACATGAAAAGGAAATGTAATGAAGACATTCCATGCCAAAAATTATGACTCTGGGCTTAGTACTTTTCGTCTAATTTGAGAAAACATACAAAATTTTATTTTAGCCGAAAACTGCAATCTGCGTCCCATTGGATTTACATGTGTTTTTCTTTGATCTTGTCTGACAAGAAGAGGAACTCACTAGAACCCGGCAGACGTGCCGATTCGAAGTAGGCATATGGTGTACATCATTCTGTGAAAGTCTCATTTTCGGCCTCGTTCCCTGCAGAAACTCGTTCTGTCTGCCGGACTATTATAAATTGCTTTAAACATGTACGCTATGGAATGGATGAGAAGCTAAGTACAAAACCGCTAGTTAGTAGCGGATATATGTTTCCCTATTAATCGTATTTGTCGATGCGGGAGGTTGTTTGGCATGTTTTGTAAATTTAAATCAAACTGATTCGCTCCCTTGCAATGGTGACTTTTTATTGCTTAAAAGACAAAAATAAGAACCTGGTCTCGTCTTGAAAGACGGTCTTAAGGGCACCATGAATTCTTCATGTTTCGTGCATGCGGTTATCTTCTAGATCTTTGGCAAATGTCTCATAATAATTATGACTCTATGCATACTTTTTTTAATATGAAAATTTTGCTGGTGACATTTTTCATATCATTGCATTTTATAAATAACGGGAAAAAAATAATTACCCCTTTGTTTCATGGTCGAATTTCTGTTAAAATTAGTATACAACCAAGACAAGTACTTCGGCCTGTTCGGCGTCCCGCGCCTAGGATGACAGCAACCTGTTAATTACAATTATTCGTTAAGAAATTACAATTATTCGTTGGCATCAATCAAATGAATAAATTATTTGATGAAAGCAATAAATCAATTACTAATTTTGTTGCAGCAATTAGTTAGACCGACTAATTGAATGATTGCAAACGATTAATCGGAATTATTTGCAATGCTTGACAACCTTATCGTCCAGGCTGCAATATTTTGAACTTTATGGAATTCGAGGTTTTCTTTAAAAACTGTCGTATATTCTATGCAGTAACTGAATTGTATTTAATCAACGTGTTGACAACATGCATGCTCGTACACTTGTACATCTACATTGTGAATGGTCAAATGTCATTATCGGAGATAAACTGAAATTCTTATAATGATATCCAAAATGTTCACAGTTCACGATTTCACTTCCGTTCACAGAAATTGTGGATATCTTTTTCTAAAACATTACAAGGCAGAAGCTTGAGAGTGTTCAAAAATTATCACATTGTGAAATTCGAGATAAAGTTATGTTCATTACTGTTATCATCACGAATGAGAGCTTGGATTACATGTAAGAGATCAGCAAAGACATTAGGCTACGTGGCATGGGATGCGCTTGAAAGGTTCAATAACTTGAATACAACACTGCGCGACAGGACAGGGATCTGCTGTTCAATGCATCATCGAATGTGCGCGTGCAGCAGTCTTAGAGAGCTGGTGACATTTATTATAGTGATTGAAAACAAAGCAATTTAAGACGATTATTGAATTTGAGAGATGAGATCAATCGCTAACAGCGATTACAGAATGACTATAGAGCGACTAGGCTAATCACAAGTGCTCTTCCAGCTATCTGAATCTGCATGACTGTTCAATCCTATCAATTAGGACTTCATTTTCATGACTAATCATATTAGACATCATTATCAAAGTCATACCCACACTCGAATAGAATTCACACAAGAATGGAATTTGCCCTCAAAAAAATCTCGCCATCAAATTAATTATTGAACCTATCCATGAATAGAATTGGCCTTCGAATTGAACACGGCCTCAAATGGAAACTATCCTCAAACAAAGCCGTCCTCAAATAGAGCCTGCTCTCGAAAGGAGCCTGCTTTCGAACAGAGCCAGGCTTGCTCTTGAATAAAACCTGGTCTTTCATAGAACCTGCTCCAGAATAGAACCTTAGAAGTAGTGACTATTGCTTTGAGGCCAACCTTGACAATAAGAATTTTTTGCTGCGCTTATCATGTCACAAATTACCTGGTACTGAAAGAATAACAAGTCATAATCAAAGACAGTGATCACAACTTGCATGAAGGTATACACGTAAATGGGTCCACAATATTATTCAGATAAAAAGTAAAGCTTAAATTAGTGAATCATAAAATCATATCTAAGAAAAGTGAATTAATCCACATTTAAATAAATACAGTCGAATTCTAACCGCATGGAGCATCACCTCAATTCAGTCATTTATAACTCAATTCTGCATAATAATAATTACTGATCTAAAGATGCATTCTGATATTTAGTAATTTAGAAAAGTCTGTATACAGTTAGTCTGTAGGAAAAATAAGTTATTAAGTAGCCAAGAAGCAGAATAAGTTTTTATCTTCTGTGTGAAGACTTACGTGATGATTCTGTTCATAAAATTAACTTGATAATCAAAACACTGTAAACTGTGCACCGTTAAAAACAGCTAAGATAGCCGTTAAATTTCACAGAAAAGCTTCACAGTAAATATATGTTAAAATGATGACGTCACAACGTGATGAGTGATAACGTAACAGCTAAAATCCGTTCATATCAGATAGAACAAACGTCTGTCTTTGCGGATATTTACAGTTCAGACTGTAAAAAAACTGAAACTGATTTTTGCTGTTAATTTTAGCGGATATTTACGGTTTACAGTTTACAGTGAACCTAATTTCTTTTTAATCTAAATGCTTTTAGATTCTCATCAGAAAATTTAATTCTATTTCATATCTAATTGGCTTCATACTACTTAAATATTGACATCTCGGGTACCGAATAGCTGGCATGCAACCACAAGAATAATTTTCAAAAATTTACCTTTTTAATTTGACCAAGCATTTCAGACCTTAGGAACATAATCTCCTCAAAGACTGAATCCTTTGATACAGACATTATCAGTGTGTGCTGACATTTTCTGAGTTGACTACTTACAATATACTTTCTCTTGGCTATGTAAACAAAACCCGAGCAGTGTTTTCCTTAGAATCTTCCTTAAAAATGTGAAAAATCACGTATTTCGCGGGTTCTATTCGAGAAAATACATTTTGCAATTCTTATCTTCCACTTATCTTACTTGACCCGAGGTTGTCTAAGAGATCACCCGATACTTTAATTTGAAGTTCAAGTGATCAGACTAGACATTGCATTTCCGTGAAATCTTGTCAATGAGAATTGTGGTTGTCTGAAAAGGACAGGATACGCAAGATGAGATGGAAAGGGGGAGAGGGTGGGAGGATAGGAGGAGCAATATTGAGTTTGAGTTTCGTCAAAGGAGCCGATTTCCTGAGGTCAATTTCACTAACGCCACTCAATCTGCATATTTTATTTTGCGGCGGGCGTTGAGTCGGATTGCTTAGAGCTCAACTGACACACACACAGTCACACACTCTCGAAACTGGTGTCAGCGACGGATGGCTATCGGTGCGGGACTGTGGTGAACATGAATGAAAGTTTGATAGGTTTGATGGGAAGGCAATTTTTCTTAATGAGATTCGTTCATCTCCTACCCACTCAGCTAATGAGAAGAGTCCAGCAGCTTACTTGGAGATTCGGACAGTGGGCAGCCGCCAAACGGAACAACTCTTTTAACCTAACTTCCTCGCGGATATTTTCAAGGAAAAGTCATCACTGCTTTATTCTCTTTAAAATCTGCTTCAGTGAAAGAGAGTGCGAAAAACTCGAACTAATTCCTTTGACGGCAAAGATCAATGCTGACCAGAACAGCCTCCAACTTCCTGAAACTTCTCACAAGACAACTACATAGATGTCTATAGAAATACACGAAAAATCAACAACAGTCTCTCAATAGTGAAACATTTCTTGACCCAACACGGTCAAACAGTTGAACAAGAAATTTGAATAAAATTCTGCTTGCAATCATTACGCATTCTCATATCCGACATGACCAACTTCATGGTCGACTTTCAAAATGTCAGACAAGTTAGCAATCTCAAATCCGGAACTATGAAAATAATGCTTGTATAGAATTCCTGATCTGCATTAGATGACAGTCATTTGAATGAAGGTTTGAAATGACCAACATTCATTGTTAAATATAAGTTAGAAAATCAACTTTTTTCGACCGAAAGTGTACTAAAGTAAAATAAGATTTACAACTTGCTGCGCAACGTTTCCCTACCACTTCGGCTGGCGCAATAAAAGCTAATGTCTACGCACAAGTACATTCAGAAAGGGATTTCATGATTTAATCTCAAAAAGTTCTAACTGCCTACGCTCAGCGAGGTTTGTTACAATTTTGTGAAGAATCGTCAAAGATATAATGGATATGTCTGGGTTAGTTCTATGATCATTAGCAATGAAGATTCTACTGCTCAATGTTCACGAAGCCGGAACGAATAGATCTCTTTGTTTCATTAATGTAGGTGGCCTGCGAGCATGAAGCACACATGCAACAGGACACAACACGTAACCTTTCCAAGTGCAGCTCACTCGCCTGTACCGCAACCACCGTAGACGCAATTAACTTTATTGCAAACATTATCGTCTTTAACACAGACTTCGATGCAAGCGTCGATAGGTAAAGTTGACAACTAAATATATATGAGACCAGTGCGTTACAAACTTCTTCTTAGTTCTCTAGTGTCTCTTTCACTAAAAATAGTAAAATTTCAAAAGCTCAAGATTTCGTCTAAAATTAGGCTATACGGATACTAGAAATGGCTGCGTTTGGATGGAAGATGTTTTTAAAGCTTTCGTGAGAGGAGGCAACGGAAAAAAAGCAACGGTTCCTTATATTATCTCCTGCCATTTTTAGTCTTTTCCTTGAATAACTTTTAATCGTAATTATTTATGTTATCTGGCGAATTGTCATGAACATTAAATAAACATTCTGTTGATGCATGTGTATTAATTTTATATAAATATCTGGCTGCAACTTGCATCATCAATTTCAAAAATATGTAAACACTATCTAAATATTTAAATCTATTTTTCAATCAATCAATTTGATATATTTGGTGACTATATAGATGAAAGCAATTTTTCTTGAATAGAAATAAGCGAAAAACCAGTAGTTCACTGTGATTTTTCATGTTATTTTCACTTTTCCTTTCATAGCTTTTAACCGAGAGCATCTACATTTTTCTCTCAAAATGTCATGTGTAAATAATTATAGAATAGGCCTAGTTAGAATCCTGATGAAAGCTAAAATGATTTATTGTCTCTGCAAATGCAATTTTCAGTAGGTATATTAGTTGTGAAGATTTGAAGTCAAAGATCAAAAGCTTTATATATAAAACTTCTATATATAGTTTTTCAAGAGAATTGCGAGAGATAGTTTCACAGAACTAATTTTTCAAAAAAGCAAGCATTGCTTAATCTTCCTCGTTTAATTACCTTTTTCGATTCTTGACATCATCTAATACGCGTAGATTATAATTAATAGTTGATGCATGTATCAGTACATTGCATACAAAATGAATTCAGCTTATACTCCTCCTTTTAATTTGAATTTCGATTGGAAGTTTCTCCGAACACTTTTGGCGTCGCTACCTACTGATGATGATGATGATGATGAGGACGATTTTTATTAAAATGACAACTAGCTAAAAAGCTTCAGGGTCAGTTCACAAAATAAAAGACCGATCAGCTGCTTTTGCATATAAATATTAGCTTGACATATGACTTAAAAAGTTTAACTGTCTCTTGAGATCGACATTTGGGTGGTAGGCTATTCCATATATGAGCTGCACTGGAAGAGAATAGTTTCCTCTGTGTAAATTTCAGTCTGCAGCGTGGTTGGAGGAGTTGCTCTTTTGATGAAGAGCGGAGTCGAGATCGATTGTGAAGGTCACTCACAAGCTTCACTCGCTCTCCAAGGTACGATGGAACAGATCCATGAATACACTTATAGGCCAAGGTGGCTAAGCGAAGATCAACTCGATGCCTCATGGATAACCAGTTCAGTTCTTTCGCGGCTCCTGAAACATGGCCAAAGTACGGGATGTTCTTCACGAGACGAACTGCAGCATTGATCACGCTCTGAAGGCGGTTCATCGTGACTTCAGGCAACCCATTGAAAATACCGATGCAATACTCGAGCACAGGGAACACCAATGACTCAACCAGATAGGCAGTATGAGAACGAGTAATTGATCGGCGGATTGAGCGGATTTGTCGGAGTATACTGAAGCACGATGACACTGTTTTTGAAACTTGTGATGTTAAGGACAATGTGTTGTCAATTATGAAGCCGAGATAGTGAAAAGAGGCCACAGTCCTCGTCCTACTGTGAGAAGAACGACAGATGCATGGACTAACTTTCATCAAATCTTAAAAATCGTCTGTGAATTTTAAAATATAAAAGTTGTAAATAATTAATGTAGAGACGAGAGATTGAATTTTTGAGCCGTCATTCGTTAGTAATGCATCAAAGTTAATTTCTTCAAGATTCGTGATGAAGCTATTGTCATCAAGTGCCCAATTCTACGGATCTCCGTTGTTTCCATCTATTTCTTTCACAGGATCCATCTAGTTTTCATCGACATGTAAAGACGAGGGACGCTACTATTCTGTAATACTTGTCTTTATCATCAATTATTGTAAATTCTATCTCAAAAGAAAGATTAGTTTGTTATTTATTTTAGATATTGAGTTTTATCAATATTAAGTTCCAGTCCGAACAGGCCCATAGAAAATTAAAAGTCTATCAAATGCTGCTCATGTAAATCTCGCATTCTGAATTATTTTACAGCATGACATGTATTTTTGTTCTATTGCTAGACTCATTTGAAATGCATTCAAATCCCTCGCATTAATTCGGTGACTGATCCTCTCAATTGATTTTAATTTAGTGATATTCACATATTAGTGATTCCATTGTAAAATTTGAAAGTCAAAATAATACAAATCACAATTCAATCTAAGCTTGTAATAAATTTCCTTCATTGAAATTTCGCTTGTCGTACGCGAAGTATCAGAGGTTCAAAGAATTTAGTTGATTGACAGTTAGTACATATAAATCTGACAGATTTAAAGTCAAATGGACAAAAGGTGAAACACTTCTCGGATTGCTTGTTTAGCGTGAAATGTATTCGACAGCGGTCTGACTTTCGATCTAAGGTACCAAAGATGCCCCACTCAGTGACATCATATCCACTAAATTTGACCTTTCGCACCTACAAGAATTCTGATCATAGAATTGTCCGTCATCAGATATGATACGTCCAGGACATTTGAAGGCGTCCAATATCTGGTCTTGTCGCCTATTCCAAGGTAAAGGATCAAGTGTTTATAACATGTGCCGACGTTGAAGCCAAAGCTATCCCGGCACTCGACAGGGAAGTTGTGGGGTTTCTGTCTTAATCTCCCACCTCATGCCTACCAGCATTAACAGATCTCGCCGCTTCCCACTTTTCCCAAGTCAACGAAAACCCATCCCACCAAAACCAGCAGGAGATTCCTTTGAAGTATTCCCGTCGTTTTTACTTCTTAGCCGAAACGCTTTCCACGCCCTAATAGTTTGTCCTCGGGAAGGACATTCTTGCACAAGGTAGATAGACTATGCGGTATCTGCGATCATGCACCACTCAGTAGACACCATCTTAGTTTGGAGAGACAAGCAGATAGTTTGCCCCATCAGAATGGTCGACTTGTCGTCTCTATACTAACTTATAAAGCCCGAATTCCCACCTCACGTTCTCTTCGTCTACAGCTGTTGAACGAAATCATTGAAGTTTTCCGCCAAACATAGGCAGATGGACGTCAAAAACTGTATGAGATAATTGCCTCTACACTCGATTGCAAGAGAGCAGTTGAAGTTGATTCTGGCGCTTCTTTTTTATCTTTTGATGCCGTCGAGTAAGCAATTGGCAGTATCGAAAACTCACTGGCAGCCTGTCCATCTCGTGATTTCATTCTGGCGAAGTCATTCTTGCACTTGAAGATCAATCTGTTTACTCAGGATTGTATTGTGAGCAATGAGCAGTCCCTGTGATATGCGGACACGTGTTATAGATCCAGTTACTCATTTTTGTTGCTTGAATTTTATCACTCTACGGGACAACTGAGAAAAAAGTCCGGGCCGTTGTGATATCGCAGGAGATGTAAGATACAGGGTTGAAACAAGGGCTAATGGTCCTGAATCCCAGGATCCCGAAATGCTGTGTCTTCACCAGGTCGAGTAATAATACAATAACTTACTCGTAGAATTATAGTGGTCAATCTCGATCCCGAAATCTCAGGATCCTGATTTTTCAATGCCGAATCCCAGGATCAGGAGAAGTCGGGATTTTGCAAGCTCTGGTTGGAACCATCCGTGTCTTTGGTGACCTGGGCCGGCGCTTGAAGCAACTAGTAGCCAGTAGCCTTAGACCTTTTTTATTATAACCTTTTAATATATCCATTTAATATAAGTAATGATCACTTCTGCAACGATGTCAGAATAATTGATTTTAGGTTAATTGATTCCATGATAATGCAGCGCCTTTGAAAAAGTGCTAAATGCACCAGGTATGCCAAAAGTATGGTAAAAAAACATGGCTTGTTTGAAAAAATTGTTTTTAATTGCGTTTCTTTTGCCATTGCCTTCCCTTTTTTAGATTTGCCGGTACTACTTTTCTTTCCCCCCACATTTTTCAATTTTTCCAATTATTCCAATTATAGCAGATTTTGTCAAACTTAGTGACACATTGGATTTAGAATAGACTTGATCTGTCACTGCGTGACAGTACAACACCACTGAGAAGTCTTACTTGATCCCTGGGATGAAGGATTTGTGCCTAAAATACAAGGTAGGCCTACAGCTGTGATCATGAACTTGTGGGATTGTTGTTTACAGACAAAATAATGACGAGCAGTTGTCTAAATCTGAGGCTGTAGATGATCTACAAGCCAGAGGAATTTTACACGCTCAACACTTTTGCGGCAGTAATGGGGATCGCAGTAAGAGAAGATCGTTGACGATGCAACACTCACGGGTGTCAACAACAAAAAAATGTGGGAGGGGGAGAATATAAGTACCGATTTTCCAAATCATAATATGGAAAAGAAGACTTACTTATTATGCAAACTAATGAACAGCGATTTTGATAACATATTAACAGCATTCATTTTCTTCTATGTTGTTTGTTGCATTTCGTTAACAAATTGTAGATTCAGGAGCTCAATGTCCAGGAGATCATGCATATTAATGCACGATGCAATTATCACATGCAGTACTTTTCTCTAGATAAGACTTTAGTAGCAATTCAATAGCTATATCACCATAGGGTAAAAGTAACAATTTCAAAACAGCATGTTTTTAAGCCCAACGTACGACAGACGCCAATATGAATGATGGAAAGGCAATTGGCAACACATGGACTTATTCTTTTTAGATTTGAGCACTTTATAATGTACTCTGAAATTTCACTGTATGGCACCAGCTGCTCCATAATTACATTTGCGTGTCTCATGATAAATGGATTTCTAAAATAATACTGAACAATTTTCAGATTCTAACCGACTTTGACTGACGATTTGATCCAAATTGTAGTCAAAGTAAAAAAAAACAAATATTCTAGTTTAAAATCATCTTAAATGAAAAGAAATAAAAAGGAAAATATACAGAAGTTCATACTATAGAAGCAAATTATTAAGATCGTTTGAATACCATGCATGCAGAGATGTCGTCATGACATTGATCAATGCCCTCTTTGTGTCTGATTTGAATTATGATGCTAGTTGAATGACTTCGTTTAGACATGTGATTTTATGGTAAATGTCTTGGAGTCATCCTGTCATGAGACTCTACATGAAATAGTTGACTAAATTGTAGAAATCATAAGTAGAAATAGAGGAATTTAATACAATTTTCTACTAATAAATGAAACTAATTATAGGTCTAATTACTGTCTGAAATTGCTGACAGAATCTAATTGCAATTACATAATGATTATGGCGTTCCAATGATATAAATGACCGCTACACTTATCTGGCCATTCACGGCCGCGTTTTATCAACGATAATCTGCTTCTGTTTGACCATTGCGCTATCAGATATTTCTGCGCAATATTTCAACGTAAATGTAAATGAAAGCAACTAACCTGAGCGAATCAAACATCACCTTTGTGAAATACTATTAATTAATCTGCCATTTATCTGCTAAGTTGAGGATTGTATATAACATTCATTTCCATCATTAAAATTGCTTCGCTAATGAAATAAACTGCGACGAATAACCTGAAGTTTTCTTGAATGGCATGGTTCGTAGACAATTGTGACAGTTTTGAGAGAGAATAGTTGATGCTCAATTGAATACCTTTCACACCCACCCTCATGCATTAGCCGAGATTTCAAAGAAGACGTCAAAATGAGTTATTGTTGAGAATGGCCGGCGCATGGACATGCATCATTAAGCCTGTCAAAAGAGGTTCACGTAGAAGTTGGACAGAGGCCGATTCCAGAGAAGAGTGGGGAAGAAGAGCAAGCATTTATCGATGTGCGGGTCAGTAGTCTGCGCTTTCTCTGATTTACACGGCGCGGACTTGTCAACAAGTTTCCATTGTTAAGGTGATGGATCATCGCTTATCAAGAGCCTATCATTTTGATGAGTGTTTGTCCAGCGGCTAGCCTGTGTCAGAAACGCCATTTCCTGCGTTATCAGATAGCTCTCTTAATTGCTTAATGTAGCACCAATATTTGCCTCCTATTTTCGTACGCTGAAATGGGCATCGGTCAAACTGAATCGGTCAGCTTCAGCAAACGATTGCGTGATGATTCAAAGGCATTCCAGATTCGGTGATTTCCTAGTTTTACATAATAAATGAGATAAACTTTCAAATTGCCATTCGTTCATAAGTTTGAATATTGTGTTGGCGTAGAAAATTGTGGCAGCTTTCTTCAGTCTTTTAAATAGTAAAACCGGTATCATTTAATGTTTTATAATTTAAAATCAAAATGAGCATCTTCGTAAGTATCTTCTTTTTCCATGGAACTGCATGACTTCTGAAGACTGTGACCAGGCTTGGCCAGCGTCGTCTGGTTTTCACTATTTCATCTTATTAAAAAAGATTGAATGCTATTCTTCATCACAAGTACTAAACGTATGATTTTCATCATTTTGAACGTGATTGGATTTGTCAAATAACGTCTCTCCGCATAGCCATATTAATATACAATGCCTACTTTCGACAGATTAGCAGTTACAGGTGTTTGCTAAGTTTCACATGCATGGAATTTATTTTGAATGCTATGTCAGACAGCATGAATTCGACACCAAAGTCTTCAAGCCTTGGCCTACCTGCTTTTCTTTAGCTGCGATGTAAATACCTTGTTTTTGAAAATCACAATGATCAATATCATGCTTACCATGACAAGAATCGAATGCATGAAAATTAGTAAAAGCATTGAATCAATTTTTGAAAAGCTGAGGACATAAGCTCTCGAATGGTGTATGGCTTATCAATGTAAAATATGATTGAAATGCAGCAGAATCGATTGAAGTTTGACTTAATCTAGGTTGTCAGTGTTTTAGGATCAACTCTGTATAAGGAAGCAATGAAGACTTTAGCGAAACAAAAGAAATGCATCATCTGAAATGTCAATGACATGTTATTACTAAGTTTACTTTATAAGTTTACTAAGTTGCATGCTTTTATCATGCTGACAGACAGCTACTCAACTTCTTGAAAGTGTTCTAAACATTCGCATTTGCCTCTAGCAAGTCATGGAGAGACAGTATGATTATTGTCTCTCTTGCTTAAATCTCCTCTCAATGTGAATACCATATCAAAGCGCCTATCAACAAATTTGTATTATCTTACTTACATCTCAATATCTCAACTAAAGTTTTCAAACAGTTTAAAAACATGACATATTTGAAAGCATGATCAAAAGTCATGATCATGAAAAAGCAATGTTTGAAAACCGCAGTTTGAAAAGGCATGTTTTAAATTTTGCAGGTTATCTTGTCTTACGCCTGTGTAGGTACTGAGCATTCTGGTATGAATATGCAATTAGTTAGGCTATTATCAGATCCATAGACATCAGAAACACTCTTATAGAATTTGAGAATATGTTAGCAAAGTCAATATTAAAGTATACATACATATATTAGCATAAGTAAGTCTTACATCACATGTCATTATTTGAACATTTCTAATAAAATGAAATACATAGCAACCATACTCATAAGTAATTAATGCACAAGTAAAGCATATATTCAGCACCTTTATGATGGAAAAGCAGTGATTTCAAATTTTGTGTGGAATTGGTTTACATGTGAGGCTTTCTGTCCTCTGCAAACTGGTCGTTCTTAGACTATTGGAAAGTAATGTGCCCATGTTTGATGCTTTTGTGTGTTTATTTGAAGAAAAAGTCAAAAGTTGTGTATCGAATCATGGCATGCATTAAAGAAAGGACCTATTAACAAATTATGCTAATATTTGACTTCATCGCGACATCAAAAGCGGAGCAGCGACCCTTGGAGTTGCTTTGAGTTAACATTGTAGTGAGGGGGTGATGGAGAGGGGAGATTGTGTGCTCGTCTGTTTGCGGAGAAAAGAGTTGAGCACGTGGGAGGGAGAGTTCGGTTCAAATCAGCGATCGTGTAGTCCGAACTAGAAAATAGCGTCGGAATTTTTGTTTGCAACAAAGAAGTGAGCAGTATAGGCGCCAATGAGTTGGCGCTTGTATTGTTTTCAACAGGAAGTCTCCTCAAAGGCCCTCCGCCATGTTCATATTGCAAACGCCTCGCAGTTCTATTGAACGTTGATCCCGTTGCGTCCATGATTCCGGTAGGAAAGCATACAAACACAGAAAAAGACACAAGCGCTCACAGTGCAAAGTTAAAAGAAAATCCCTGGAGATAATCTTTCGATGACAGACAGAAAAAGGTATCGGATAGCGAATGTCTTGGCGTCGTTTCCCGCCTAGATCTAAAAACTGCTTCTGTTTTGAGCTATCAATGACAAAAATCTGATGTTTATTTGTTATTACAAGGACATGAAAACATCAGAAACGGACACTTTTTAGAGCGCAGTAGCACTTGTGTGAGAAAATTATTAGATTCACAGAGTAGAGAAATTCTCAGTAAATCGTTGGGATGAAATAAATAGCATGTTTACAAATATCATTCAGTTTTATGGAAATTGCGTAATAAAACCTTATATGTTCATAATTACTAATAAATAGACATACTTAGAAATTTTACTATTGCGGTCAAGCTTATTTTAGATGTGTCATCAACATAGAAATTGATAACAATAAAACCTCTAGAATGGAAGTAAAGCTTCATGCAATACACAATAGTGGCACAAAAATCGCACGAATTTTCACTTAGATACACTTGTCAAGGGCTGTTTCATTGGGTTAGAATCAGTCACATGTGCGATTCTAAGCTTTTCATTGGTGGTTCATGCCCCAACTTAGTTCCCCCGAATGTGCCGTGACCTTGAGTCAATTTCCATTCTAGTCAACTTTAGATAAACAATCTATTTCTATGGTCATCAAAGATAAAACTTGTGAGGATGCGGATTATGTATAAAGCCTGGACCTGTCCTTTACCAAGCGATCAAAGTTGGAACGGTTTGACCAAATTTGTTATTGCTTAATATAAATATCGTAATTCGGAAATGGTAGTCCAAGCCAGTTGATTTATCATCATGGATTACATTTTGCTTTGAGAACATCGTCAGGAACATCGTAATCTCAAACATGGCGATGATTCACATATAACCGTGCATCGTGATGAAGACGGTGTTGAAAAGTTGAAGTGCGCAGAAAACTTTTCTGAAAACAAGAATTTCGGCATCAAGAGCAGCAGGCAAGAGAATTCCCTCATGAAGATTGTAATAAATGCATCATTGAGCGCTATAAAGGCTATTTATCCCATCGAACTGAATCTAACAGAATGCCTGGTAATGACACTTTTCATCTGACAGTTACTAACAAACCAAAGAATAAGAAATGGTACAAAAACTTGTCAATGGGCATTCATACCATATCTGGTACTTTGTCATGACTAATGATGCGAAATTGTATTCCAACACGTCGTTGCGAAGAACTGCGAAAACTCGGCTAGTGATGGCAGGAATTTCAAAAGAAAGATCGGTTCGAAAAACAGGCTACAAATCTAACGCAGATCTGACGTATGTTGATGCGAAAGAATGTGAGGCAGCCATTGCTACACCAATCCACCAGCTACACGAATTCATCCGTATGGAGCTAGACCCCAAACACATCAAAATTTCGTGTGGAAATTCAACTTTGAAGCAACATTTTGACTTTTTCATGACTTAATTTGTTTCTACAGTATAATTATCCAATGCTATGATCATTGTTCATGCTCAAAAATACTTGGTACTTAAGAATAGTGATTGAATGTGTGTACAGTAGGCCTACATCAAACGTTTAGTGTACTGTACACACTAAATCAGTGTTATAGACATCATAGAAATTTTCATAGAAATCGTCAGTTGTTTAGCTAATTAGAATGTATCCAGGAAGAGAAGACTGATAATGTACAGAGGAATGAGTGAAATGGATGTTTCAATCCACTGATTTCATTGAGTATCCAATCATAGACTCCTGGATATGGAGTCCATGATGCGATCAACTTGTATCAAGAGCTATGTATTCACCTCGCCTTCAGCTCAGAGAATACATAGCTTTTGGTACTTGTGGATTCTGAGCATTCATATCCCAAAATTAGTGGGGTACTTAGCTGACATTAATGAGCAGTGACCACTAAGAATAAATACCAAGCAAATGACTGCGTGGCTTGCATCAAAATGTTCCACAAGTTCCACAAGCTGCTTGACATGAAAATGTTTGCTGAAAGAAAGCGCTATATCTGAACTTCTGCTATCTAGAAGTTGAGAAACACTGGTTCAAGTCGAAAGCAAAGTTTACATTTGTGGATATCATTAAGAGAATATAATGACTTATATGACCGATATCAGTAGAATTGTAGATATTTAACGATAGAATATAATCGTTTATTCTACTAGTAGATTATCGTTTATTCTACTGGGTACATAGATCCATAGTAAAATATTGAAAACTATGATAAATTAGTAAATTGAACAAATTTTAATAATTTATCAACAATAAGTATCATACTATGATGAGTCATGTCACATTGTCTCTTACTTCTCAAACTTGACATTGAATACATAGTTTGAAAAAGTTCCACTAAACATGTCTTTCATGTTGTCAACATTTGCAGTGTTAAACGCTTGAGTTTTGTGAATTTCTATTCCCCTTAAGATATCGGTCATATAAATTGGGATATCGCATGGACTTCTATAATATAGCATCTGGACAGAAATCTGAACAGATATCATTGACCCTTCTATACGAAATGAGGCTGACTATTTGAATCGATATCATTGATACAGAAGTTATGTACATTGTATTCTTGTTATTCTTGCTCTGCGGGCGTTGTTAATTAGTGTTTTTCAAATCATCAGCGATGTTTGTGGAGAAAGGAAAATGCTGCGCATATGATCTGTGTTTGTGTACCGGTATGAGAATGACGGTAAATTTAAAGACTCTCCACCTACATTTCATTGCTTTCCTTTGAAAAATAAGCCACATCTATCGATAAAGAACAATGTGATTTACGCCGACGACCAAACCAAAATTACTCTTTTTTGGTGACAAAGTTAATACATTCTCACAATTGTCTTCCTTAAGAAGAAGAAGAAATTTCAATCGATATGGAAGCATAGACCTCAAATGTGAAATGAAAACTGACTTCGTTCGTCGCCTCAAATTAAAGTAAAAAATTGTGTGAATACGAGTAAGACTATACTCGTACTTTTTGAATTTCGGAGCGACAGAAATCTGATTGCAAGGTTACAGACGAGTATATTCTCCTGAACTCATCCTTGCAACGATCGAAGAATTCAACACAATAAACATCATGAACTTTTTTATCTTATTTTACACAGTAATTTCAGACCCTATATGAATAATGCATATTTCATAGGATGGATCATGAAATTTCATCAAGTGATGCAAAAATAATACAAGTTTGCAGTGCTATTGCATTATCTTCTATCACACAATCTAAATGAGCACGCTGTATGGATATGGCTATTTCTGAATAATATGTATAAAATAAAGAGCTCGATTATATCCTGGTGCATGTTGCATCAATATTCTGAGCTTCTATGCAACACTATGGCATTAAAAGCAAAGCAACAAACAGATGTAGTGTTTCTTTGGCGTTGGTTATTCGAAAGTTCCCAAATGAATAAAGTCATTTCAGGAAGTAAAACCAAAATCAATAACCAATCCACGAATCAACGTAGCACTTCGTGTTATTTGATGTGCTGCTTCACTTGGAAAAGGGAAGATATGACCTAATATTTGTAAAAAAAGTGTAAACCTGAAATGCCGGTTTGTTTCCAAAGGATTAATTATTTGACTTTGATTATTGATTAACTCTCTTTTAAAATCTTGCGTTTTCGTAAATAATTTCTGTAAATAGCACTCCAATGTTTTATTTAATTAAAAAAATAGGAGCCAGCAGATCCATGTGAATGACATCGATTGATACATGAATAAGTTTCCTCAGATAACTCATTTGCCAATGTGCAAAAGACGACAGAAAATTCTGATCAGAGTCTCACCAATGGGCAAAGTCAGACTGAAAAAGAGACTATAGGAATTATACTTCAAAATTGATGTAAATCGGCATGATCTTCCAGACATAGTTACACATTATCACGAAAATTTATCAACCGATACATGCTTAAATGCATCAATATGAAAGACAATATCAGCCTCATCTCGTATACGTGCTATTTTAGATATCTGTCCAGATGCTATATTATAGAAGTCCATGGATATCGCACTGATTTCCGAAGATAAACGCTGCTTGAAAATCTACTCGTATCATAAGCTATCTATTCTCCTCGCCTCCGGCTCGGAGAATAGATAGCTTATGATACTCGTAGATTCTCAGCGTTTATCTACTGAAATCAGTGTGATATCCTATACATATCGATTCGACCCATGAGCTACCTGACTCTCTCACAATCTTGCTTTATATTCTAATTATGATAGTAATCATTCAAATATCTTAATTCCTGCAACAAATTTCTCCCAATAAGTAAATCAAGGTTCATTTATTTCATTACTATAAAACCATGAGTGCTACTGAGCTTTAATACCCAGTTCAATCGTTTAGTCTATTCCCCTCATCACATCGTTACATCCCTCGACATCAGCGTAGCACCTTATCTAAGATGGAGCCATGACAGGTGTTGAGACACTCAAATACCATATCAGGTGACTAATAATCGACTAATTTATCAACTAATTATTCCGTACACTACTGACATTCCGCCTGTGTGGCAGCAGCAATTTTATGATGCTGCTTTTAAAACCTTGATTTGAATATGATAATTGAATATTGAGCTACATCATCAATCGGAAAACTGGAAGCACATCTGGCTGCAAATTCATGAATTGAATCATAATCATCGTGAATTAAATCCTACTTTGTAAGAGAACAAATGAATCAGACTTTTTGAGTTGTGAAGATTCAATTGCATGTAACTATTCAAATGAATAGCAGATTGCCCAATTTCTTGTTAACAGATTGTTGTAAACATCCAGGTAATCTTTCATTCTATTTCCACAGGCAAGAATTTGACTTTTATGAAAAACAATAATTTAAAGAATGTGTATGTAGCGATTTGATTAATATTTGTATTTACATAATATAGATCCCCAGCTGATGTAACTTTACATTATTGACTAAAGCTACATGGACGTGTTTATTATGATTCATGCGATGTTATTGATCAGCGTCTCAAGTCATTGTCAAAAGTCTCACCTATCTCCAGATGAATACATAGTATTGTCAAAAGCGCTCACTGGGCTTCACGATTCTTGAATCTAAAGCCGCCTATTGCAGCTAAATTTAAAATTAAGACTTTTAGCGAATCAATTGCACTTGATTATGTGAAATCATACATAAATAAGTCAGTTGTTGGGTTTATAATCTATCTCGAAATGCATCGAAGATGTTTTTTGCATGGTTGCTAATAACGAATCAACGAGAAAAATAACGAATCAGTTAGGCCTACATGAGTCTCATTCTTATCAGCACTTATGCCATAACTTATATGCAACTTGCGTGTAAATTGCATTTTCCATATATTGATTATTTGACTGGCTAGGTTTATAAATGGCATCGAAAAAAGAAGGAGAATAGCACTAGGCGCAGTATTCATTTTCATTTTTTCCTTAAAAATTCTATGTATAGATTTTTTCTCTGAGAGAAGTTCTTATCGCAGAGGATAAACGAGTCAGTGACATCCAATGTCATAATTGCATGGTATCGTATCATAATATACATCACAATCTGAACCTCTTGAATCTTCTCTCTCTCTGTCATTCAAATCGCATCATATAGACTGTCAAATATACAAATTTTAGATTTTACCTTAATGCAGATTGCTTACTGCACAGAAGCACTTCGATTTTGGATGCCTCATTGTCAATAACAACCGATACACTTGACGAATTTTTGTTAATGCTTACTCTGATGCAGCAGTAAAAAGAAAATGTCATATCGAAAAAATGATGTGTCACTCACAGAGTGATTCAGCTTTGCTTATTCAAATCAAAACAAAGATTTTTTTTGAATCGAGGGAAATTATTCCATTGAGTGAACTAAGACAGGCGATATACTCTTGCGATGTAGGCCTACATGCTGCTTCATTATCAATGCAATCAAAAAGTTACAACACATACGTATGTTCGTGTATGGCAAAATTATCAAAAATACGGAATTTCACATGTTAATGATAAATTCAATCTTTAAGATCAAATCGGTTATTGTCATTTCTGTCATGTCTTTTCGAAGATTTTAATCCTCATAGAAATTCTTCACAATACATTGGATGGCTACTTCCCTCAAAGGTCGAAGAGGACTGGGTTCCTAACTAAAGTATGATTTTTTAATAACACTGCATTCCTGTCAGCGCGAAGTGGCTTTGAGGCGCAGTGTTCGCTCGGTGTCCAAGAGACCTAAGTTTAAACCTAGGCCGGGTCTAATGAAAGACTAATAAAAAATATGTAGGAACGCTCTGAAGTCTTGCTTAAGTCTGTCCAAAGTGCATCGAGATTACGGGGAGGGGTGTCCCCTCCTTAAACTTTTGCAGCATTGCTCCGAATTTCATTTCCAAAGATGGAGCCGAACCCACTCCCTCTCTGTATGGATGGTGTTGACACTCAGACAGGAAGAAAGAGACAGGAGAAAGAAAAATGAAACTCAGCCACATGGAAGAGATACATCTAGTCTAATGTGCTTCTACGTAAAACGCAGAAGATTTTTCCTTTCTTATGAATTCAACTACCATGCATACTTGGATCATGCTTGAAGTTTATCGTCATTGATTCTATTACTATGTTTTTCACTTGAGTGCATAGTTACACGTCTTAGAAACAATGGACACTTGAATTCACATCGAGATGTGTTATTTCCGAATTCTTGGCCCTTAAACGGAGCAAATCATTTTATTATATGCGGAGTATGAAACAATAGTTTAACATCATTAATAAATTATCTTGGCCTGAATTTACTGAAAGCGCGGAGACATTTAGACGCTTTATATTTAGAACTTTTTCGCTTATTTAGAATAATGCACAATTTATCGTGCTAACTTGTTGGCTTTCAGTCATACCTGATCTCTAACGGTCCTGCACGGTCGCAAAGATGACCTGTCCCATTTTAATCTATGGCATCCGTTATAAATATATTATAACGGACGCTATATTCAAGTAAAATAGGATCACGTTTCAAGTTGCAAGGGCACGTGTCATATTCAATTTAAGAAAATTGAATGTGTTGATCATGTAATTGTATTTTTCTATGAGGTGCAATCACGATTGGAGAGAACGACAAAACACGCTTTTCTCGAATCGAATGGCCATGATTTTTTGTTTTGAAGAAAACATTAAACTGGAAGCAGATCATAAAGAGCTTGAAAAGCATGCAGCAGATACTGTGTTCAACACTTAGGTTGCACCTAAACAACGTCATTATACAGAACATTGCTGACAAGTGAAGACTCAAATTATCTATATCTCGTGTTTCCGCTTCAATTTTTAAGTTTCTTATTTTAATGAGCTCCAAAATTTCGCAACATTTTTAAGAAGGTTGATCTGCATGCATTTATACCATAGTTAGCATAGTAAAAAGTGCTAGTTGGAATTTCCAGCCATAGCTTGAATCGAAAACAACATAAACTACAATACAACTATTTAATAAATTTCATGAACACGTGTTAACTCTTTACGAATAATTATCATCCACACGCACGCTAGATTTAGATTATGTTGAAGTTCGAAGCAAATAAATGAAGCGAAACCAAAAATGCATGTTTTGTGAATGAACATTCCTTTTTCTTGAATAATTTATAAGAAGACTTCTTTCTGCGCATATTTCGAAATATCCATGTTATGGGCCTACTGATGAGATATCATCAATTGCTTTTCGCAGCGACTTTAAATCGTTCTAGTGCGGAAGCATATTTAACAAATATATTAAAAATGTAGGAGAATATTGAAAGTAAAGAAGATTATTTGAAGGCAAAACGATAAAAGCGTGAATAAACATAGAATGGCGGAAATTTTTTTGCGGAAGATCTGGTTTTTCACTTGTAAGTTCAATTCAATTTACCGATTTGAAGTATATAGCACTGGCATTCACTTGGAAATGGCTCACTGTAAATCGTACGCCACCAATCCGAAGAAATGCTTGCTACCAAATGTCATGAGCATGTTGTCATATACAGTGGCGGATTTAATGGGGGGCGAAGGGGGCGGCCCCCCCCTATGAATCCAAGTAGTAGTAAAATTGTTTTAAATTGTTTTTTAGTTCCGCTGGTAACAAGCCTCGTCAAATGCGATGGAATACTTCAGGAAAAACTTATTTATTCATTTATTGGATAATTTGTTGACCGATATGAAATCAAGGAGTAGTCCAATGGAAAAAAGATTTTCATCATTTCAAGGCTGGCTCCTCATACATTACCAGAGGTAAGCCTGTATCTCACAGAAACCCTCCTCACCAAGAAACCAAGTAGCATTTTATTCTACATTTTCTGTATATTTTCAGATCCAACAAATGATTTTGTTAAGGAGTGTGCGCAGCTCTATTGGGACTTTTTGACCGAGCTAGGTGCTGGGACTGCCGAAAAGTTGCCTTTGGTAGAGGTGAAATTGTGGAAGCGTCGGTGGAATGGAATTTCCAACCTGCCTAAGACAGGTATTGGCAGTCTGAAAGCAGTCAGATAATTTTCCGAATATAAGGATATTGTTACGAATTTTAGTGACTTGCCCTGTTTCAGCAGCGTCTGCTGAGCGTTCCTTCAGTTGTCTCAGACGTTTGAAAACGTGGTTGCGTTCCCGAATGGGTGAGGAAAGACTTTCCGAACTTGCATTAATGCATATGCATCCGAACAATTCAATTCCTGTTGAAGAAGTAATCAACTTTCTTGACTTATCAAAACGTTGATTGAACTCTACATTTGAAATATAGTTGCAGACATCAAATTCACGTTATTTCTATTGTTGTAGTATTTAGCGACATGGCAAGAGACCTTCAACAGAGGTCAATTCTCCACCATCCTAATTGGTATTGCGTGACCGCCCCCCCTATGATTTATTCCTAGATCCGCCACCGGTCATATACATATTCAGTTCTTTTGATGCATTGTTTAAAGCACTCATAATTCTGCATCGTTTATGAATATCTTTATCCCATAACCTTACAACTTCTAGCATTGTAGAATGAGGTTTCTCAATCCAATGATAAGCGATATTTTTTGCAGATTTGCTTTAAACATTTCACATAAAGTAAAGCATGAGCATAAAATATTAACAATGTGTGCAAGTAATTGTCACCATTCTAAGATTTGTAGAAGTCCCGACATTTCAACAAAGCTAACAGATTGTATCGTTATTGTGTGAACAAACTTTGAAATAAAGAAAGTCGGCATTTTTAAATTGGAAGGTACGACAGCACACTTACTCAAGTTTCCAAGGCTATGCAAGCAATTATTTGAAAGCGAATTTATTTTCAGGTGTGTAGCACTGCGAATGGGTAGGTCGTGACTCAATTCGATTTGAGTTAATTGCACTCATACGTTTACTTAGTCTTTCTAAGAAGGTAAACGCTAAATAATTATTTAGTGAAATTTATATCTGAACAAAAAGAACCGCAACATTTCTCCCCAATTGTTTACTGAAAGTGTTCTGTATCGAATCGCAAGTCAAATGATGAAATATAATCCATGTCTGAAATAATTTTCATATTGAATCAACACTACAATATATCTAAGTTCATGAAAATTCGAATATGGGTGCGATGCGGAAATTACAATTCAAGACTAATTAGTTCCTGTTATGAAATATTTATTGGATTTACACATGAAGTATTTACTTAATCCAAGTCTCTTAATCGTAACTACGTGTATAAGGCTTGGCAAATATTTTTTGGTACTCTTGACCATAGAGTAGGGATATATAGGTAGAGTGTCGACTCAAAAAAGTATCTGTATACAGTAAAAATTTTCATATGAAAAGATTCAGTTTTTTGTGGAGATTACGTTCCCGTGGTCCAAAAAAATTATTTGAGCACTTTTGAAAATAGTCAAAATTTGCCAATTTATATACTACTGAGATGACTCTCCCATATGAGTAGTTTGAAACATGTTGGATAGCAAAAGGAATGAATATGTGCTAATAAGCATCCCAACAAAGCGGAAATCAAGCTGATTATCAGGGTAATTTCATGAATTGTATTATAATTAAAGTCTTCATGAAAAAGTCGCGATATTATTCGTGCTTTCACCGGCATGATTTTATCATTTACTGAATTCATGTTTCATTTCTTGAATCTGAATGGTGACGTGGACCCATTTACATCCTTCAAAGTGAATTGAAATTATTCTCTTTGATTATGTAATATTTCTCTACAAGTGGCAGGTTGTTTTTGATATGATCTCGCTTAAGAAGATTCTCTTGAGGTTGAGCCTGAAAGCAATAGCAGGTCATCGAGCTGCCAATTTAATAAGCATTACCTATCCAAGGCTGTTATGGCACGTACGATCTGTAAAATAGTATCATTTCCATAGAGCAAGGATATATAGGATGATCATTTCCTACGCTCCTACTACATTTCCTATCATTTTCTACTGTATGATAATTTCCTTCTGCATTACTGCATGATAAGTCAATTCCGTTGTAATTTCTGCAAAACTGCAAAAAAATTTGCAGATCTCACATTTTGCGACAATACCACCTGTATCTCCCTTGAGTTCATTTAATAAAATCGAAAGTGTATCCACATTGGGGATTTAATAAATGCGGAGTTACCACTCTACTTAATATACTTAGTCTATGCTCTTGACTTTATAGCGACTGCCAAGGATGGTTGCATCTCTCAAGACGTGCTTTCTAATCGCTTACATATGGATCATTTTATTCGACATACATGTATATATCCTGCTCTTGTACCCATGACTAGTAACCTACAGCCTTACTCACATCACTTCTTCCCTATTTTTTACAGCCATATTCTACCATCCTCGATACGGTATGTCTGTCATTAGTCATGAATGAATTTATTGATGATAGCTCCATTATAGATTAGTAACCAAAAAAATAATTTACAGCTACATAGGGACGAGCTTTCTTTTAGATGAGCTCAATGTACATGTAGGCCTACATTTAGATGCAGCTGTTGCTCGTCACATTAATCATTACATGCTCTTATATTTAGACAACACGACCAATTGTATAAAACAATACGAAGCTTAGAAGGAAACTCGAAGGAAAATTCAATGAGAAAATATCATATTTAAAGAAATCGAGGATAAGCAAAGTGTTAATTCAGAGTGTTAATTGATGTGTATTCCAAATTTAGTTAGAGTGAGACCTACATACAATGGGCTGACCCATATCAGAAATAAAAGTAAAACTCCAACACACTGATAAAGAGACTGGAGAACTCTTTATGAAAATGCTGAATGAATGAAAACCACATTACTGAAGGCTAAATGTATTGCTATGCGCACCAGGGAATAGAGTGGTGATTTTTTTAACTGTATACCGATTAGAAAATGTTGCTGATTCACCGGTTAATTGACTAGCCGATTATTTTTGCAGAACTCATCTACGTGGACCCTGTATAACATGTGTAAACCTGCCATTCAGGCTTACAAATTATCGTGAAATGTCCGCAATTTCAGGTCACGATAGCGAGCGGAACACCATATATCGTATAATTTATAGGATATGATGGACTCCCCAATCATTGGAAACGGCAATGGGATTCACGGTGATTTGATTTCCTTGAACATACCTTTATTTTATTATGGTACGGCAGACTTTAATTTAATAAAGTCACTGCTGTTTTAATCCAGCCGCTTATTGTGCCAATCTGATCTGGCTGCAGAGACGAGAACAATCATCATATTATAGCGCCGAGCATTAAATTCTGCCAGATACTAAATCCAAAACTCCACTCCATTAACCGACTTCTGCTATTATAAAATTCCGACAACCACCTAATTAGAAGTATGTTTTAAAACGTTGTAAAATACCAACGCTTCTCATGTGATGATAGTAAGTCACAATGTGGGAATGCCGGATTACAAACTAAAAACGAGATGGAGAATGGTGATTACGAATTTTCTGACGATCGGTTGCACTGTTTCAATAGCTAACTCATTGAATGTTTACTAACCTGTACGGTATTTAATATGATTAGTGATGACATGAAAGTAACATTAATTGAACAGTATGAGGTCAGAAAATCAATCGATCGATAATTAAAGACGCATGAATCTTTAGCTTCGGATTTGGAAAACATGTGCTGCTTATATACCGATGCATAAATATTCAAATATCTTTAATACCTGATAGTGATTCTGAACAGGATAACTTAAAGAGATATCATTTTGATTGATTTCTGTAAGACCTTCTTTATACTAATGATGGATAACACGCTGATCGCTGATCATCATCTAAAAATCGCAATTTATCATTATTACCGATAACAGCAGCCATTTATGAACATATGAAACGTGATGCTTTGATGCTTCCATTGTATCATGGTACAAAAAATTGTGGATTGGTTGCTCGATCGAAAGGTGAAATTCAATACTACTGGCAATCATGAACGAACTGCTTAGAAATGTTGGTCAGTTTAGAAAATTTATCGGTTTAATGTCTCTATTCATGGTCGAGAGTGAGGAATTTGGCTGCATAAAGCAATGTTACTGTGCTGCTTCAAACCTGCAGCCTTCATTGGTCCTATTGTCGGAGTCAAACCAGCTCTATTGTATGGACGAAATGGCATGCCCTAAAGGTTCATCCACAACGGACGCGGCGCGGCGCGTCTCTGTCTGAACAGCCCCATCTGTTTATTAAGGTTCTGAACGAAATTTCTGGACACGTGAGAGCGCCGCGTCCGGTGAATTTACCTTTAGTAAGGATTCCTTAACATACTCAATTTTAAGCACCATTTCATCCAATTTTAACAAATTTTGATAATTGATCCCTGATGCTAGCCAGGAACATGTAAGCATTGCCTTGACATTCCAAAGAATAAATCCATAAAACTATGCAACATTCAACAACTTCCACTATCATTGATTAAACCTATATTAGATAAATGCAAATGTTGACAGTTAAAGCGCGAATTCAATGTACGAAAACGTGCATCATTTTAATTACTCGCTCTTGGAGTTGAAGTTGCTGAATAAAACGGATTCATAGTAAACAGTTGAATGAATGCACTTTCGTACAGGTCTCCTCTACACACTCTTAGATATTTGAGGCGACGATTTAGGTAATAAGGGGATGCGAGGTTGAGGTCAATCATCAAATCAAAGTTGACAGCTACAAATCCTGCTTTGGCATCTTGTAAGATCTAAGACGGCAGTCATCAAAAAGAAAGATAAAATCTGCAGGTAATTTAAGCGACAGATAACAAATTTGTATCCTTATGGTCAAGTCACTGAAGAAATTAGGAAGACGAAAGGAGTTTTTGCGAACATTCGATACCATGCGTGAACACTGAGACGACAGACAGTGCATGTAAGTGGCCAAATGACAAAAGCCATACTCACATGAATGAATCGATGTGCGTTGATTAATTAAAATAAGCTTGAATTTATGAGAAATATCCAATAATCACAATAGAAATAACAATTTAAGTACTGTTTGAGTACTTCTAGCATAAGAGGATTGCTTCATTCCTTGGAAATGTCCTCAGCCTTGTAAAAGTCGAACACTAATTGGTAGAATGATAATGTGGTCCCTCTCTGCACCAATGCTGATACAGTGGTCCGGTGTATCAAGTCGAAGTGAAAGGCATCAGTGAAGGTCATCATCGAGATCGAGTAGTACAGGGTGGGCCAGAAGTGACTACATTTCAAATATATTATATCTTATGATGCTCCTCCTCACTTCAAATGTAATTGAAATTGATAGAAATCGAATCAGTAACTGCTATCGCCTAAAACGTAGCTCTCCACTTAAATGTAGTCATATATATTTATGTTTTTGATTGATGAAATTCACTTTTAAGTGTGCACAATAGCAGTTCGCTTCATTATTCGATACCCCTGCGTGAAGCTATAGCTGAAAGTAGTGACACAAGTAAATACACAATCGAATATCGTGTGCTAGCGGCAGCTTGGTGGCATGATGCGGACAGGACAAGGCATTCTATGATGAAGCTACGAGATAAACTTCGAGATCGGTTTTATCTTGAACCACCTGAAGGTCGTGTAATTAAGGATTGGGAAGAGAAATTATTCGAAACAGGAATGATTATGGATGGACGAAGAAGCGGTCGCCCAAATGAAAGAGGAGATAGCATCGACAACGTTCAAGCTACGATAGAAGCCAAGTCAATAACATCAACAAGAAGACTTAGTGATGGACTCAATATACCGAGAACAACAATCCGTCGAATTTTAAAGAAACACCATCTTCTGAAAGCTTGGAACCCACATTTGTTCAATATCTAACTGAAGAAGATCATCATAATCGTGTTGAATGCTGTACGGCTATTCTTGAGAAGTATCAATCTCCACGGATGAGAAAGAAATTGTTTTCCTCGGATGAATGTGCAGTTTATGCTGCATCAAAAGACAAGAATATGGTCATATGGTCTAATGAAAATCCTCACTTTTGGGAACATGTGCATCAACATCCCCCCAACGTTATGGTATGGCAGCGATGTCTCAGGAGTATTTAATTGATCCATATTTTGTTGAAGGTATTATGAACTCTAGTAAATATCTCCAAATGCTGGAGGATGAGTTCATGCCAGATCTTGCGAGACGAGGCATTCGTGAAATCGCCCACTTACAGCAAGATGGCGCCCCTTCTCACACTTCCCGAACAACTCAAGAATTTCTGAATACGCACTTCGATGAGAGATGGGTGGGTAAATTCGGTCCAGTCCCATGGCCAGCAAGAAGCCCTGACCTGACTTCTTGTGACAATGCCCTTTGGGGTGTGATGAAAAGAAAAGTTCACCATGAGAGGCCGCAAACAAGAAATGACATCAAAGTGACTGTTAGACAAGCTTTCGAAAAAATTGATGCTGATAAAGAGCTTCTCCGAAGAATCAATCGCACATTCCGAAGACTCTCTTTGTGCACTGACATAAACGGCCTGCGGGTAGATCTACGTGGTGGCGTCAATAAGTCCGTAGACTCGACATGAAATAATGGTTCATTTATCTAATCACTGCTGTCAGTGGAAGCCGTGTGCATGTATGTCTCGATTATCACTGAGTGAGCAGTTGTCATGCGGCATTTAAGCAACAACAGATCTGTTGTCTTATCTCATCACATTTCTTGGTTGCAGAATGATTTCTGATGTAGAAAAACGCAGTGTCATACACTTTCTTTATTTGCGAGGGATACCAGCTGAACAGATGCTGGTGCAACTGCATGAGGCCTACCAGGACGAAGCCCAGCACGGTCAACGGTGTACAAGTGGATCAAGGAATTCCGAAATGGCCGCACTTCCATTGAAGACGAAGACCGACCCGGCAGACCCTCAGAAATCGGAGATCAAGTTCTTGTGAGGCTGAAAGCGATCGTGACGGAAGAGCGGCGAATAACCAAGCATAGACTGTCGGAGCTGCTGAACATCAGCTACGGGTCTGTCCACAACAGGCTCAAAGAACTTGGTCTGAGGAAGTTGTCTTCCAGATTCGTTCCTTATTTTCTCAGTGCTGAAATGTGTTCGCGCAGGCTGGAATGTTGCGCGAGAAACATGGAGCTCCATGAAGAACTTGGTGATCGATTTCTGAAGAACATCGTCACAGAGGATGAAACACCGCTCTCGCTTTACGTGCCGGATAGCAAGCGTGCATCAATGGAATGGAAATTCCCTGGTGAACGTGCGACTCGGAAGTTGAGGCCTGGAACCTCACACAAAAGGGCCTTCATGCTGACCATCTTCTGGGACCACAAAGGAGTGATCAAGTTGGACTTCGCGGACAAGAACACCAAGATAACGGGAGAATACTACGCGCAGCTCGTTGCAGAATCCAGGAAACTGAGAAGAAAGCCCTCTGGCCAGGATCTGTACCTGTTGCATGACAATGCTCCGATCCACACGAGTAGACGGGCTCAATCCTCCCTGCAAAGTGCTGGATTCGTCCAACTCCCACATCCGCCTTACAGTCCGGACCTGGCCCCAAGTGATTTTTTCCTCTTTTCACATTTGAAAAAGCACCTCAGGGGCAAGAAGTTTTCCAGCAAGGAAGAACTGAAGGAGGACGTTGCAAGCTTCTTTTCCGGACGTCCAGAAGGTTGGTTTGCGACGGCTTTCGACGAGCTAGTGAGACGGTGGAAACTGTGCATTGACAATAATGGTTCCTATGTAGAAAAGTGATTTTTATAAATACACAATGTCATGATTTATTTGCCATACAGATTTATTTTGCCTACATTACCATAGGTTCAATATACCTTAAGTGGAAAAAGCCAGTTGTTTTTTATCTTTGCGAGTCTACGGACTTATTGACGCCACCACGTATATCATACTTGAGCTTTTGAATGATATTTGAGTGATTTTGATATTATAAATAAAGTAATATTTGAAACGTAGTCACTTCTGGCCCACCCTGTACACCAGACTTGGTGAGTCATGCCTCCCCATGACAACTCATACCGCCCACCAAAACGCACAGCAGTCATCCCAAACCACAGATCTGTGTCCCCAGCACTCATACATTTCAGTATTAAACTGTTGGATGTAGGCTACTTAGCTTGCGTCTGATCGGGACTACTACTAATCGCTTCCTGCAAGATATTGGGATGCTCAGAGCAACCTGTCAGCAACATATTGCAGCATTTAATAGTTGTACCTGAATCGCACGTGTCCTAAATGCAGAAAATAGGTATTTTGGATAACTTGATCGTCTAAATATTGAGACTACAGGGGTTCTTAGGGACCATACTATCATCATTGCATCCACTAAATTCCGTGGCCCCCAGACACTGTGATGAGTAATGCCTTGCTCCTAATTAATTCGAACGACGTTTACACAGGCTTGGTTTGGGTTCCGATAAGGAAAAACAAACATCAAAAAATGATGTAAGTGAGTTTAATACGGACACCCTTAGCACCTAAATACGTTGCAACTTTAGTGTAGACACTAGTGTCATTATTGTATTTTGAAAATGGCGAGTTGAATCAACTATTCTCATAAAAATGCAAACAATCAATAAAAATTATCAGAAACAATAACTTCTGATAAGCTCGATAAATTTTTTGATAAAATTACTTTCATATTTTCTTTTGTATCTTTCACTGAAATTGAGCATCATCCTTAACATGGCAGTATGAATGCAATTGAATCGCATTTATTCCAATTCGACAACTTTATTTCACTTTGCAGAAAATATTTTTAAAAAATGAAAAATGAAAAGTCAAAAGATTATTATATCTGCAATCAATAGACAATCTACAACTATTGATTAACTCGCTAAATTATTTTACATGCTACATTTTCAAGATCACTTGGCATGTCGACATGCTAGAACTATCCGAAATTAAGCAGATTTTTTCAAACTATTTTGCATATATTTTTCGGCACTTTGGTGCATGCACTGACTGTCATTCCCTCGCCTTGTTTTGCCTGAGATTGATAAAAGTTATAACAGAATAATTGTTTGAGAATTGAACATGGTTGGCACTTGCCTTTGCAATTGCATTCACTTTGCCTGTTTGCTTTTTGTAGTTTTCGCTCTACATAAGAATGTACTTATCGCACATATTGATGTGCGTAAACCTCTGCTAAACCTCTACAATACGTAAGGTGCAAAGCTCTACTGTACATGTTTTTCTGGTAGGTACTGCGGAAACTTGTCTCTTGAGTTGATCTTGTCACCACAGACAGCATCTTGAAGTTTTGTTAGATTCATGTAAATTTTGCTATGTTCAAATAGAGAACTAGATTTTATATGGTTTATTCTCATACATTTATTCAGCATTTAGAGATACTTTTGATTTTTTTACTTTTGATACTTTTCGAAATCAGATTGGAGTCAAAGGTATTAAAAATGTCATTCAAAATAACAGATAAGTGTGAAAATACATTTTGAATATGATTTGAGGAGATGTACATGCCGAGAGTGCATATGTAAGTAATGAATATCTTGCAATTGTCATCGTTGTCTCAAATCAAATTGTTATAAATGTTGCAAATTTCAAAATTTTAAATAGACCTTTCCGAACATATTTTGAAAAAACTTTTTGAGAGTCTGCTGCATCCGCAATACTAAATTAAACGCGACAATTGTACGACCAAGACTATCCCGCAACAGCCAGAAGAAAAAAGATATCATGATTCTCTTAAATGTCTTAAAATGAAAATAACATAATGTATTTTTTGCTTTCAACATTCCCATCGTTTCCTCACATTTGATCACGTTATTCCATATGTCGGCATCCTCAAAAGCTGCTTTGATGGTTGCAACAGGGTTGGAAACGGCCGGGGCCGCGCCGGCGTTAAGAGAAGTCGGCCAAGGTCGGGCCGGCGGCTGACGTCATCAAGACCGGCCGGGCGGTGGCCGGTCTATTCAAAACCGGCCAGTCGGGGATGGGACGGTGGCTGACGTCTCTGTACCGGTTGGTTAAGGCCTTGATCGTCGGATATTAATTGGTCAATTTCCACATATTATTTAATTCCACACAGGACATTATTTAATTTCCACATAGTATACATTAAATGCATAAATGGTAGGCCTACCGGCATAAGCGAGAGTTACCTATCACAACACAGTGTTATACAATGCAATTATTCGCACTTTCATATCATGTTTTGTGCGATGAGCAGTAATACTCGTAATAACTTATTTACTTGTCTAATGAGTTGTAGGCTTACTTTACAATTTATGATAATGTTTACTGCATTTTCAAAGTCAATCAAACACAGGCAAGTTGAAAACAGATAAACAAGATGATGACCCAAACGGGCATTAGTTAATAATGTAATAATAACATTTAATGATATTTGTAATTTGTTAATTAATTTAACTAATATTAATTGTGTAATTAATATTAATAATAACATTGATACTATAATAATATATGCGTATCTCTACATCCCGCCTCCACAAGAAAGCTTTAAACGGTCAACAAATTCTAAGTACCAACATGATAAAAGTTTTTCTAGCAATTAAAGTTCTGAGATGAACAATGTGATCACTGACTGTGCTGATGTTATGAAATGTTTTGTCTGCGACGTGCAAACTTGTTTTAAAGTTATTCACTGAAGTGATATTTACCTCTTCACTTGTGAGGGAATTCTAGTGATTTTCAACGTCAATTGAAAACTCTCTCCACTACAGTTTAAATTCAAATCTTTTTAGTTTACATTGATGACCGCGAGCTGATGTGTAAGAGTCTGGAAGAACGAGCTCTCCGAGCTTGTCATCAATTTTTCATTTCAGTGAGTGTCCCATGACCGAGCGGGAGTGCTGCTGTACATGTACAACGTCAGTCAAAATTCATCACGTGCTGTTAGCTTATCAAACAATTACCCACGATCCGCTGTCAAATGTTCGGGTAGTAGGCTTTAGGTTGCATTGAAATCCATCACTCACTGCATCTCTAAGCTCCACGTGTTATATAAACTATCTCATGTTGTGAAATTATTCAAGATCTGTAATAATTTATAAAAGATTGGTTGAGGAATACATGGTGCATTCAAAATTCATACAGGCTAGAAAATATGATTCTGGAAAATTTATTTGAGATAAAGTTGGGTTTGAACTGCATGTATAAGTTGCCAGCAATCATTTTTTAACTGTTTAAAGAACAGCTCGCAATATTCATATCACAAAGCATAGGGTACGTGTAGATACTCTCAGATTATGTTACATTTACATACTCTTTATGTTGTAATGATTGATTTAGAAGCAATATATTCTAGACTGAATGTCGTCATCGGTCGACATGGATCTGATTAAAAACCGTCCGGCCAACGTTACTAAAACCGGCCAGTCTGCCGTTGTTCAAAACTTGCCGCCAGGGCGGGCCGGCAGGCAGCTCCAACCCTGGGTTGCAATACAGCGCCTGTAATGTCCAATCGCAAGTTGTTATTCGTTTACTAGGTTGCATGTTCATGTCATACTACTTATATTAGTCGATAGCTACTCAATTTTTTGAAAAGTACTTGGATAGACGGTTTACCGGTTCACTTGACTTAAAATGCTCAAGTTTTGAATATAACATTAAAGTGCCTACCCATCAATCTACCATGCTGATTAATTGCTGGAATCCATGTTATACATGTGCCTTAAAAAATGGTGCTTTGGAAACTTCTTTATAACCACAGTTGCAAAACCATTGTTTGGAACAATTTGCACATTTAAGAAATTGGGTCTTGTAAATCATTTTTAAAGAACAGAGTTCTAAAAGCTGTTTTAAACAACTGTTTTCAATAATACGTTGCATCAAAACTGACATTTTCCTTCCGAAAATACAGGCGTTCAATTGATATTAGAAACTTTATAGTAAGCTACACCCTGCAGTTTTCATGTCTTAAGCTGATGTGTATATAATTTATATTGGGTAATTGGTATCGTCAAAGTCTAGTGAAGAAACCAAATAATAAATCATTAATATTGATATACGTACATTCGATTGAGAAGCATTGACTCGACGGATCATTCAACTAGAACGACGCAAAAGATCAGTTATGGAAATCTCCCATCAGATCGCGAAGTACTAGAATGATCCTGAATTTTCTGATTTCATTCTTCTGGCATCATGTTCCCACGTAGAGCCAATGACACACTGATAAAGGTAAATTCCTGAAGCTTTCGGTAACTTCCGTCGAAAGCGGCAGAGCGGACTGGAATCGGCCTTCGAATAGAACGGGAAATGGACCTCTTTCGCCACTGATTTAAAGAGTAGTCTAGCAGTGTGAAAAAATAAAAGGTTAAAAAATGCGCGTGTTGTTACAAACATGAGTGGAAGACATCAGAAAAAAGCGGCTTTGTCCAAATGGCGGATGTTTTAACAGCTCTCTAAGGCGCCTTCAGACAGACGAAGTTAAAGGGAATTGGGAAAAGAGCGTCAAACGTCAAATCCCTTGAGAATTTGGAAGAGCAGTCCTTCATCTTTAGATGGCATTGAAAACGTGGATGCTTATCACTATATTAATTTGAATCAAAAATATTGCTATGAAAATATCAGAGAACGAAAAATATCCTATTCTCTATCTATAAGTATCTAAATTGTACAGCAGTATAGACATTTGTGACAAGTGAATTTCGTGGCTTTTGAAGACAATTTCTCTACTGCTTAAATTGATTCTTCGCACTATTCTGCTCCAAAAACTGTCATTTAATGTCTAAATACCATTTTCTGATTAAGTGAGATTCTTAATTAGCAATTTATACGCTCATCATGTGATTGGAATTTACTGAGTAAAATATGCTTGTGCCAAGTGAAGTATCAAAATCACTAATACTGTGCTTGGTCGATCAATGCGATTTTGATATACAGGTCCATTCAAGTGATCTGTAATATTGAGATATAAATATATTTTTTACCAATTCATCGCATGAAATAATCTAAACGAGAAATTTAAAAGCAAATGAAGAGATGCAAGATAAAGCAAGATCTGTTTGTTTGATGAGAAAATGCAAATAATTGATTGCATTATATTGCGAGAGTAATACTATGATCGTAATTGCTTTTATACCCTAAAATATTAAAAGTATCATCAGCATAAATATACATTTAGCATTATCTCCATAGAAAATGAACTGTTGCACATTGTAGTAATCGTTTAATAAATGCTTTTTGCTATCTTCATTTAATTTGTGACGCCGATCAGAATAGGGGACAATATAAACTAGCATTCTTCACTTCTATATTAAAAAATCCCTCTACAATCGCACTTTAACCTTGAGGAAGATTCAAGTGAGATTGAAGACAGTTTGTGTTATCAGAAAACCTTTTTGCTTCACAAGTCTTTTAAATGGGACTTTGTATTTCTACAAAATCGGCTCTCTTATCAAGTTTGCCTAATGCACTGCTGCTGTATGCTTAGAAGACGCAAAAATATTGTAGTTAGCGCAAAAAATATCGATTACCCGTAATTATGGCTAAGTAAAAAGATTCCGTTGAACCCTGCTAGTTTTCGCAGGGTTCATGTGTGTGTGTTCGTTCAGGTAAACAGAATCTGCTTGTCTGAATTGTCAATAATTAATTGAATCTTTTTAAAGTCTACATCACTAATCAGTTGCCCTTATCAATACAAGCTGTCACACACATGGCTTGCTAAAAATCAGATGGATTTTTGGCATTACTGGGGTAGGGACTATTTGGGGTAGGGATTTGGCAAAACTATTTGGGGTAGGGATTTGAGTGATTAACATTAATTAACCGATTTATAGTGAAAATGTCAGCACAGTCATTCAAATGAATATGATTGTTCGGTTTATGAAATAAGCCTGCTGTAATCAGGATAATCAGGTTTGTTGTATGGATTGTCTAGTCTTGATCACAGTTATACATGCCTGCCCGCACCATCAATGCCACGGATTGCGCGGAAGGATAACTAGTCAATTTGCTATAAATGCTGACATCTTTCGCAAATTTCAAACAAAAGTGTCTATCATAATGAGGAAGAGAAATAATATTATTGAATTATTTGAAAGTCAAAATTCCTTCTGTAATTTTTTAAGTTTGACGATGAAAGTGTGCAGATATCGTTGCTTTTGATTCATACTTTGTTGTTTTTAGATGTTTCAGAATGCGATCATTGCTTTTTATCAACATTACGCCAGCTTAGTGAGCATTATGTTATTGCTTTATATAAATACGAACATTATTTCTCAATATCTAGCAAATTTTTGAATTTTAATATTAATTCTAGCTTACAAATACAAAACTTTCTATCAGCATGGATTCATTTCCTCTTTCACAAAAGTGCGAGAGCGCATTTTGCAACGAAATGTCTATTTGATGATATTATGCAACATTTCAAAAATGTTAATTCAAAACTCTGGTTAGGTGGCGTAATGCTTTAAAATTCGGTGCCAAGTGAAATGCCAAGTGAATATTGCAAAACCTTGGAAATTTTAGGCAAAATATTTTATTTTTAAAATTTATGAGTTCAGATATGCAGTTTAAGATTCATTATGAAATCATCATGTCATCTGTTCCTGACGCATTTCATGAAAGAAATGCATCCTAGTATATAATGACTGAATTCTGTTGATAGAATAGAGCTTCCTTTCAGTACCGGTGATAATAACAAAGCCTATAAAACTTCTAATCACTACATAACAAATACTGAATACTGAAATACTGAAATATTAGAACAGGAGAATTTTATAATAAAAAAGAAGAAAATAAATGTTTCATGTTGAGTAGCATAAATATGAACAAAAGTAATAACAAATAATAATCACACAAAAATAAAGTCCCACAATATTCGATGCATGGGGTTATGCATGGGGAATAGTGCAATATTTCCTGATGAAGCGGATATTACAATGATTACCTGATTAAAGTTAATTTGTTGGATGGAAGCGTCATATAGCACCTAATTTTGGCAAATCTACTTCGTTTAATTCATTTTATTCTGAATCTGAATGTAGTTTGAGTAGTTGCATAAAAAAGCATCAATAACAGAAACACTCAAGGTAATAAAGAAAAATTGACGTGTTCTTATCCACCGTTGGACAGAAATTATAAATTTAGGATTTTGTCAAAGTAATATTTGAGTCTTAACTACTTTTAGTTATGCACTTTGGTTACATTAAATTAAAATACGATTAGTGCGTCATAAAGCTATAAGTCTCGTTTCGCATTTTGCAAATCTTTAATGAGATGTTTGTAGACTTTTGCAATTAAATAGATGTAAGTGCTGTGGGACCCTTTGCTCGACGTGAACAATATTAATTTTGAAACTGCTTCAAGTTTTGATTATGAAAGCTTTTGTCATTAATGAAACAAATGTAATTTGATAATCTTCATTGTCGAAAATTTTCAGAATTGCAATATTTTTCTCATTCTCGAAAACGAAAAGAAGTTTTGCGCTCAAAGAGTTTGCTGATTCCACAAAAAACTTAAAATATGATTTCTCGACATAAATGATGAGCTACTATGAATTTAAGCAAATAACGAATATGAAATTTGATGACGACCTCTGGTATATCCCTATAGATTGAAATTGAATTTTGAATTTGATTATTTCTAAAACTGCATTACGTAAGGCAGTACACAGGCGCCATGGAATTACAATTAAATCAATATTATGGTTCCAGAATAATTGGAGGATGGAATTTGTATGTCGCATTTCAACTTACATAACTTCATTATTCGACTATCAAAAAAAAGTTGATCAAAGCGTAATTGAGTTTCCTAAATTGAATTATAAATCAATCTATTCTCAGATGAGTTTCAACAATTTGCAGATGGACGCTTTTGTCGGTTTTTTAATCAGATGAGTTACATCTAAAGTAGCGCTAAGAATAAATGGATTTGACGACTCTCATGAGCTCCAAGATAAAATTTGCAGAATTAGTTATTTTTTTCTTTTACTGATTAACTGATCCTTATATACCAATACAGTGATGTTCCATCACATGCTAAGAAATTTGATTGAAGTGTTTATATTCTGTTTTTGTTTGTTGAAGCACAGTCATTTATAACGGTACAGAACCTGTAAAAAGAAATGAAGAAATTTAGAAGTTTAGATTTTTGTATCTATTAAGTGTTTTACTGTATAATTCTAATAAAGAAATTTAGATAATCTGTAAAAAACAAAATGATAATTGTTGTTTTCACTCCTGAAATGATAATTACAATCTTCCATTAAGTAGTAACTTCAGTGATGAAGAGCATAGACATAAGTTAATTCTTTAAGAAAAATGTTTTGAACGATCTAACAATAGTTCTCGTCAAAACATCGGGCTTTTCGTCAGGCTGACAGCTCTAAGAAAATGTCGAGATGTCGAAAATAAAGCGATTTCCAGTTTTGCTATGCTAATAAAATTGTAAAATAAAATAATAAAATTGTAAGAATAAATCAAAATTAAAAATGGATGAGAGGGAGAGAAATATTTGTCCAAATATACCATAATCAAAAATGCAGCTCATTAGATTTCAACATAATACAGTATGTAATAATCAGTACGGTATCTGAATAATTATCAAGTCGCTCAAGAATAAAGGGATTATATTATAATGACACACGATAGTGATTGAATATTTTTATTCACTCTATCAATTCATTAGCCGAATATATTATACATGGTGCAGTACATAATTAAATGCACAGAAATCAGATTTCCTTTTATGTCAGCCGTATATTCTAAGTCATCTTATCGCAAGGAATTCATAAAATTCGCATTGATATCCTTTAGACAGAGTATTCGATGGCAAGATGAAGTCAGGTGATCGTATCTCTTCGTGCAAAATAATTTTGATTCTCATAAAAAGAGAATAACTTCGAAAACTAAAAGCACACATGAAACGTATTTTCAGCAGTGTCAATCAATATTTTCAACAGAGAAACACTTTTGCTAAGTAATAGAATTCTATCCAGTGCCAAAGTCAAATCATATGCAAGGAGTTGGAACACCGATTCATCATTCTTAAGTTTATCAACTAATGTTCCTGTCAGATTAAGACAACCGCAATTTGAGCATAGAAACTTGATTCTCGTGACAAAATGAAGAAATCGACTCGAGTCAGCGCTTATAACTCAATTTTGTTTATATAAACTTGCGGTGTAATTCAAACAATGAGCTGACACTGTCGTGGGAAATTGAATAATAAGTAAAACTTCAAAAATGATTTCGCTGTGATATGATCTTTCGATGGTATCATATTCATTTCAATGCAACAAGGATGACAGCTCAAAAATATTTTGCAATTTCGTCACAGGGAACGGCAAATTTATTCACCTCGTTTCATACTACGTATACATTTCTTCAAATAACAAAAAGTCACTATCTTAAAATGCAATTTAACCAAAACAAAGTGCATTATACAGTCAATTAAAAGCACAACATTTCGGGCGTATGTATTTGCACCTTGTCAAGTAGAGGGGTCTTTGATTTCGCGCTCATTCTTTGGAAGCAGACCTTGTCTTACTTTTAATTGATTTAGTTTCATCTTCATTTAAGCTACATTTTCAGATTCACATTTAGTGTTCTGGCTAATTTCGCTGTATCATATAGAAATAATAAATAGTAATGTTGAAAACAAACAAAACTCCAAAAAATCTACTTGAACAATAAAAAATAACAGAACTTGTCATCCAGAAGAATATTTTGGTAATAATGATTTCTATATATTTCAACAATTAACGTCAACATAAATTTAAGGTGCAGATATTTATTTGGATGCAACAATTTCGAAGTATGTCTTATCAATTTACAAAGATTCAATTATAAATCATAAATTATTCACATCTTGAAATTTACTTTTTTTATAAGATAAGTGAAAAGCATAAATTTACAGCCACGGTCGAAGAAAATTAAATCACCTACCTCTTAGCATGATATCGAGAAATTAACTAATATGACAAACAGAAATTTAGGCTATAACCGATGGTTGTAGTGAGATGATAATTGAGAAATTCGAGTAGACTTAATATTCTCATTTCTGTCTCATCATAGATCTGATAACAAAAGACGAATTAAAAAGAGAAAGAAATTGGTATCTTGGAGGATTGTGAATGCTTACTGTCATTGATTTTCATTATCGAATGCAGAAAAATGGTACATCTTCCTAGATAAGTCGATGTGTAAACACTAAGAACAAAAAAAATAATTTCTGTTTTTTATTTGGAGAGTTGCAAGTTTCCAGTTAAATGTTTTTCAATGTGAAGTACATGCATGTATACGCAATTAGATGAAGAATCTTTTCTCACATAATCTTCTCATAACACGTATATTGAAATGGGTCATCACATTTCAAAATTTAATCCCATCTTGATCTGTCAATTTGGATGTATGAAGCACTGCAGTCATTTCACAATTATTTCTTGAATATTTTGAATTGATCCTAAATAATCCATATCGTTTGTTGTTACGTTATTGAAGTTGAATCAGGTTAATGCATGTTTGAAATGGACTCCATCAAGTCAACGCTTTTTGGGCATAACTATCTATTTTGTGATGTAAACTGTTTTAAGGTAGAGCTCATTCGAGTTCATGTGCACTACTTCTACCTAACGAGAATGTTTATCACAGCACTCAGTAGTTCAGTAAAATCAAATTAAAAGATTCAGGGTAGCCGTGGATTTTAGCAGAATTAGACGCCCACATTTTTCATGGAAATTTCATTCTGCGTTTATTCAAATTTCTCGCATCAAAATTATGAATATGTTGTCTCTGGCACAAGTTTAATAGATTGAATCAGTTACTGCTCAACTACTATGAAACACATGTACCAGGCGCATGATTTTTCTGAAGTGCTTAGAACTATATCTTTCCATTAGGAACACTGGTGCTATTAACTATACAAGAATATTTGTCTTAATTATACCAAGGTGAATAAAGTCTGGATTTAGTGCAGCACTTGAATGAATAGTCAACAAAAAAATGAAATAGTGCTTCTGTCTAAGCAAAGGCTTCTGTCGAATGTCAAGGCTTGTAGTTTGAATGAATTCTAGAAAATTGACTTAAAGTGATTAAAAAACACGAATTATGACATAAATGATGTCGGCAAGCTATAAAAAAATCCATAACAGTTACTTATCATTTCGGAATGACAATTATTAGAAATGAGGAATTTTGAATGAAGTAAGCCAAAAACTTGCATGTAAAAGATGCTCGGCAAGATATGGATGAACTTGTGCGGAAATACAAATACTTATCGAGCCCAGGTTAGTGAAAGACGATTATGTGACAAATAAGAATTTTGTCAATATTTTACAATAATTTTCCTAGTAACGGGCATGTGTGAAAGACTGCATCATATCAAAAAATTATCCATTTTTTAAACAGAATATCTTGTGCAATATGTGGCTGTTTGGATTTTATTTAGACGATGTTGCAATTTCATCAATCCATAAACCTAATGAAATGCTAAGCAGCTTATAAATTGATAAAACTCTTCTCTCCCTCCCGATACCGCGTAATCAAAATCCTACAGAATATTTGTCCATTAGATGTGTATGTCTAAGTGGAGATCAAGCGAAATTCTCACCTGGTGGTTTTGGTTGATGCCTTTTGATTTGCATCCACTTGAAAGGTGGAGGAGCTGCAGAAGGAATGGAGCATGGTCCAGAAACACTTGTCACGGGGTCGAGCGGAGATCCTAACCCTGTGCCGTTGATACTCGCACTGGACACTATTGGGCCTCCAAGTGCATACTCGGAGGTATTCGAGGGAATGGGACTTCGAATGTGGACGGACCTGTGGCCGGCGACCCCAACGCCACTCGGCACCAGTTCTGGTGAAGACTTGACGGCGTACGCACCCCTCGGCGCTGCTGGACTGGAAACAAATGGACTGGTAGCGCTATCCCAAAAAGAGTTTCCATGCCCGGAATGCGAAACATGTTGCGAGTGACCGGGCGAATGCAAACTTCGACTATCAAACCCTCCTCCACTGCTGCTTGTATTTGACGTTCTTGAGCTCCTGTAACCACAATGCGGAGTGTAACCTTCTACCGGTCCGACCGGCATTTGTGCTAAGCTCACGGTGGTTGTAGGAGGGGCCACACATATGGCTGCCATTGGGTGGTAGTCGGGACTGGTACTGTGGAAATCGAGAGGGTTGGGGGTGTCATATGATGCTCGGTACTGCTGCTGGGACTGATGGTAGACGCTGTTGGACAATTCTGAGATGCTGCTTCCGCTTGTGTTGCTGCTGTTTGTGCCGTTGGGAGACAAGGAGACGGGAGTTGGGCCGTGCAAATTGTGGCCATGTGCGGAGGAAGTGACAGAACAAACGCTGTTGTTGTTATTATTATTGTTCGTGGAATCGGCGGTTGGAATTGAAGCGGAATTATGGGCGGAAAGGGTCGGCAGTTGATGCAGTCCTGAAGAAGCGTAGGCCGAGGCGAGCTGCTGAGATTGATGATGATGGAGGTGATGCAGATGATGATGATGATGATGGTGGTGGTAAGTAGTTTTATCGAGATGCAGCGCTTGACTTTGCGGAGCCTGAGGCTCATCTATCACACTGGTTCCATTATTTATGACGCTCGTCGGTACGTTGAAGTCTAAAGGCTGCTCTGCCTCGCATTTGACAGACGGATCAGTCGCGAAAGATGGATCACTTCGATAAGTACTGTATGTTTTATTGTCCAAATTACACAATGTGTATTCAAGGGCTAAATTCATCATTTTTCCAGTACTTTATAGCTCAAACTGTCATCCACGCGATCATAAATCAACTCCGTTCAGAGTGATAAATTATAAACAGATTGGCTTTAATTGGTTTTCTCAGTAGCAATTCACTTTTTCTTTCCCCGGCAATCATTCTCCATGACGTTCGCGGGATTCAAAGAGCCAATAACTTTGCTAGCTATTTCGTCTTCCGCTATACGGTACACTCGACGGAAATTTTCTCATTATGCTGGACCATTAGAAAGAATTTCGTCCTCTTTCACAGCCACTCATACATGTATCCTGTCTGCAGTTGCTCCACTGAATGGGATTCCACAGTCTCACAATGGGTTTTAATTAACTTGACATTTGCTACTGATCCTCGTGCGCCCGTAAATCACATTCTAGCCATGAGTGCAACATCGAAAACGGAACGATAGAGATGAAGGGTTGTAAATGGGGAGAGACGGCAAGAAAAGAGAGAGCGAGAGATGGAGATATTATTGGGAGAAAAAGTGAGGGGAAAGTCGGATAGACCGACGCAAAGAGGCAGAAAGAGACGGAGCGGGCTGTTGTAAAGACAGGCGGCAAAGATCAGGCAGGCAGTCTTCATCAGCAAGTGTAACGTCCGCCAAAACAATATGCTCAACAACTTCAGCATGCGTTTCAACAAAAGCACCTGTTTTCTTCAGCAGAACATACATTGCAGACGGACGGCCGTATTGTTGCTTCAATGACTCTTGCTGCAGATAATGATTCAATCAAAAAGTCATGGAAACTCTTTTGGGCTTGAAAATTGCTATGTTCGACACCAAGAGCTTCTGGCTGTAAACTTTTATCAGCTTGATGAAATTTTTCATTGAGAATCTCATTAAGAGACAGACGTCTCGCGATATGCAATTTTTTAAATATCAGAACAAAATTGAACAGAAGATGCGCAGTAACAGCACACGAGTCATAGAAATGAAATGAAGACAACAATGAGGTAAAGTCATGCAAAGCATAAAAATCGATAAGCAAATATATGAAATTCAAATACATATTCGCGGCAAGGCGAAAAATAGATAAACTACAATATTGATGCTACAAAATGAAAAATGGCACAAACAAAAAAATAAAAAGAACATTTTTGGAATTCTGAGAAGAGGCAAGTGAGCTGATGTGACTCGGATGTTATTTTGAGTTTGCTTAAAAAATAAATAAAAAAAGACATACCTAAAGTTAACACAAACAAGGATGTGAGTGGAAACCAGAAAACGAATCGGAATACGTGTGGTATTTCATAAAATAAAGCCGGCATGAAAAAATATGCCATTAAATAAAAGAAAACATCCGAAAAATTTTCTTGCTCTATTTATTACAATAAATGCTGATGATGATTAAGTCTCAATTTCACTATACCTTTCCCAAACCCCCCCCCCCTCGGGACTAGACTTCTGATTTGGCGAATCTATCTGCTAGAATTTCAAATTTGGCAAGGTTCTCAAAACTTGTGAAGCAATATGTAGGACCAGCAACAGCATGAACAGCAGTCCCATGTGTCCCACCCACTCTATAGAGCGATGCGCCTGCAAAATACACAAATCGCACTGTTAAAACATTGACGTTGATGTTTTCTGAATCAAAGATATTAAAAATCATAAGAAATGTATGTTCATAAAAGAAAGTGCGGCACAGATTTCTTCCTATTCTGCATTCTTTTTGAATTGTGCTTTACACTGAATTGTGTGTATTTCTACATGCATATTCATTTGAATGTCAAGTATATTCTTGGATTTACTTGCATGTAATTGTCAGGTATAGTCTTGAATCATATACATCTATAAAATATGAATATTCGTGAATTCCACCATTGTGGATTTTGTCGACACTTAGCTGAAAATTAAGTTATCTTATCAGAATTTCCTCATTTTAATTTCTATATTTTCTCAGTGATGATTCTTTTTGTGAATCTATGTAAAGTGATCTTGAATTCGTTTTTCGAAATTCCATTTAAAAGTATAATTCAAATAAAGTTGAAGAAATTTAAACACAACTTCAGAATTCATTCAAATCTGGACAAGATGAGATAATAATTAATTGTGTAATTAAAAATAATAATTAAATTTATATTCATGTAATCAAATATAAATTTATATATAAAAATAAATATTAAGACAATTGAAATCTGACTTTCGAACAATTATAACACGGATCTGACTTATGACAATTCCTGTTATTGTATATTTTATATAAATAATATGAACACCGAGTATTATAACATTAGAATTCCATAATTAAATTATCTTTGATTTAATAATTAGTCATAACGTGCTTCATTATCATTTAGTTTTGCATTTTCATTAGGCTTCTATGTACACTTTGTACTACAGTATAGCTTTTAAAACAATCGAAAAATTAAATAAATAAATAAGAAAATTAATAATTAGCTTATTTGTGTAATTGCTAAACTTAAGTATTAAAAGCACCTAAAGTATATGAGAACCAATGAAGTATTTCAATTGTATGACGATCATTCATGAAAACTCCGCTAAAAACTGTCCACGGTTGGTATTTCACTCTTTCTCTTCATGATTGTCCTACTTGCACCTAAGTTAATACACATTTTGCATATTCATATTGTAATGAAGTGTCATTTATATAACATGAAGAACACCAAAAAGACGAATAATTTATTGTAATGTATACAGTCATTTGGCCTAAGAAAGCAACAATTCTCATAATAGAAGATCATACAAATCAGGTCAATTTCTAATTTCAATGTTCGATGCCTTTGTTTTTGGAGGTAGGAGCGGAAATATTTTCTTCGTGTTTCCATGATTGACATGGACTCCACACCAACACTGCTCTCCCTCAAAGCGAACTCTATTGTTAATCTTGTTCCGATGTAAGTTAGAGTGAAAGCATAAAACCATCTGATGGAACTGTACCAACGGCCAAAATAAGTACAAAGGTAATATTAAGTGAATCAGACTGATTTTTCACTGCTTGTTTATTTCAAGAAATATTGGCAAGCATAAAATTCAACATGAACAATTTGTTGTATTATTTAAGTCTTAGATTTCACAGTTTTAGCCCTCAAATTTGCGGTTAACGCTCTCACCCATGTGTCTATTATGTGTCACACAAATGTGCAAATGGGACTTCCGCATTTGTGCCACATAAATCACGCAATTGCACCAAGTGTATCAATTCTCTTATTCAAAGTATAGCTATTTGATATTTGATAAGTAATACAGTTGCTAATGTCTAATTAACTTAAGGCGTGTGTGTTTTTACATAATGTGAATATGCACGTCGTAATTTATTTCAATGCTTCATTTCATTAGCGGAAAACTTCGGTGATGTTTTCCTGATTTTGGATGAAATGACAGCTATTCAGGTCTGTTCACAACTTCAGGTTCACTCACAACACAAATGTCTGGTGACACGGTAAGTCAGCAAAATCAGTGCGCAGTTCCTCAGTCAAACAAGCTTAACACGTTAAAATATGCAATAATTTATATTTCTCATATTTACTGTCATGATATGAATGTTAACGTTAAATTATAAAAAATGTCTGATAGAAAAACTATAATAATTTTCTCTATCAAACATTATCTCTAACTTTCAGAGTTCTTCATAAATTCCATGTTTTGTGATGACACTAAACTCAGCGACTGATCACATTGATCTCCAGGAAAATTTGAAAGAAAATTTACACATGCTACAACATATTTACTGTGTATTCAACCTCACATGCCCCACACGCGAGGCACTGCAAGCTATGCGATTTTATGGATTTTTACAAGGTTCCTGACTTAAGAAAATGGCTTCAAGATTTTCATTGCATCATGCCATATAAATACTAATTGAATGGTTGACTGCATGTATTTGATATGCGTTCGCGTCGACAAAATCTGATCCTCTAAAATACCTACTTTATTATGCATAACTTAGGCGATCACTATTCTTGCTTCATGCATCATTTAAACTTCTTTTGTCTTTTTGAAACTGTGCTTACAACTCAACATATTATCAATGTACTCAAGGACAAAGACATCAACATCGAAACGAAAAATTCTTTTTGAAGTTGCATAAACTGATTCTGAAAACACAGCAGTCCGATACCGCTCCATATGTTTATCCAAAAACTGTTGAACACAGATTAATGAAAGTAATTACAAAGTATTGTAGTTTTAGGAGTTATACGCCCTTCACATACCTTCTAGCTTAAGTTTGAATATTCTGTAAACTTTGTAGAATTTAGTGCCAAATTCTCATTCATTGATTTCCAGATTTATATCTAAGTACGTAAAGTTGAAATGAAACCACGAGGTAATTAGCAATACAGGTTGCCTAATGTAACGAAAGAGACAAACTTCCTTCCATCAAATATGATACAAGGAAGATCCATTTATCGGCTTGCTCCGCATTCAATGTATGCAGGATTTTATTTAAGCATGATTACCTCGTCAATAAAACACAGGATACTACATTGAAAATCCAGTATATGAATCTGTGTGCCATTATCAAACTCGGTTGTTTGGTATATCATATTGATCTTTGTTTTGTTTAAACGTGGAATGCCTGCAATTCTAGACAGGATTAGAAATGACCAAGATACATACTTTCATCAGGTAGTTTAATTAACATTTGAGAAGAATTATTCATCCTCGGAAAAAATGCTCCTACACTTTAGCTGACTTATGAATAGTAGAGATATGCGTTGTAACTGATACTGGTATCCATTGTACCTGGAAATGTGTGGAGACGGTCATCTCAATGCAAGCATCTTACAGAAATGCTCAGTTTATAATAACCTAATCTTGCTCGTTAAGAAAAAATCCTCTCACATGCATGTTTAAGGAATCCTCGTTTGATCACAAATGACTTATGACAATAATGCTCCGCCTTCGCGTTAATGGCATGAATGATTTAATTTAATCGATGCATGTACACCAGTGCAATGTCCTACTCGTATTAACCTCGCATTAGAAACACCAATAAATATTAGTAGATTTGTATTTTGCAATCCGATCCAATTACGAAAATTTCACAATTTTAAATTTTGAATTCAAAACGTCGAAGTCTAAAGAGAATCTATAAGGGAATTATCATTTCTGTTCAAATTGACACGAGAACACTTTCTTTTATAAATTCGAATAGATTTGATATTGTATAAGGACACCTGAAAACATTCAAAGCGAAAATAGTACAAAATTTGACAAATCTGTCGCACATTTTGAAATCTCATTGTGACGAAAATATAAGGCCGATATTATTCAAAATTAGTGGAAAGCTGTGGAATACGCAGAAAATAAAGGTAAGGTCAGACATGAGAGAAGAACCTGATAGTTGACCTCGAATTACCAATGTTAGCTGCGAGAGGCCGGTCAGACTGGAGAGAGGGCTCTCATGAAAAGTGCTACCCCTCATTCTCACGCGTCGCCCCTCGACTTATTTCTGACTTTGCGAGTGACTAGAAATGTACCTGAGAGCTGACTCGCAAGCCTTGTCACACTGTACCTATGAGGTAGCGGATATTTCGAAGAACGCTTCTATAATTAGCTTCAAACACAACTAGCAAGTTGTGTTGCGGTCAGACTGTGCGAGAGTTAGCTGATAGTAGCTCCCTTCAGCCATTTCTTCATATATCGTCATGAAGGATAGACGGCAGCAAGCTGCGGCTATTATCACCATTCTGCGAAAAAGATCATCGACAAAACGGAGAAGTTGCTGGGTTCGTGAATGGATTTCGGAACGGACTAAATACGGTGCTTTTCACTCTCTAGTGCCTGAATTGAAGCTGACTGACAAAAATGGTTTTAGAAATTTCTTTCGAATGAGCAGCACAGAATTTGAAGAATTGATATGTTTGATTGGACCCAACATTAGTAAAATGGATACACACCTTCGCGAGTCCATCCCAACTAAAGAAAGGTTGGCTGTTACGCTGCGCTTCCTCGTTACCGGTAAGTGTTTTTTTCACTTCATTGCGGTTTCCAAGTAACCTAGGCCTACGTTAGCCCGTTTTGAAAAGTAGAGCATATCGCCCTTTCCCTAGATCCAGCCGACAAACACTCAGACTTTTTTATTTCCCCATGGCTAAATAGATATACATAAACATTACGCCCTTATTATAATGAGGAATATCGAAGAAATAACAAATTATCATGGTTTTCATAATACCGTCTTTTCCTAATAGGGGCCTAACGGTTATGAAATAACGAATAAAAGTGGTGCTATTTTTAAATCGGACATAGAGTAAATTCGGGAGGAGGATAATGCACCTTTATTGCTAATCATCGGTACAGCGTGCCGTCTTACATCCATTAATAACACGACAGCAGTAAAAACTGTCGTGTGCTGTTCTCATAATTATATAAACAAGGATTCCGCTGTATTCAATCAACACTCAAAAGTGCATATCAATCAGAAGTGCTGTCCAGCCACAGATTTAGAGCGTTAGCAAGCGAAGTGATAAATACTTTTGATACATTTGATAAATACTTAAAATTTTTATGAACGTGTTGTCAAGGATGGGGCAAGCCGGGTCATTAATACGACTTTGATGTATGTGGAGGAGGGGAGCAGCAGTAGGCCTACCCTTTTGCTCTGAGAACACGATCGGGAGTCGGAACTCTCAGAAAAGTTGAACCGCGTTCTACTTTTGCTGATAGATCGTGGAAATCTCATTCAGAGCTATCAAGGTAGTACACACTAGAGAGAAACTTGATGGAGTTGAACTAGCAGGCATTCTAGCAGTCTGTAGCAGAAGTCTCTATCAAGACGCTGTCACACTATCTCTCAACTAACCGAGCGCCCCGCTCCGGTCGCCCCTCATTAATGACTGCCAACAAAGTTAGTAGCTCGCAGGAGGGTGTCAGACTACGTTTAGTTACTCGCAGTAACATTTTGATTGACATTAGAAATCCACCTTGGAATCACTAATTCTGACTGCTGATTGGTTGACTGCCTCACTCTCAGCTTCTAGCTCTCATGTCTGACCGTACCTTAAGTTACCTAAAATTTGGAGTTCGCATGTTCCTTCATTCAGGAACTAGATAAAATTTTCGGTATGGGGCGCTCATCGCCCCCCCCCCCAATGGAGCGAAGATTAAAGGTATAATGCAAACCCGAGAAGCGATATTTTTCAGTAGTCGTTCAAATAATCATGTGCGAGTAGTTTGATTGAATTTCGACATGTCGTTAATGAATGTCATTGTCGAGACACGACCCAACATGGTGCACATTATTATGTGGCTTAAATGTTCAGGGTAATAGTAAAGCTGGTTGATGACGATGCACGGGAGGTGATAAATTATCTTCATATTTCGAGCATAAAGCGAAAGCACTCCCTCTTTTTTATAATCGTCTATTGGTAAAAGTTAAAATAAAATATCGTTGCAGTGCCATGACGTTTCGTCCTGCAAGGACTTGTTCACAGGTTTGAAAAAGCCATGTAAGGGGTTTGAAATTGGCTTATAAATACGAATGACCACTCGTCAGCTCCTGTTTGCGATTAATGCAAGGTTGATGAATGCTAATAAGCTTAGCTTCAGCAAATACGGGTAGAAACTGGATCATTAAGACATTGCATAATAATGATGTCAAAATCATCAATAGTTAAAATCGACCGATGATGGTCTTTCTTCGCATGTTCTGAGAGGGCACTCTTGCTTCCTGGCAGACAAATTAGCTCATGCTTCAACTATCGCAATAATTTACACAACTGTAATTGTAATCTCTGTGGTATAATTGGCAAACCTAACATATGTAACTTAAAATATGTTGTATATAAGTTCATTTGCAAACATTGCGGCAAAAACTACATTGGCTCTACGAATCGCAATTTAAGTGCAAGATATTCGGAACACAAACGTAGTTTGCATAATCAGGACAGCAAGAGTGCCCTCTCAGAACATGCGAAGAAAGACCATCATCGGTTGATTTTAACTATTGATGATTTTGACATCATTATTATGCAATGTCTTAATGATCCAGTTTCTACCCGTATTGCTGAAGCTAAGCTTATTAGCATTCATCAACCTTGCATTAATCGCAAACAGGAGCTGACGAGTGGTCATTCGTATTTATAAGCCAATTTCAAACCCCGTACATGGCTTTTTCAAACCTGTGAACAAGTCCTTGCAGGACGAAACGTCATGGCACTGCAACGATATTTTATTTTAACTTTTACCAATAGACGATTATAAAAAAGAGGGAGTGCTTTCGCTTTATGCTCGAAATATGAAGATAATAATAAAGCAATTACTGATTAATTCGTAGTTAAGTCTGTACTCGGTCTGTTGTCAGTCGAGCCCTGAATTGTCCGTCCCGCTTGTGATTCACAATATCATATGCTGGCCTGTTTCAATCTTTGTTGAATTAAGTATTCGGCTGTACACCAATTTTCAGTTACTATTTACGGTACTACCTATACATCATGCCTGTTGTATTGTACTGCTTAGAATGCATCAACTGAGGCTCAGTAACTCTCAAGAAACGTACAACCTTCCAAAATCATATGATGAGACTCATGACCAACGACAGATTATCAGATCACACACGAATTAAATGTCACCTAGGAATCACCAAAATAACACCTACTAGATCCACGATGAAAAGCAAAGTGCTAAAACTCTGTTCACACCAAAAGAACAGCTGTGACAGTAAGCCGAATCCGCTCCGAGTACATGGTGAACAGGAAGAGGAGCACAGGACGACCAACAAGAAGATGGCGCGACAATCTGTACAAACGGAGGGGCCTGAACCTCAATGAACTAAACGCCGTAGTGAAAAGCCGAGAACTCTGGAGACGGATCTCACATGTTGGTGCGCAATCTGCCGCATGACGAGACAATGGCTATTGATGATTTACAGTGCATTGAGTTCCGATTTTCCAGAAAAAAAATCCGACATAGCAAAATAGTCGAAACTTTAATGTTTCATGTTAATTTTTGCTGAGACCGAAGTCGTTCTTTCCAACCGAATGTCTCCGTATAAGGATCATTGATTGGCATGAGTTTTATCTAATCAGATGTTCGTCGAGAAAGGCCTTGAGAGGTCAAATAATGAAGTTAAGTTTCATGTCGTCGCCAAAGTGTTCGTTCACTAGCTAATAAAAACGATTGATGCAGTTTGACAAGAATGTTTTGTAACACACGCATAAGTTGAGAAGAAAATGTAATTTAGGCGGGTTAGAAACCGAAATGCATTGAGTCTTTTTCAACTGTCGCCTTGGTTCCATGGGGTTAAGTGTATTACAGTGGAAAATGATTAATGCATGATTATGGCCCAGTCGCCTTGTTATTAATCCGATAGACCATCCCTGGGGTCGAGCTTGCAATTGTTTTAACACAACTTTCGCAGTAGAGGCTTTATGCGTGACTAATTGTGACTAAGGTACTGTTGTCTCTACGGATAGCAAGCGTGACAGTAGAATCACCGGCCTCATTCATCTTACTGTCAAATTCATGGAAAACAATCCACATGGATGCCCACTGCCACACTGCTTTACAACGCTTAGCAAATAAATCGAAATCGGGTTCGAGATTTTATTAAAGCGTTTCCCCCTTGCCAGTAGAGTTAGCGGAGCGAAAGTTACACTTGACAGAAAACTCATTCGTTACGTTAATCGAACTGTTTGCGATTTGGAAGAGGCGGAGCAGTAGCTCAATTGAGGGGCAACTTTTTAAAGGAGATCTGAGGCGAAGAAGTCTTAGGTGGAATTTTGAGAGGGATGGATGATTTAAAGACAATTGCTGGTGTTTCTAAGATGACGTTTGGCATTATTTTTGGATAAAAATGTGTGATTCAATTTAAAAACAAAATAATCTCCCGGGAATAAAACAATTAATTTTGAGATTCTGTTTCAGTTTTGAGCTTATGCTTTCACAGTTGAAGTGACTAAATTCGCTCATAGCCTCATGGAATCATGAGAGAATATGAAATGAGAATTGAAAGCGAATGAATAGTTGAATAAGAAATTTCATTGAAATATACTACAGTACTCCCTAACATGGGCTGAAATTTATCTGTAAATGGTCATGCATTCTCGGGCAGGCATGCATTTGTCATATTCATAGAAACAGAATGTTGTTCATTAAAGTGTTGAGGTTTTATTACTATCAATTTCTATGGTCTTATCAGAATGCTTCCAGAACGGCCGGCCCTCTAACTTTGGGCAACTCGCCCTCCTTACGAGGGTTGTTGGGATAGATCAGATAAAGTGCAAATTTAAACTGATTTTTCTGAATAGGCCTATTGGAAATGTTCCATGTTTATCTCATCGCCGTCACGGTTCTTTAAGAGAGGTTATGAGACAGTATTTGTATAAAATTTAGTTGATTTTGACAACGTTGAAGCATTGCGGCGTCTTGTGATGATGAGCAGCCTAAGGTGATGACTGTTTGCCAATCAGTTAAATTTTAGCGATGTTTTATTTAGTTGTTCTGATTTATATTCTTTAAAGAAACAACGGTTCCCTAACTTAATCAAAATAGCACTATGTAATGCTTTCAAACAATGGTTGAATACAATGCATTTCTCAAAGCAATAAAGGAATGAATGAATGAAGAGTATTTGTGAGCATGTGATAGCATGCGTGTAACATTGCTGATTCATTGTAAGATAATCTGCTTTTTCTTTCCTATTGTATATTCTTGGTTCTGAACATTGAGGCTGGCATACATAATACTACACATTTACTTACTTATAGATAGAAGAAATTGCAAAATATCAGCATCCGACACATGAAACGAGACAGTTCACCCCTCCTGTGATTGACCTCTGTGCATTATATCGCACTGGTCAATGTGCATGTGTGAGCATACTCACTCATATTTTCAACTGAAAGTTGAAATTCAATGGAAAAATTACATGCGCATGACCGGTGACCTACTCGTAATTCAAACTTATTTACTTAAACTAAATTTACTTATTCAATCATCAAATAAAAACTTGAATGCGAAATACTTTTACCATCCAAAAATTCCTAATCATTGAGGTTCAAGTTAATATTGCTTTTCATTTGTTATTCCTTCAGACACAAAAGAATTTTTTGAGCTTTGACTGAGAAAGGCTAAACGGAAAATAAATGACGAAGATGTCTTTGTAACAACGAGATTGGATGATATACGAGGTAATTGTTGTAGCCAAATGTCTTTATTTAAATCGATTACAGCAGAAGCAAGTTTATGTTGCGAATATTACCATTGTAATGATAAAAATTGTCATTGTTGCAATAAGGTTTTACGCATCCTCAGAGCGCTTACCTGTTTTAGACATTAAACATTTCTAGTAAGAATTCTTTATTAATCAGCTAATCGTATCAAAGCAAACTCTCAAATGTGAAGATAATTTTATAACAATTAAATGAATATGCTAATATATGAGTTAGATACAACTTAATTGCTCTATTGAAAGTTAAACATCATCTAACTCATATTCGCATATTCATTTTACTGTTATAAAATTGTCTTCATAATAACATCAACAAATAAAGATAAGTAGGTTATTTTTCGTTACTGCCATTTTTCTAAACAATGGATGTATTCTGCTACACAACTACTTTGAGTGGATATAACTATAAAATAAACTTGTTTTCATAAGTTTGAAAACAAGAAAAACATGTTTTATTTCTCAGCATCTAGCTTCTATAGATGCAGATCAAAGTATCTGACATTGACAAAGTGTTTGACCACTTAGTGCAGATATTGCTTTGTTCTTTTCCTAGACAATGCATGCATTTCGGGAGATAATTAGATTTTTACATTCATACTGAATTATGGTCCTGCCGCACCCTGCCATGTCATAAGCCTTTACATATCGATGGCATGTTATTTGCAAGTCTACTTTGGCAAATGTTTAAATCATACTATTTAGATTTCCTGGCAGCAATCAAATTTCCTGGAAGTACTCTAAGCTTGCGCATCCGCCTTCTAACAAGCTGTGGATCGACAGTGTGATAACTGGCTAGGTAAATAAAACTTGTCGCATGTATTCGATGTGAATGAAGCATCGAAGCGCTAGTCGATAAGTCTACGTATCGATTAATGGGATTTATATAGATTTCAAATGCAATACCTATCATGTTGTCTTGCATCATTCACATACGATCATGAAATATCCTCCCAACACTAATTTATAGCAGAATATAATTCTTAGTAGCTTGAATTATTGAAGTAGTCGCAATAAGAACTAAAGACGCTCACCAATCTACCACAAGTGTAACGTTGTTGTGAACTGAATGTAGTCTCCTCTTGGCAGTGAAAGTTATGGAAATCATGTTTACAACCGCGGTTCAAAATATTTGTGAGGTCAAGAATTTGCCAATGCCATTTTGGTCAAGTTTATAACAGTATAAAACTAACAAATAAAAGTGCGGCATTTGAACCATTACTTCGGCAGCCACAGCGAGTTTATGCATGGAACGAGGCCGAAGATGAGATCCTTTTCACTGATTGATGAGCGTCCTACGCCTACTACGAATATGCGCGTCTGTCGAGTTCTACCTGGTTCCTCTTCTTGCTAGGCAGGCTCAAAGAAATACTGTTGATCCAATGGGACGCAGATAGACGTTTTCGGAAAAATTGACGTTTTCTATGTTTCCTCTTATTAAGTTTTCTCCTGCTAAATCTAGAGTAAGGTTTTTGGCATGGAATATCTTCATGTCATATCCTATCATGTGCATGTGTTATTATTATGCTTCTGATCGTCGATGTATTTGAGAATGTGGCTAAACGTAGATAAAATTGGTCAATGGTGTTTGCCAATTTTCTGATGCTTTCAAAATATGAACATGTTTACTTTCGTAGACAGAGGTACATGAACATAAAAGTTCATGACTTGAAGATATTCCATCACACAGTCACAGACTTCGTAAGAGAAAACATGGAAAAATTTCATTTTAGCCAAGAACTTTAGTCTGCATCCCATTGTTTTTCTTTACCCCATTGCCCCATTCTTCATCCCATTGTTAGAGTGTGTACATCACTCTGTGAAAATTTCATTTTCGGTCTCGTTCTCCTCAGAAACTCGCTGTGGCCGCCGGGACAACATCTTTGAACAGAAACAAAACATGGTTATAAAACCATGTATATAATCAGTTTTAAACTGTTCTTCCTTTTTACAATATAGCTATTCAATTGATATTGGAATAATCGATATATTTGGAAAAGCACAACAGAAGGCAATTATGCGTTACTTTGATTTCTTACTACGTATCGGTAATGAATGTTGTTGCATAAATATACAATTTTGGTGACTATCTTAGCAACAGATGAAAAACACGTATGAAGGATGGTAAAAATATCATCAAATCGAATATTCATCACTTTGCCTAAGTTATGTAATCTTATGTTACATATCATACTCAAATCTTGAAAAAAAATAAAAAGCAAAGAAAGTCGAGAAGACTAGACACAACGGTACTATAACTCAAAAATCTTTTAACTTTTTAAAACTTTTTAACTTTCAAACTGATGATAAGTCCAACATTTGATTATTGCAAACTTTATCATCATTCAGCAAGCTTCGAGTCACAATCGGTATTCCCCTTTCATTGTTCAGCACCAATTTACAAGTTACGGAAAACGATGGAGAAGCGTGTCCATATGAGGCTCAATGCACATGTCTCTGTATTCTCGTGATTAACGCTTATGTTAGACGTTGTAGCAATGACTTATGATGACAGGTGCTTATTAACTGCCACGTATACCTCTGTGGCCGGCAGTTTGAGATGTTCCCGGAGGTCACATTAGTGGACAGTGATAGTTTATGTCATCCTAACCCGCATGCATCAGCATCATAATGACCAAAACGGGTGTAAATGAATGTGGACAAGGCCGATGTCCAAACATGAATGGTGATGAAATATTGTTTGCAGAGGATGCCTTTCTTCTTTCCTGGGTCGTTTGTTTTATCGACTTGTGAAAGTCTCGAGGGGAATCTGCTTATTCAGGGGGTAAACGCTAATGATAATATTTAATGACATGGAAAAGAAAATAATCGAGAGAAGAAATGATGTAAATCAGATTGATGTTCGCGACGCTGATGCAGATCATTGATGGATGGAGCTTAAAAATTCTACAATAAGCTGCAAAAATATCAAATATTTCATTTCGATTTTAGATGCTCTGAAAGATAATGTAACCAGACGCTTCATTAACCAATTTTAAACTAGTTTCGGATGTATCTCTAAGATAAGATCATCATGAAAAATGCAGCGGGAAAAACAACTTCTCGGAAACTTAGAATAACGAAGCCAGAATAAAAAGCTGTTGACTGATAGAAGTCTTTATTCACGTTGTACTTGAGGCCTTTCAGCCACTGCACGCAGAGATCACTAGGTGCACTGAAAGTAGATGGTTAGCTATCACGTCGATAGCTTACCAGCAACTTCCATTGTTGCATGTAACTATGACATAATCATGAGCATATTTCGAATTTTCAGAAGGGGGTACAGAAATCTCTACACTACTCACATTGTTCTACATGTATACTGTAATCTTTTCACGATGGAAGGCATATAATGCGGAAAGGTTACCCTTGTATAGAGAAAGGGCATGCCCGGTATATGCACATGCGTGTTGAACGGTTGTGGAGCAATTTTCCCTACCCTGTCAAAATTAACCAATACTTCAGTTTCATGCGTTCATTTGTACCAATTGCTTAAATGAACCTGAAGAGAATAATATTCATGATATTATTCATAATATTCATTATATATATACACGTATGTATAAATGTATACAAATAAATATTGCTATCTATTTAAAAGAGATCTCCACAGCGACCTGATGACCACTAATATCTACAAGAGACATTAAGAGCGATATATTGTGGCAGACCGGAGACCGGTTTCGATTTTTAATTTTTCTCAATTCCACGTGCGTGCAGTACAACCAACAAGACAGAATATATATATACATGTATTATTATATAATTCATCCACAAGAGGAATTGTATTCGTACTTTATTTCAGAGAACAATAACTCACTGCAGTACTGAGGAGAATAAAAACAATGAAATTAAATTTCTTTTCCAAATTTTCCAAAATAACAATTATCCAAAGCAATTCATTGAAAGAACTTGGTCACAAATGAAAGAACAATTAAAACAAAACAACGAAGTCCAACAAACCACAACAATAGAAGAACAAGAGCAAAGAAAACAAACTTATTACACACTACCATATATTAATGGTACTTCTGAAACATTGAGCCGTATGTTTCAAAAGTACGATATAAAGATCGCCTACAAACCAACAACTACATTAAAAAAATCAGCTCTTTAAACCAAAGAAATTAAAATCTGATTTAGAACGAAGAAACGTCATTTACCAAATTGATTGCTCTAACTGTCAACAAAAATACATTGGACAAACTGGAAAACAGCTTTCAACAAGAGTTCATGAACATCGACTAGCAGTAAGGAGGATTGATCAGCGTTCACAAATATCAACTCATTGCGTTGAAGAAGACCATACATTTGATTGGAGCAGTGCAAAATCCATCAACTCATGTGAACATAGATATGGTCGTGAATTCATGGAAGCTTGGTACTCCTCAGACCACTCCATCAATAGACATAGAACTTGATAACATCTATGTAAACTTACGCCAAGCTATGTCATCACGAAATTTTTAAAATTTTATACTCATGTCTCCCGATGCAATTTCCCTTTTCCACCTGACGACGAGCTGAAGCAACAGCCTGAAAATTTGTGGTAAATAATATCTTATTCCTGAAGACATCTTTTTGTTAAATATATATATATATATATTCATTAGTCCCTTGAAAAGTCTGTAAAACAGACGCAACCGGTGGGGAGAATTCCTTAGTTTTGATTGACTTCTATTGGGGTTTTTATTTTACTTACATATATATATATATATATATATATATATATATATATACAGAGCTATTCTTAACTTGCAGAACAGAGAAAATCAAATTAATAAAATTTGCCGATTATGTCATACGCCAATAAAAAATCAACCATGAAGGTATGAATTTTCAATGTTTATTATCTATGATCGGTCGGGGCCTGAAAATTCCTGATAAGACAGGTCAATCCGGACGAGGCAGTTCTTACACTAATAATCAGGTATTTATAACTTAATATTAATGGAAACAGAACTTTGATTTATGGACCAGAAAATTAATAAATTATTGGGAGTATATAAATTGTCGTATTACAAAAGAACACATGGATTTCAGTAAAGAGTCGTGCCGAAAGTCAATTTTGTCCATCTGCTTTGTGTCTGCTTTTGGAAAAAATTTGATGACAGTTTATTGTGGCGCCATATTTTACTTCCGATGTCTTCTTAATTGAAATGCTCAAAGAATGTGTAAGCTACTGTAAGTCATCACTTATGTTGGTGATTATGTGAATTCAGAATTTTAAGTAACTTTAAGATATTATAGATATTGTTAGCTCTATGCTCGAAACGGACAAACGAAGGGGGGCAGTCGCTCTTCGACTCTTCCACAAAGCCGTTGATGATTCAAACCACATCATTCACCATCTGGTACCGCTGCGATCAAAACGTGGCAGAAGACTGATATTACCACAAGTAATAACAACGCGAAGGCTAAATGGATTCGTGCTATTATGCTCTGTGATGTTTAATAACTCTCGTTCAACTTGATCCTTGAGCTTTGTTTTTGCCAAATGATGTCAGCACGACTTCAACTTCTTATAATCTCCCCAATTCTCATTGGAAATTCCTTGTATGTTTTTCCTGAAATAAAACGCTTACTATTATTATTATAGATATGAATTTCGAAGAAAAAAATCTAATGTTCACTATTCAAGAAAATTTTCCTTACCCTGTACTCTTTTTACCTGGACATGCGTCATCCTGTTAGCTACTCTTACTCGGTAACTGTCATTCATAATGATAGCATCGCTGCATATTTTATTTCTCTTCACCATTCTTATATCGCACTGCTTGAAGATACAACCTACATAAAGTTAAGACCCCAAATGATTTCCTGCCAATGTCATCACCACTTCATATCATGATTGCTTCAGTGGTGTCAAACCATAGTATGTTTATTAGTATGATACACGTAGTATGAATTAATTGACGGTATTTAGAGATGCCTCGCAACCTAATCAATGAAGAATATTTTTTATATGAATATTATATAATTCATATAAAAATATAATATGATTAATATGAAGAATAAATTGGTGTTCTACTTTTTCGTCCTCTCGAAATTTGAAATTAAATACACACCCGATCAACACACTTCTATTTTCTCAATGCAGTATGAAGCGAATATTTTCTGCGATAACAGCTCAACAGATGTCCATTTGATTTCTCAAATGTCATTCAGTTCTCTTTCGGACGAATTTTTTATTTCATAAATTGAAATGATTTCAAGCGATCTCAAATTTAATGTAATTGTCCCGTCCGGTGTGAAAACAAAGACTCATATTTGTTTCTTTCTTGCCGAGGTCATTTGTACCTCGAATCATTCAGTTATCATCCTCTAGCGCTTTAAACCTTTGTTCGACATGTATTTGACCAAGTGAGCTCGTCATGCTTCACCTCATGTTTTGATGTAACAGGATGGAGGACTTCTAACTCTGGTCAGAGCACTGCAGATCGGTGAGTGGCGTTGAAGTTCAATGAAGGCGCCCCACCTGGTGGCCATAAATTTCCATCTTTGACAAGCGGCTCCGCCGTTGGATTGCTTTTGACTGAGCCGACATAGCAGGATAGAAGAGAGGGGAGGAGCAAACATGAGTAAAAGAAAACTCCTACGCCTTCACTTTCTTCTCGCATCTTTTGGACCGATTCAAAACCTCTGCATACTGCATGTTGTTACAGTTTCGGATTCATATAGCAGGGCGGTTGATAAGTAGCCGATAAGCGTCAATATCACGCCAACATCAAAGTTAAGCGTTCGTCGGCAGCTAGCCCCATCAAACAGGCAACTTTTCTTGTAATTAGCTATAGGAAAAACACGCTCTATAGGGAACCGACAACAGTTGCATCACGCCGCTGGCAGTGCACACAGACGTGTATGCATGTGTTCGCGAGCGGCGTCTGGCATGTCGTCCACGGTGCCATTGAGAAGACGATGTGTTTCAATTCACCCGCCCCCTTCACGCACCGAGCGAGATCACAGTGGGCTGCGCTCTGCCCTGCTGTGTGTGTTGATGAGAGGCTGATGACCAACGGATGAATTCGTAAGAAGGGGGTCTTGTCATCACCGCGGGAGGTCAGTAGCGGCGCGCGTACATCATTTCGGCGTGCAATTCCATCCTCTGTAGACAAAGTGGTAGCACTTGAGATCTGGAAACTCCATATGTGAATTTGTTTGTTTTCTGTCCAAAACATGTGGCGGCATCTGTCCTATTAAGTACAGTATCCGAGGTCTCATCAGAAGCGTCTCGTCAATGCGCCTAGGACCGTCACGAGGGTGTATGAGACCAAAGCCTGCAACACAATTTTTGATAAGTTATACATACAAACTGTCCGTACTTCGAATTGTAAATAAATATAACTAAGCACTCGTTGCTAGGGAATTAAAGAGGCGTCTCAAGAGGAATATTGTTGAGCGTAGCTTTGAAATGACACATATTATAGATCAACTTAGCAGAAAGTAATTTCAGTTTGGCGATAGCAAATTATAGCCTGATGAACATGGGTGATAGATCTTTGAAATGATGAATTATAAATGGATGAGCATAATCATGATGAGACGGCAGTGTGTTTATGATACTATACTATACCATACTATACTATAAGTACTTGTTATTATGGTATTATGTTTAATGAAATGCATCCCAACGTGGAATATTCAAAAGATTCAGGCGAATCATTCTTGGGGAAGTGCGTGTGGTGAGATCATGTGGCAGACATTTATGTACGGGTTTACAGAAAGTTCTGTTTTAACGCTCTATTAACATAGTTCACTGCTTTCCGTCCTGAAAAGTATAGAATGAATCTGGTTCGCACACTGTTCGACCTCATTCGCAAAACATGCTCTCCGCAGTTTATTTCTGAGGGGGAATCACATTGTGAGAATATTTTGATAAAGAATGGCTATCAATTATGGTTTATTAAATGTTATACGCCTGCGAATGAGTAGCCGATCACGGCCGAGAAGAAACGCATATTTGTACGCCTTCTTAATTGCGTACCACAAGGTACTCACATCTATAAGAAAATCGTTAAGATTGTGGAAAATACTTCTATCAATCAGCTCAAGGTATCCTTGGCCTTCACAGCACGTCGCTCATGTCCTGATGCACCCAAAGACCAGACTCCACTGCCCTATCGACATATAACCTAGTGTATAACCTTCTTTTGTGATTGTGGAGCAGCCTACGTGGGTAGATGTAGTCGTTCTTTGCGTGTTTGCGTAAAGGAGCAACTACAAAATTGGATATTGACCGGCACAACCCGACCTCGATCGAACAATGTTCCCAATTCGAGCATCACGAAGCATCTGCAACGAGCCCTGAACGAGCTTCGAGCTGAATCGGAGTTTCGATGATTTTGCATCGATTAAGCAGTGTCGGTACTCATATGAAGTTTATGTTGCCGTAGGGATCGCCCTTAAATGTCTTGAACCTCATCTTTGTGTCCAAAAGACTATGACTCTCGTATTATTATTTCATATAACCACCGTATTATTATGACTTTCGTATGAAACTTTCCACTTATCATTTTATTTGTTCTTTTTTTTCATTATTTATGATTATTTCTAATTTCTCACTCTGTTTTTCAATTTAACGCATTAGGCTGAATAGGCCTACATACTTTTGCATAATGGCTTACTATTAATTTGGATAGTGACTTGAGGAGACCCACTGCGCGAAATACTTATAACTGCATTCCTAATTGGATGTACAATTTATTTTGCTAAGTTCATCCATCATAATTATTGTGATGATCATGTATTGAAGAAAGTGAATGATTAATTTACAAGGTCCTATAGCAGAACAAAGTAGAGTTTTATAACAGTAGTATTGAATACGTTGTGTACCAGAATCCTGAATATGATCAGTTGTGAATGAGAAATGTTTCTTAAGCTTTCTATCTAAATAAATCACTGAATTGTACGATCAAGTAAATCAGTCAATTTAATACTTTCCACTTTAACAATCAATCAATTATTCAATAGCAATTATTGACTAACATTGATTATATTGCGAGTAATTATTGATTACATTATTTGGTGAATGACACTCAAATTAACAGACACAACTAACAAAGTAAAAAGAGAAAATCAAGAGCTTTTGAAATTCCATAATTTTACTTTCAACGGCCATTTAAAAGCTATCCGTGACTATTAAAACTGTGTTTTTAATGCCAGGTTATAAACTATGATGGAATTAGAGAATGTTACATCGGACATTTTCTAGAGATATCTTAAGGGAGCAAAGAAATAGGCGTGGGCAACCATGCCCCCTTATGTCAGCCAGGAGATAAGGAAGAGAACGTTGAATACTTTTTAATTTATACGATTTTCGAAAGGTAAAGTTTGAATCATCAGTGACAATGAGAACTTTGTGAGAAATGCAGCGACAAACATATCTTCCGCAATACTTTTTTACGCCACGCTTAGTGAAATTTACATGAAAAATTTGGCCAAATTGTTGTTGCTTTATTTCTAAACTTCAAAGCAGATTGAAACTGAAGTCTAAAGTTGAGAGCTATTCTGGCGTTGTCATCGGGAACGATTTCTCATCGGTCAAGTTATTGTATCTTTTATTCTATTCTAAAAACTTGGCAGTGCTTGCTCCTTTGATAAGGTCACATGGCGCAAATTATGATGAAACTCTATACCGGTGATGCAGAAAGAAAATTACGCCGCCTTAAAGAGTCAACGGTCTTAAAGTCAAAGTTTAGATGAATGATTTTTTGCATTGAATTTCAACGTGTTTTTGCCGGTCCTCTTCATCCCTTTCAGCAAGTAAATTAATCTAATTAGCTATTGTAACCATGCCGGAGGCGAGACTCCATTTGACAATGATAGCCATTCGTTCGCCTGGTCGCCCGTCTTTGATCATTCATGCTCATCTTGCAAACATCTTCTCAAGCGTATAACATGGATCAAGACTAAATTGACGGTTAGTTGAAAATAAAACTCGACAGTTAATAGCTTGTGTCACAGAATTGGGCTCACATCCAGTCATCCACTGTTTTTGAATAAGTTGAAAAACTGAATTTTATCACGGTAATTTACTGCGACATTTTCTCAACTAATTCTTCATACCCTTCATTTTTTGCGACTTGTTGATCATTTTCTTGGGGTTTCTCGGACGTTCTTTTGTCAGTAAAATCAAATTGATATTTAGCGGATTCAATATCAGTTATCTGACTTGGCATTTTGATGATTGATCATCGAGATGGCCAGTGATTAGTGAATTAACAAATTATTGCTGCAGACGGAGCGAATATGTCGGTAACTTTGTGTCTGACGCGATAAAACCACTTATTGCAAGCGTTAGAGCGGTGGAACTTTCATGTCGTTTTAATAAATCTGAAACTTGCAGGATGACAAGAATAGCTTTTAATCGAACCAGATAGATGTCAAATTTGAATAGATGTCAAATTTCAGTAGTGTCAAGACTACATGCTTAGTGAGATAAACTCAGTGTTTTTGCAAATTGTAGACAGTATGTGTCTGCTGCTTTAATCATTGTTGATGGGAAAGTGTTAATCGTCCCACAGTCATTCCACCGGAGACCAATTTTAATTTCTTTGATGTGATGGATAGAAGCTTGTCTGTAGTTTAAGGACACTGACAAGTACTCACTTAGAGGTCGTTTGAAGATGTACATCAAACATGACGCATGCCAATGTTGATCGTATCGCTATCACACAGAATCGTGAGGAAATGATGATGGATGAAGCAATGACGATGCAAAAGACTCCAACTACACAGTAAATTAATACTTTTTTTAACCTTTTGCATCTCGGTGCGATGCATAAAAAGTATAAATTATAACAATATGCAAAATATAGCGTAAGATCTCTTTATCAGTCAACCAAAAGTCTATATAATCACTTAAAAACGCATTTTAATATTGTATTTGTCCGTCAGCACGAGTCACGACCCCGGCTTTTATGCAAAGTCAAGAGGATTGAAAGTACAGAGCTGATGTAGCAAAAGTGCACAACTAAAGGACTAATATCTGATACTGAAATGTCAAACAGAATTGAAAATTGCAGCTTTTCCAACAAGGAAGCTTGAATCTGCTCACAACTCATTCTTGAAGCGATGCAGTAAATGCATCGAGTTAGACAGCGGTCAAGTTGAAGGCTAATTTGAGAATTGTGACTGTTCTGAACACAAAGTGTAGTGCAACTTGCTCGTTGCAGCTATTGCTCATGTGAAATTTACTGAAAGAAGAAAGACAAAATCGATGTTTTATACTATTTTTTCTTACTTTTTCTATCATATGGGTGCTTATTGTTTAGTGTTTGAAAATGATGGTACAAAGATGACAACAGAGTCAACGACAATGCTCATACTGCCAAGTTACTCTATAGTTACATTAGAAGCATGAAAAATGATTTCAAGACTGAGCCTATAGTCTGTTACATCCGCTTTGAAAATAAAAAGCTTCTTTTGCATAAACCTGAAGTCTAAATTCAAAACTTCAAGTTAGTCAACCATGGATTGTATTTATGTGGGGTGGGCAATCGTCTCAGAAAACTTCACTTACAACTTGTGCGCATCATCAGTTGGCAGAAATTTCAACCACTCGGATATATATGAGGAATTTAAACTATGTATGACTTCAACATGGACGAAGAGATAGAAATGAATAGCTGCAGGTAAAAGCCATGGAAGTCAAAAGGAAATCTACATTTAATTCAAGTAAATGATAAGATTATGTGACATTTTTTTGAAAAGAAGACAGAAACGAAAAGCCAATTGCAACAACCCAGTCAATATGCTAAAAGTGACAAGCTGCGATAAATGTGCGCTTCTTGAAAACGATTCATGCCAGTCTCTACAGACTGCCAGTCAACTCAATGATCCTCTTTAACGGTTCGTCGGTGCTCCATTTCATACCAAGCTATAGAAGGTTTTCCAGAGTGCTTTACCAGGCGACAAAGGTAGCGGTTTGACCGCAGCCTAGCATAATGGACAAATGTCAGCTTTGAAACACAATATAGAAACATTCATTCGCACTTCTAAGTTAATATGTTTATTTGAGTGACATGCAGTATAAGGTGCATAATTCGATGTTCAAAGAGCTGCTTGTGCCTAACAGCTCTTTTTCCTTAAAAGATGTGACAGATTGATATTCATAATTATAATAAAGAAGATCAAATTTACATGAAGTTTCATATTTCACTGAATTCAATAATTCCATTAATTAAATATTCCAAATAAATAAAACGGTTACACTTAATGCAACATACGGATTTTCCATTAGAAAAATACTTTTGAAATTGTTGCATGTTATATTTTCCGCATACACCGTTACATACATGTACATACGCACGTGTGCCATAAATGCTATTTTGGCAGCTCTAATGACCATACTGGTCAGTGTAAAGAGACTTACAGAATTCGCTTTACTGGCATCTGCTTGCATACATGAAGTAGGGAATCATCTTATCTCTCGGCAATTTGCTTTTTGAAGATGCAGGGATATCTGTCGAGGATATTTTTTATTCACAATTTCAATATTTTATTTATTTGAAGTTTCAGGTGTGATAAATGACAATAGTGTAGCACATTCAGGGCTCGTTATGCGAACGAAATGTTGGGTGCATACATGAAAGCAGCTTGAAATTCTTTATTGACCTTGTTTCAACTTTCAATGTAATTTAGCTGACTTCAAATATTGTTGCACGTAGTGAACATCACATTGGTGTAATATTACATATCAGAGAAAATTCATGCTTTCTTGGGTCTCTTTAAATTGATGTGAGAATGTGTCATCTAAAACACATCACACATGCGGCTGAAAATTGTAAGAATAATTTCAAACTGCGGCAGAGAAGATTATCAATCTTAGCTGGTCTATAGTTGAGCATCTCGAATTTTGTGGTCAAAATCTACACCAAATCGACATCAATCTTAATCTAGACAAACTGATTTTGGATATAAATTCGAATTCAGCTAGAATTTAAATCTGAGTAAGCAGCATTTTGCATTTTTCCACGGAAAATTTTTGCGAGGAGATAAGGATTATGCCTTTATGTGACCTGCCATATTAGAATTTTCCAGTCTTCAGCTTGCTAGCAAATTTAGCATGCAAATGTAATTGCCCGGTTATCCATTGCATGATTATCAGACGTTGTGATTTACACGTGCATAATTTATGGGTCTACTCCATGGAGCTTGCAAATATAATCACAGCAGAATAGGATGCAAATTACCGAAGTGTATAATTCAAGGAAATGGTCGATTTAATTTGTTGACCGTTGATCAAAGTGAACATGCATAATATCACCTGTAATTCATACTTTGCCAAAAGTTATTGTGTTGAATGCTATAATTTATACTGTTTTAGTTCATTGATAGTTCTATGAAGAATCAATCAAAGTGCTCATTTAGTTTTAAGATATTTTATTTCACTATCCTCTACTTTGCCATTCTGAATGAAAAGTAATCAAATTTTAAGCAAGATGCATGTGCAAAGTAGTCATCTGCTTTCATGATAGTCCTTCGTTTATGCATTGCACAGTCATTTCAGAAAAGAAGTTGTTTTCCTCTGTTAGATGCTCGGGACAATCTTGCACCCTTTTGAACTGGATTGGGTCCAGCATACTGTCATTTTGAAATTCTATTCCTCTAAAATATTTGTGAATTTGAGAAAATTGAAGCAGTTGCTTATACAGTCGACTCTTGATACAAGCGACACCTTGTGGCTGGCTGCTGTCATCGCTTGTATCGAGAGCTAGCCACTTATCTATCAATTCGGCAGGGACCAACCTGCCGTGTCGCTTATATGGAGAGTCGACTGTATTTGATATCTAACTACAAAATATTAAGACGGTCAATCACACAGATGGCCAAGGAAATTTTTCCAGGGCTGTTGATCACTCCTAGATCCCCACTTCGGCTGTCAAGTTCGTTTTTAATTATTGTAAGACATTAAGTGTGCATTTAAAGACTTAGCAATATTTTGCTATTTCATTTAATCGGTATGTTCGTCTATGTTTACTTCTTTTGATTTTCATCGTATTTCTTTTTAGCCAATAAAAAATACAGTTTATTAATTGACAACATGACTTGCAAGATGATTTATCTTGGAAGCCGCATAATTGTTCGTGCGACCGATGTTTGTTCTAGACCTCGAACGGCGATGTGACCAAATTATTCGCAGAAACGTGAATAGCTGAAATGGAAGTCATTGAGATCAAACCCACAGCAGGTTAAATTTTTAATCAATCCTAATAATTACCTAGGTCGGCGGAGCTTTGGTTATGTTTGAATTCTCAATCAAATCTGTGGCATTCTCCTTAATCTTTGCATTCCATTTTATTCATTTATCATAGAGTCAACTGCTGTTTGCTTGAATAATCTCTTGATGTTTGAAATAGAGTGTTTTGTTTTCATCGATCACCGTCATCAACCTGTCAAACTTAACAGTGGCCTCGTGGGGCATAGTAAGATTCTAATATTTTTGATGAGATCGTATCAGATCTTTTTCTCACTATCAAAGAGAAATTTGTGTTTACGAAAAAGCTAATAGATCCAATAAAATCTCTCCCGTCAACAACTTTCCCATCAATTGAAATCATTAGAATTTAAGTTATCAGGATATTTCCAACTCATAATCTATTCGTAATTATATTTGTATTCATCCACCTCCTTAAAGTAGTCCTTTGTTCACTGCTCATTAATCTTCGTCGCTCTTAAAGAAGATTGACTTTAATTGTCGTCAGCTTCAAAAGCATTGTGTACGTTTCCTCCTCTTCACACACAACAATTGAGAATTGTATAGGACAGATGTTGATATCTGATGTTGGAGTGACAGGAGGGGATAAATTTCCAAAGACATTGGTTGCGTTCCTAGGCCAAGCAGTCCAACAATGCGAAATGCTTTCTCGTATTACGATTTCTGATTTTGCCCCTCATATTTACTGTCTTTACAGGTTGAAATTCCAATTACATGCTTCTGGGCGGCAGATCCTTTGACGGCATGTCGGAAGATGAATAGGAACATCCGCGTCTCATAAATCATGAAGCAGTCATCACTGTCCTTTCAGCTGACAATCTTGACCAGTATTGAAGCACTAGTCGAGATACGATGCGCGTGTGCGTGTTATATGGGCATTCCAGGGTGGGCCGAAAGATGGATCAGCTCGCTTCAAGCTTAGTGACCGACACACGTGTCGTTCGATGTGCCAAAAGGTTTCGAGATTGCCCAGGAATTACTTAAATCATTTTGCGAACAGTTACATGCATGAACAACGCGCGGGTGAAATGTCAAAGATAGTCCTAAATTGTTCATACCTGTTCGAAAACTTGTTGCAACAAACAGAAATTATTGAGGACTTGTAGAATCCGACAGGAAGTATTATGAAATTGTTGTAGCAGTTGTTGATTGATTGTGATTTTAAAAAGCTGATTTATTCATTGATTTCACGCAATTCAAACTTAATTAAGTAAACAAATTAACAGGGTTTGGGGGTCGTCTCATAACAGCGAATCTCAAAATAGAGAAAGCGTATTGCACAATCTTAAGAAGTGATTGAGAAATTATGTTTGCTTGATTAATAGATAACTTAAATGACCTTATTATGCAACGGAAACTGAAAGATTATGTGGGAAGTGCCCATCCAAATATCTTCAGGCTCACGCATGCATTCGTCGAGGAGTAGAAAATGTCAAACATCAAGATGAGTCAACTGGATTTTGGATGGCACCAATAAAAAGGAGAAAGACGAAATACATGTATGCTGCTTTAAAAGAAAGACCACACCAATTACGCGAACAATACAATTCAGATGAACCCAGTCGCCATGCTCATGCCAGGGATGTCTCCTACATAATGCGCTTTTAGAGAATGTATTTCATATACATTGTACAAGGTACATGTATATAAGGAAATTTATATCCTTTTCAGTGGCAATGATGATGAGCATTATTTACTAGTCCAATTGCTTTTAATAAACTGTATGAACATAATTTCTCGAAGACTTCTTAAGATCATGCAATGCGTTTTCGCTATTTTAAGATTCGCTATTATGAGACTGAGACAACCTTAGGCGAAACAAGGCTAACAATTAAATGACAAAACCCACCATGCAGTAAGCAAAACCTCTGTGAAAAATATGAAGTATCCTGTAAACAAATGAGCAGAATAAGAAAAAACAAAATAAATACCTACGAGAAATCCTGCCGGTCCGCCACACTATGCATTGGGCTGTGCAGTAATTGCGACATTTGCTTGTGTAATGACCAAATCCGAATCAACAGGTCTGGTCACTCAAAGTTATTCCGAAATATGTTTCAATGGAAAGCACGCATTTCTCGGAAAATGAGCGAGATGTAAATTTGTTTATTGTCAGGCTGCTGTAGGCTTATGAATCGATGTCAAATTGAGGAAGATATGAAACTAACAGAGTCTGAAAAAATATAGTTGCTACTACCGCAATGCAATGTAGTAGTTCAGGAATCTACACATTCATTGAAAACTTGTTCATTGTAACGACCCACTGTTACATGGCAACTTCTGAATGTGCATGTAATAATGAAGGTCTCTTTAAATCTGTGGCAATCAGTGGAACTAGTACGCAGGTTAATATGCATGGAAATATGTAGATTAAGTGAAAATACTACGTAATATATTGTATTTTCAAAAAGTCGATTTCCAAATTCATTATCACTCTCACAACAACTTAGACGAAATGTCAGTTGTGTTAAGGCATCATTAATAAATTATTTCCGGGGAGATTCACTGAATGTACTGATTGTGCATCTGAAACGTAGGTAAATTTTTACAAAAAGTTGTATGTATGAAGGAATCGAGATTAGGCTATGTTATTGTGCATTTGTTGAATATGTGGTAGAAATTCATTATGCAAATAGTCCTTGCGACTAGACAAGAAATTTAATAGAAATGACTTTATTTATAATTTTATCTGTATCAACATTGTTTTTTTGGTAGAAGCAAGTTTGTTGTGATTTTTGTATAATGAAATGGCAACTAAATTCTTATGGTGACTAATAAGCATTGGTTTTAATAACATATTTTAAGCTCTTAAATTATAAAGTTATAAAAAAATTATAGTGCCATTCGCTAGTGATTAGATGCATTTGTTGGTCGGCAATTATGCATTAGTGTATTAACGTTATGAATAATTAATTAAAATCACCAATAGGCCTACCGTATGGTGGTGCATTCCTCTAAATGAGATCAGTTTTCAACGCATTGCAAGTCAAGTAACTATTGTTAAAGATATGAAAGGAACAACTAAGTTTTCAACATGGTTTTATAACTGTACTTTAAACGCCTGACCTAAAATATTGCTTGAAATCATGTTTTTTTAAATGTTTTGACATGTTAATTTTCAACATGCTTCGAACTGCGTTTACATAGTTTTAAAACTGTGATTTGAATCCGTGTTTTAAGGCAAATCATATATTTTATAAACCCTTATTGAGATCCCAGTAACTGATGGATATTATATGCCTGTGCCTAAAACTTTGTTCATATCGAAGACAGATAGAGTACAAGTAAACCAATAATCCTGCTGTTTATCCGTGGACTACCAGAGGGGAGGATGTGAAGACTTAGAGTATGTACTACTAATAATAGTAATATATAATATTAAATACTAATAATACTACTAATAGATGATGAAGACCATCATGAGTAGCATGATATAGGCATGCGACATAGTAAACTTACGAATAGCATGTCATCGTCATTATATGTGCTATATTTCACACATCGTTGATTAGTATCAAAATATCGTTGAGGTTTGCGATTCATTTAATAGAATGACCATTTGAAGAAATTGATGCTATTTTTAACTTTTGGTTTTTATAAATCGATTTTCTAATCTCTAAAAAACATTTTTCAGAATTCACAATCTAAGTGACCGAGGTCAAAAATCGAGGACGGAAATCTAACTGACACTAAATATTTAAAACAATATCTTTCTGGTGCACATAAGTCATATAAAATGTCACATAGGCAACATACTTGCATTTATTGTGTCTTTAACAAGGCACAATTTCAAAGTAAAAAGAAACTTTGTCTACTTCATCTGAGTGACGCAACGCAGAATCAGTGTTGAATTTGAATGTTGATCCCCAAACATGAAGACTGTCAACAGTTTGTAAAAAAATGGATTTGATTTTCAATCATGTTTCAGCTGGATACACGAACATAATTAAAATTATGAATATATGGTTATTTATATTTTTTCATAATGAGCTCATTAGAACACATCATTCAATGTTTCTTTAATTTGATAGATTACGTCTTCTAATGATAGATAATTGCTTTTTTCCAAATTTTAGATACACCTATGCGAATTTAATGGGAAAAGTTGAAAACAATGAATCAAATATAGTCCCCCCAAGTGTAGAATGTGCCATTATGCTTATTATTAATTGCTTCATGTTTATTCGTAGAAGTTTCACCTAACGCTGTTGATAAATGTCATACTCGAGACAGGTATTTCGATTTCTTTTTTGCTGCCTTATTTGTTTTCGTGGCCGGAAATAAATAAGAAAAAAGAAGAAAGCAAAATCGGAGAAGAAGAAAAAGAAGATCAGAAGAAAATAAATAAAAAATTAATAATAATATAAACTGGATAACACGGAAGCCAAGAGTCGGCCTCCAACTTTGCAACTGCTTTTCTCCCGGAGATTCGAAGCCGTATACACTTTTCACCCGGAAATTGAGAGCAGGGAAAGGAAAAATAGCAACGCCAGAGCTATTCCTCCTACTTCTCTATGTAATTTCTTTAAGTATTTCTTTATGTTATTCTGCTTTCATCATTAAATTGTAATATAGCCTAGAATTCCCGGCAGAAAAATATTTGAAATTTTTGGAAGTTGACTCTTAGTTTCCGTGTTATCCAAATTCCCCTTCTTCATCTTGAAAATTTCAAAGAGAAATATGTCTTTATCCTGTGTGTCGAGATGGCGAGGTTTGTGGCTTCTAGGAGACTTTATTAAGTTTTCACTTGCACCTGTGCTAAGCTTTAAACTGATTTAAGGATTTAAACTGTGACTTCAAAAATAATTTTATTGCTTCTCTTTTTCGGAGGGGGAAGCTAAGTTGCAGTAGTTTTCTGATGTACTTTTGAAGTCAGCAATTTAGATCGGAAAAAATAACATCATAACAATATCAGAACATGGCGGGCCGGCCCTCTGTCACTGAAGACTGCTTTCGCTGGGCAGAATGCTGCATAGTTCGATTGGTGGGAGCGGCACTCATAACTAACGACTACCGGAACTGGAAAGATCATTAGAATATGACAGTCAACCCGCTTTGTTTTCAGTTTTCCTCCCCAACCCCCCCCCCCCAAGAAGGAAAGCTCCGTGTTTCACGAAACTAATGAAATGACATAATATTCTGACAAAATAACAGATAGATGAAGCAATAAACAGCCAGGTCAGTGATAAATGCGATGTACGAACTTCAAATGACAGTTGATAACTGGATCACATAACAACGACACGCAGAAGATGTCAAGCTCTCGAACGGTCAGAAAAAGTAAGAACTCAGTTAAGAAAGCTAAAGAGGATTACTATACTTCTCTATTGTCTAAAAATTCCTCTTCACTCAGTGATTTCTGGAAATTCTTCAATGAATTTTTCCTAACGAAGGCAGCACCAAATCCTCTTGCAGTTTCACTGATGATCATGACATTTCCAGATTTCTTAATGACAATATTGTTAAGCAATTTCTACTGACAGTAGTCGCTATACTACTGTCAATTTTTTTACTACACTACGATTTCTCTATCAGTGGTGATTTGTGCTATTGTCACAATTTTATCGAGGAGAGTCTCAATGGGCGTACTTTCAAATTGAAAAGATATCGGAAAGATTTGCATGCGATCAACTCAAGAAACCACAGAATTAGATTGTTTAAGCGTATCACTGTGCATGTGCTAGAAGTGCAAACTGATTCAAAACAATGACACATGCAGGAACTTACTAAGTGGGCAAAAAGAAATTTTTAATGCCTTACAGAGATAGGAAAATAGCCGTGCGCCGCTTGCGGATTGCTGTGAATTCCTTCAAAATGCTGTGATCGCCACGATTCCTTCAGGTTCAAAGAATTCAGATCATTGCGCCAAAGTTTTCTCGATTATGTTGGGCCCTCCGATCATTATTAAAAAAAGTTAGCAGGCGCGCGAAAAAATGTTCACAAACTTCTTTGCAGAACTTGACATCGTTTGTGTCTCTTTGCTGTGTGATCCAGTTGATAAATCACTGAAACGTCGCACAATTTGGCGTGTTTAATGTTAAACTGACTGCTCATTGTTCGATTGCTATGGTATTATGTCAGCAGATTGTACCATTTCATTAACGTCCAGTGTTTCCTTTCTAGTCAAATAGAAGAAGAGACGACCTGTCTAATTCTGTGCAAGAAACTAGGTGCTAGTAAATCATCGGGTATCAAAACATGCTAGCAGTGTTTTCTTAAAATTGATGCAGAAAAATTGTCCCTCACTTCCATTCTGAACAAATGTATAGCGAATGGTCATTTGTCTTTTCAGTGGAAGATGACGCGGGTGACCCTTTTATTCAAGTCAGGTCGATTTGATGAACCAGAAAACTATAGACCTATAAGAATATTATCAGTCATATCAAAAATTTTAGAACGTCATATTCACACTCAGTTACTTGCTGCACTTCTTGGAATATAACAAGCTGCTGTACTCTCAATCTGGGTTCCACAAATCGCATTCCTGCGAGACAGTCCTTTTAAAAATTTGGGATCCTTGGATCAGAAGTGCGTCCAATAAAGAAATCGTTGAAGTCGTTTTCCTTGACATTAGGAAAGCCTTGAGTCAGTCTCGAATGAGCGATTACTCGAAAACTATCCGTGCACGATATTCAATATTTATCTCCTTCCTTCCTGGAAAGCTATGTTTCAAATAGAAAACAGCAAGTAAAATTAAACAATGTGTTGTCTGACAGTATTACTACCGTTTGTCGTGGTGTTCCTCAGGGTTGATCTTGGGAGCCTTATTATTCCTCCTATGTATCAATGAAATTCATCTCCAAACCAAATATTCATGTCTAGCTATCAACACTGACAATACCACTCTCCATACTTCACATGCCTCTTTCTCAGCGGAGTGAGAATCTACGAGTAAATTGAGATCTTCTAACGTTACAGCATCGAGGCTCTAACGATCTCATTGTGAACAATTATAAAACTACTTGCATGGTACTGATGTCCTACCAACGGTGGCGATTTTTAAAGAATCACTACATATAACCAATTGGTAACAACAGTATATTGATGCTAGGCTTGTGGTGGGAATTGATTTTGAATTCCCATTCCCACAGAATTCTGTGGGAATTCCCATTTCACGGGATTTCTCAATAATTGCCATTTGAATTCCCATAACTTATTCCCATTCCCACGGCAAGCTTGGTTGATGCACATAAAACCTTGAGTGCCTCTATTGATAGTATTTTCTCTTGGAAAATCATATTGATGACATTTGTGAGAAAGTGCGACTAAAATTGTTCCTATTCAAGCGCACTAAATCATTTTTGCCATATTTTGCTCGGATCAAGTTCATGAAATGTTCATTTTGCCTCATTTGGAATATTGCATGTTTGGGGCATAGAGTAAGTGGTTTGGGGAGCTTCTTATCCTACAGAGGTTATATTTCTTGACAGACTTGTTTGCAAAGTTATGCTGATTATCTTTGATTTCAATTCAAAGACGGGGATATCCTCTTCGTAAGAACATAAGAAAAGGGGTAAATTTCTCTTCAAGAGCATGTTAAATACAGGACTTGTGTGTTAGTTTTCAAAGCCTTAAATGGTCTAGCTTCTTACGGAATTGTTATCTGATAACATTCCCAAGCGTAATCTTCGTTCATCGAATGACAAGGAGCTCTAAATTCCAAATTGTGTTTCGACTATTATTTTAAAAGGCATCACAGCAACGATGGAAATGCAGGAGGAAACACTCCCCCCCCGCATGGATCGGGCCCAATTGTATTCTAGATTATGATTGCTGCTGTAATTCGTCATAAATTCTGTCATCGGTGCATGCACAATGTATTAATACCAATGTCTCAAAAACATGCCACTGATTACCGGTGGTAAGAAGCAGGACGTGACAATGGAGAAACTGATTAAGAATTCAGGAATCAGACTGAGAACAAACAATTGCTCCGATGCTGTCAGTTATTGTTTCTTTATTCTGTGTTAATAATGAACTTTGATCAAATTTACTTGAGAAATCTATCAAGAATATTGAAGAAGAATTGCTTCTGTGTGATTGCCCGAGTCCCTTATGAATAATTACATTGTAATCAAACTTATCAGGCTTTTAAAAGCTGGCTTTAATGGTTGTGTTTTATTTCATTAAGGCATATCGAACCACTTAATCATGTAACACTGAGCAATTTGCAACTTTTACAGACTTTTGGCTTAGGCAAAACACACTGAGACACTGCCCGAGCTCACCTTAACGCTATCTCATCTAGTTTGAAGGGCATCTTAATCTAGGCCTGTGTGAAAATATATTGCCTAACTAAGTTGTGATCAACTTAGAAGGAAGGTAACAATTAGACTATGCAAGTAAGCAATCAAAATTATTGGAGTCAATGATTATTTACCCTTACCTGTCATATATCAACTTCTGTTTGAATAGTCATGTTCAAGAGAAACAAAGAGACATGATCATGAAGAAATGATGTGCACAGCTGAGGAGAAAGAGGCACCCATTGATCGAAATTAGAAAACTCATTTATCGAAAAGGCGGTGGGCTGCGAATGCTGGTGAATTTTGTGCACATTTTACTGTGGCAAGAGGATAGACGGAGACATTGCATTAAGCACGCCAAGAGACATACAATATCGTGGTTATATACTTATACATCTATAATTTTCATCTACTGCAGAAATTTTTTGTCGCTGCGAAGAATTGTGTCTTTTTTTGTCAAATAACAATTCTAGAAAGCCATAATCACGATTCAGGACATATATTTTCTCAGTACATGAAAAATGCGGACAGGTAAGTTGATAGAATATACAAAGGTGGCAAGTAGATGTGATGATGTGCTGGCAGAAAGAATGATTTACGATATTTGTTATTAAAGCAGCAAGATAATTTGAACAATCTGAAAGTAGAGGAGTAGTTGAGTCGCTCGCTGACAGCACGAAACAATAAATACTGATAGTACACTGTATTTGATTCTAATCATGGCTGGTAGTGGGTCGGACTGAGCCTAGACTTCAATCATTTGGCACTCGCGCCTAGATGGCTTTGAAAAATTAAACAAAAAATTGAGTGATCGGTAGAGTTTCGTGCATCAATACGTGTGGCAGCCTATCATCATTGCTAGTTATTGAGCAATAATAAAATACCAAAATTGGCAAGCAACAAAGAAACCGATGACGGTGAAGAAGTCTTATAAGTAGAAAAAGCGGACAACCACGATAATTGTAACCATGTATCTATCACACTCAATCTTGCCGCATTGATTTTGTGGACTTACTCTTGTTAATAGTTTATGCCAGACCAGCTTTTTTAAGAAATTTTTCAGCTTTCGCTGCCCTCAATCGGGTCATCGATAGTTGAATTTTCTAGTTAGGGACCGTTTTATGGGTCGTGCATCAACTATGCAATCGCTTTGGGGGAGAGGGATAGTGGGATAAGGAGTCAACGAAAGCGACTGTCATAGTCTCCGAAAATTTTCACAACATTAATTAGATTAATTATGATTATATATACATTTCTCAATGCATCAATTAGAAAGCTTTCAAAAATCGTCAAAAGGCATTTGAAGAGAATGATAAAGAGAAAGTGATCCAAGTCTTCCCGTCTTCGTATTTGAAAAAATATTTATGAGTTCTTAATGACTTCTTATATGACTAAGCCGTATTTTACTACCTTTTTTATTTTTAAGACTGTGAATCGGATACGTGAACAAAACATAGCAAATATGAACATTGGTCATGAAGCGCATTGAATATATAAGATGCTAAGCAAATTAATAAAGTAAGTGTAGTGGCTTGTACTCAGGTTACTTATAGGTTATGATTTCTATGGTTGACACAGTACTTCGCATCTTGTATGGCATTTCGGTATACAATGCTTCACAATTCCTCGAAGAGTGGGGTTTCAAGTATTTCATGTAGTACAATGTTATTCGATGTAATGAGAAGGGATGTCTACTAATACATAAAGCAAGCATGCAAGAAGCGATGATAAAATCCTGTGGAACATCGGATAAAGCACTTACTATAGAATATTGTACTCTAAATTATATTATATCAAGCTTCCTGAATTAGATAAGCTTACAATTACTCGTGAGTAATTGTAAGCTTATCTAATTCAGGAAGCTTGATATAATTTAATTAACAATCCGGCTTCCAGTATTAGTATTTTGTGACAGGCAATTGGTTTTGTGTTAAGGTTTTCAGTTAGGCTTGGTCCAAGTCTCGCTTTCAAGTCGATACTCGGTTGAGTTACTTGTCTGTTTCAGATAAGGTTTCCTAGTCGAATCGATTAAAATCCAGTTGTTATTGCCACAAAGGAAGTTAGTTGAACCATCGCAGAATGATTATATAAATGCCAACAAGGCATCTAACTTTCCTTTTCCCTTTCTGCATGTTAAATTTATCAATTTTTTGAACATACATAAAAATATATTACCCTCACATCATACACTGTGCCCTTACTCTCAGTAGAACATGAACTTAAGAAACTGCCTGACTTTATTTTTTCAACTTATTGGCATATGTAGCGGTTTCTAAATTCAACCATCACATTCCAAAGATTTTTCATCATTCAAATTAGTCAGATCGGAGCGTTTGCCATTTTCAATACAGACAGATCGAAGTCTGTTTCAAACGTCCATTTTCCAGTCATATATTAACAGCTGTAGTACACAGACATTACATGAAAGTCAGAACCAAGTTTGTAATGTTTATGATAAAGTTATGATACAATTACAATTTCTGACAGATTATAATCGAACTCATCGGCATTATCGATAACAAGTCTGTGATGAAGATCTCGAAATCTTAATAATCGACTTTATAGTTGATTTGAAGGTGACATCAAAATGACTTAAGTTTTCATGAGGCAGGAATTCGCTCAATTGCCTTTTTACCGCATTCCTTATCAAATGATCTTATCAAGTCTAACGCAGCACCACCGCCTTTAATGTTTCCGAAAACGACATTTTTGAAAGTTATCTCGAGATGTAATCGCCAGAGCCCTGCAAGCTGGCGTTGTGGCGCTTTTAAAAATTTATTTCGCAGTGTTTGGCTTTATCTTGATTATTTTGCTCCATCTCATTAAGAAATGAAATTACATTGTATTTAGCGATGGAAGCGGTCCCATCCATTATTTCTATTTCCATGAAATCATCACATTGATTTTTTACAACTTGCCAGAGCGATAAAATAGCAGAATACAAAACTGTTGAGTGCACAGATTGGAGTGGTTTAAGTTTTATAATTATCCGGTTAGCCAGATAGCCGACATGATTTCACAGCTGAATAAGTTAATTTTGTCACGTATTGCGATTATTCGTCCTTCCTACAAAGGCAATAAACAACTTTTATACAATGTCCGCATTCGTCTATCATCTTCAGTACCTACTACTCGTATTACATGAACTGTCAGTTAAAATGGATCTTAGGAAACTTCGAATGTCAAGGGTACATTAGTTGTCATTGAAATTCTCAAAAATTAGATCAAGAAAATCACCGAGCCATAAAAGATAGTGAAATTCATGAAGTGATGCTTCTCATTTTTATTGGATCAGTGAATATTTATATCCAATTTTTGATTTTTAGTCCTCGCCCCATTAGGGTGTTTTTCAGAACGCGCCCCTCTGGGGGGGTGGGGAGAATTTCGCCCCCCTGCCGCGCTGATGTCCCAAACTATCATGCCAATTTTCCAAACCACATTTCAATGGAAACGGGATTGAAACTTTGAAAGGGGAATTAAAAAAGACATAATTCTTTTATTTTTAAGGTCATCCCTGGGCTGAGGTGAAGGTCAAAGGTCAAAAAGCTAATATTTAACAAATTTCTATTAGATCACTATTTGAAATGGAAAATTACAACAAAAGCTGATAAAGCATACACTAATCGAAATATCTGGTTGAGGTGGTTAACAAAACGGTATTTATCAATCGTTATCAGATTACACCATGGTATTAGATGAGGTCAAAGGTCAAGCAATTCAAACTTTAGTTCAACTCAAATATCGCACATTTTAGTATTTAGGTTCTGCAGGTGAAGAGACAACCCAATTCGGTGGGCTTTTATCGAGACACTAAGGCTGAAAGTAGGATGATTCTGAAAATTTTCAATAATGGATTTCATATTTCAAGCATGCATACATAGTGAGCAAATAATTTCAAATTCACAAACTTTGCATTTGTGAAAACTTTATTTAACCTCAATTTATTTCATCAAGAATTGATACCGCAACATATTAGAAGTGAATATACCGAAATTCGCCAAAATACTGCAAATATTCAAATTTTAAAATATATCTCACGCTTAAAGTATAGTGCCAAATTTATTTTCCTTCGGAAGTTGCATAATGCGCAGAAAGAAAGCTACTGGAAATCAGGGGGCCATAGCTTCCCTCCTTGGCTTAAAGATATTCAAAAAATTCGCCTCGGGAGCGAGGGTTAATCATTGTAATCCTACTAAGATTATTGTGAGACGCTTCACGCCTGAATCATGTTTAAATTCACATTTCCATAAATAGATATGTGCTGTGAGCTATGAAGAACTAAAATTATTGACATGTATGCTATGCTTGAAATATTTTATGTCTAACATAAGTCAGACAGCCATTCGAAGGCAATCGCCTGAAAGCTAATCAAAGTAAAGAAAATCACAAACGTACATTGATGACTCAGAAGTCTAGTATTTTGCATTGTCTACTTGTTTGGACATATCAATATGTGAAATATTGATATTTACTGACATTTATCATTCACAAGCACCTCATATATTTACAGTTGTTAATAACACGAACAGAAGCGAGGATTTAAGACGTCTGGCTTACTTAAATTCTGATGAATAATATAAAAATGATGCTTCATCAAAGTTTTACACATTCTGGAAAGTTGGTTTTGCGGAAAATGAGTTGCTCCTGAAAGCTTGATAAATAAAAATTCCAATATTTTCTCTATTTCGTTTTTTAACCCAATGTGTGGAATATTCACACTAGCACACTTTTCGAATTGATTAATGGCAGCTCATGAAACCAACGCATCTGATATCAGCACATTATTTTAAAATTTGATATGTTATTTATCATTGTCGCATCGTCAAACTAATCCAATGTAGTATTGCTGTACATGAACGCCTGAACTAATAATGCTGCAGGCAAACTTAGCATCTAGTGTCTTTTAGAAGGTTTTGATGACAAGAAAGGAGAATGTGTAGGACTCAATGAGGACCCTATAAGGACTCAATTCAATTCACTCAATGAATCCAAAGCTGCTAAGAAGAATTTCGCCAACTGACCTGCGAGTAAAGAGACTCTGTACCAACAGCTGTACTCTGTACCAACAGGAAAACCAATAGCTTTTCCAAAGTTAAATTAATTGCATAAAACTAGAATATCGGTAAACACAGCAATGTATGAATTATGTACCCTGATGTATTGATGTTTACTGTATTTTTGAGCACTTGTTTATAATAAAAATTAATTAATTAATTAATGTTGCTATACTCGGAAGCATGTTAAGCATGGAGCCTTTCTACCATGTGATCGAGTCGTTATTTATCCCGCACTCATTTTTTAACAGCTGAACCAGAAATTAGAACCGACAACAAATGAGCTGAACTTGCATTTATCCTGGATTGAAGTCGCATTGTATAGCTACATTAAGTTATGGACAAAAATGACAAATTATGATAACTGCTGCACAATCTATATATCGTGTTATGCTACTTATAGATCGGGTATTGAAAATTGTTGGACAAACGTATACTGGAAAATCTTAAAATTCTTATTCTAGTTTACATATCATAGATGCAACTTTTGGAAGCGGGTTTACACAAAATTTGGAATTTTCTATTGCAGAAGGATAGATCTGCATGATCAAAAACGTAGCTAATGCCCTCATCAATGCATTTTTTGTAAAAATAGAATAGGGTGTCAAATGTTCTCCTACGCCAATGATGGGCAACCAACTTGGGATAGAGGGCTACAAGTAGTGGCCCGCGAGAGAGCTCGCGGGACACCAATTTCAAAAGGCAGAGATATGTTCAAATTCCTTTATTGCGTACTTTTAAGCACAATTTTAAGGACTGCTGCTGTACTGTGCATTGTGGCAGTAAGTGTTATAATTGTATTTGTAAATGTATCCAGCAGCATTGCATTGAACTAAGCTGTTGTCCTTTAAGGAATTGCATCTCACATTCTAAAATCTATATGAACATGAAAAGTGAACAGACCAAACTAGGAAGCTTTTTTGTGTTATTAAATGATGGTCTGTAGCTATTTAGTACATCTATTCGTGTACGCCGCACAATATGAACCTATAGCCTACGGCTTTATTAATACACTTTGCATAGTGACATTACCCTAAAAATTTAAGGTGAAATCGTGGCGTCACGCTAAGCTTTTACTATAACCATATTTGCTGTAGAAAGTACTTCCTACTCATATGATTTGCACTAAATAACACCATTACTTTTTTTAAACTTCATGAATCTCAAGCAATGGATGTTAAACCTGTTAAATGAATCTGCAGTTTATATTGGTGCATTAGAACTTACCCAGCCGAAGGTCTTGTAAGCTAATTTCAAACAATTAATTCCGAGTAATATCAAAGAAGAATAAATGCCTTGATAGCACCGATCCATATGACTACGTAGGAGTTGCTCTATCGAAGCTTTGTTGAAAAATGCTTTTATCAAACAAATTAAAGTCACCGAACACTAACTTCATAACTCCGTGTGCCTCCATCGACGTATTTTTGAATAATGCTGCAGTTGTTCCTGTACCTTCTTCAGAATCTCTACACTGACATGTATAATTTATAACTTTGTGATAGTCATCAGGGCAGTGGGTAGGACGTAACTGCAATAGAAGTCTAGACGCATAGAGAGAAAGATTAATCCCTTGGTACCACCTCAAGAAGTTCGATTAGACAACCTGTGTCAGGGTTGTATTTTACCTTGAAATATTGCTGTGTCAATTAATCATGCGAGTGAACGCAGTAATAAAAGTGTTAAGTTAACGATGTAGGTATTGAACATAATCTTCCGCCACTAACGCACATAAATAAACATTCTAAACACGCTCTTACTTTCACGTATCTGCAACTTAATGAGCCGGTAATTAGAGAGTATTTGACCAGCATATTGCAGCTCAAATTTATAATTTCCTGCGTTTGTTTCGCGGCAATTATTTATCTTTGAAGATAAATTCATTTAGAACTAGATAAGGTAGTTTGTGAGTGTAGATGTTCTATGAATAAAACATTCGATACAAGTTAGCGGTTGAAACCTTTGAAGTATTCATTTTACTCTTTGGTTCGCCTATGGTCGTTTTTTGCCCATCAGTTTCTTTGGTAGAAGTGAAGCCGACTGGCGCCGGTGCTCTTTGAGGTGGATCACTGGCAGCCGCGGCGTACATGTGAAAAACAGCGATAACCTTCTGGGTAATAGTGCTATACGAAGCCGACACACCTGAAGTGTACGCACAGAAGACTGTTAGGTGCCAGTTGCAGCTTCGCTCAATTCAAATTGACTTAAATGTTCAAACACGGAGCAAAAGGTGAACACTAAACAGTAACAGGGCATTGATACATTTGAAGTCAGGTGTTGACTCATTGGTCAATTGACAGATGACCACGATACTCATATTCTCTAAGAACTTACAATGAATGTACTTGGATTCAAGTGAGTCAGTATGTGGAAATTCAACCACTCGGCCAGCCATTGATGATAAATTAAGTTTGTGAACGCTTCCAACTGTTTTTTTCTTATGTGAATCATCGGTACAGTTTCAGATACAATGAGTCGAGCTGAAATGAGTGTATCGCGACGATGCAAATATGAAACAATGTTACAAGCGATTGCAAGATTGTATGGAAAATACTTCTTTCTGGATTCCTTATCTTGGAGTACTAAATGGCCTATTCACACAAAATTCGCATTGTCTTTGTCGGTGCATTCAGACCATTGAGCATCGCTGAAGAATAATCATGACTAAATGACAGAAAGAAGAAAGTGTTGAATATTTTTGATTACTTTTCATCGATTTCAAATGCATTGATTCCGAGCATAGAGATGTACAGTGCTCGCAACTAACTTAGACTACTAGGGGTGACCGGAAATCTTTGAAGATAAATTTAAGTCATTACAATTCACCTGAAGCCTAACAAACATGTAGATCCTCGTTTAATTGCAAATTGGATAGGATATTTGGCAGGATAGTTCAGTTGGTTGAGGGTCATGCTGCGATAGGAAGGTGCAGGCGGTCCGTGGTTCGAGTCTCTCCGTCACGGGCAGTATCATAGCGTGGCTTGCTCATTCTCGCACTAAAAATAGCAATTCAAAATTTAAAATAACTTATTTGACCAATCTTTGAAAATGTTGAAGTTTTGCTGGATTTTGGCAATAAATTTTCTTAATGATTTCTGTGTACGATGCCAAGCTTGTCGAATGTGCTGACTAGTTACTGATAAGCAGTGGTGGACGCAGTCATAGATTCCGTTCATAGAAATAAATTGTTTATCTGAAGTTGACTAGAATGGAAATTGGCTCAAGGTCGTGGCACCGCCGGGGGAACTAAGTTGGGGCATGAATCACCACTGAAAAGCCTAGAATCACAGTGACTGATTCTAACCCAACAATACAGTCGTTGACAAGAGTGTCTTAGCGAAAATGCATGCGATTTATGTGCCACTAAAAAATTTGTGATTGAATTTTAGTACAGCAACATTGGCTCAAGTTGCCTTCTCATTAAATAAAGTTTCGAAATTTCAAAATGTCTATACATAAAATTGACATTGAATTGTAAATATCACATTCTATGACAGAGAGTGCAAGTTATGCTGTCAAAATCTCGAAATACGATTATGTGTGACATATGGACACCTGTTTTCTGGATCACATATGCCTACATGTAACATGAGTACGAAGTCTCGACCGGTGATGGTCAAGATAAAGTCAGATATGGTTCGCTTATGTTGGGTGAATATAGTCATGGGATTGTCGAATCTGGCCGAACTCGCTGTCAATAAATCCTGAACTAGTCCGGCTTGCTTTGAGTAGACGGCATCTGATTAATGCCTGTTGAAACCTTCCTTCTATCATGTTTCGGCTTCAGAGCTCTACAGCTCTATGATAGAGCATGCTGACCAACATGCGGGACTGCAAAAATTAAATTTAGGCCTACATCGGGCTTAGAAAAAATGTCTAGTTAGAAAGTAAAAATGTAGAGTTGAATTTTTTTTAGACTTGTCTTAAACAGATTTTACAGATATCTTTGTCTTCGTCTTCGTCAAAACTGGTAAAACTGGTAATTTCGTCTGGATCTGTCTCTGAAGGAATCTTATTTCAATAAGCTGCCTATTTAGTCCGGCAGCCAGAGCAAGTTTCTGCAAGGAATGTGGCCGATAATGAGACTTTTACAGAATGATATACACCCTATGCATACTACGAATTTGCACGTCTGCCGAGCTCTAGTTAGTTCCTCTTTTTGCTAGACACGATCAAAGAAAAATACATGATAATCCAATTGGACGCAGATTGGAGTTTTTAATTAAAATGAAATTTTCTATGTTTTCGCCTATTGCGACGAAAATACTATGTCTAGAGCCACAATTCTTGATATGGAATGTCTTCAGGTCATTTCCTATGATGCGCATGTGTTATCATCATGTTTCTGATCGACAATGTATGCAAGAATTTGGCTAAATGTGGGTTAAATTGCTCAAAATGTTTGTGTTTGCCGAGATTAGGAGGCTTGCCAAATCTGGATGTGTTTAGCTTCACAGACAGGGTTGCATGAACATGATAGAAAATGACCTGAAGATATTACATATCAAGAACTGTGGCTCTAGACATATTATTTTCGTCGCAATAGGCGAAAACATAGAAAATTTCATTTTAACTAAAAACTCAAATCTGCGTCCAATTGGATTATCATGTGTTTTTCTTTGATCGTGTCTAGCAAGAAGAGGAACTAACTAGAGCTCGGCAGACGTGCAAATCCGTAGTAGGGGGTGTATATCATTCTGTAAAAGTCTCATTATCGGCCACATTCCTTGCAGAAACTCGCTCTGGCTGCCGGACTAATTATCTGACTGATGTTCCATGAATTTTCGGGGTCACTTGGAAACAGCTTAAGAATTTCGCAACTATTCACCAGAATTCTAAAAAAAGGTATTTTAACTTTTGAATAACATCTGGAAACCATTAGAATGACAATCTGGATCAACAGCTGAGTATCACACATCGAGTGTTTACTGCAGGAAAGGCATTTGCGTTTTAGAAAAGTTTCTCGAAGATTCTGTTTTCAAATAGTTGTACAGTTGCACAGTTGTACAGGAAATCACATGAACTTTTAAAGGCAATAGTACGATTTCTGAAAAGAAATCTAAATTTAGAAGCAGAAGAAATCTCAGAAAAAATATGAAGATAAACATTTGATTACTTTTTTGATCAAAATTGATCTCATGGTGCATCAGGGTTGGAACCGGCCGGGGCTGGGCCGGCGACCGGTGCGGTCAAAAGAGGCCGGAACTAAGCCGGTGTCTCTGCAACACTAATTAAGACTGTCAGCTGCTCAACTTAGACCGTTAGACATCATTCGATTTCTCGATTTCTATATACATGCAGTAGACTTACCGGGACTCCGAATAAGCAAGATTTCCCAATGAAGCTCAACGACACTGATTTCCTTCAATTTCTACCCTAATGGATCCTCTATCAGGTAATTAGACAAATATTCGACCTTTGATAATATACATGTACGCACATGAAAATGATTGAACAGTGATACGTGTAATAACTCATTCAAGGTATGGAATAATTTTGCGATAGATAGAATCACAAAGTTGAAATCAAACACTGGCAGCCATACTTTCTGGTTAGACATGAAATCTGACATCGGAATTGCATTAGGAAATGCACATAATGCACAATTCCTCAAACGCGATGCGACGCCGCACCACTCGTAATATAGGGAAATGATTCTTATAAAATTCACTTATGCTGAGTATGCGATTCCGGAAACTCTATTTAAAATCGAGTGCGGCTAAAAACCAGAACTACAAATATAAGTAAATAATGGTCTTATATGTCATAAGACCATTATCATATACGTGCTATAATAATAGTACTTAATCTGCATCGACCGGTCCTCACTGCCGTCAAGCAAACTATGAAAACTTTGTTTTAATAATTACGGAGAACCAAACTTACAAGCTACAATCAGAATCCTCGTGTAAAAACAGTAGTGAATTCAGTTATGAATTGACTTATTACCGAAACTTATCAATGCATTTTTAAAAGCAGTGTCCTTCTATGATCGGCAATGATATCATTTTACTTTTAAAATGATATAAAATGATATCATTTTGTATCATTTTATTTTTTATAATGAAAATGTACAATTTTTTAGTGAAATATACGTAGACCTACACCGTAATTAGTTCTAGTCATACGAATTTTTCGATTTACACTGCTACCATGCTACTTTTACTGCTCTTACCAATGAAATTGAAATTAGATTGCATGCAGCATCGATAGATTCCAAATAATGGAAGACCGAAGAAAGCAGTTTAGTCATGCAAAGCTTCTTGTACATCAAAAGTTAGGTAGGGCCTATGGCCCATACATTAGATGTCGCAAGTTTTGGTTTAAGCTTCATACACTCGAATTACAGTTATGCCTACAAAATGCAGTTGGTTAGGCCAACAGTATCTAAAGTACGAAAAAAGGCTAAAAATATCAAGACTTCAAAAACATCAAGACACGAAGACAGTGGTATTAATGAGTTGTTTGACAATTTGTATGATAGACAGACTGACAGACAAAAGCCTGTTGAATTTCGCTACATGAATCAACCATAATACATAGGTAAAACATAGGTATAACAAACGAAAGAGGCTAAATTTGCTTCAATACAAAATGCGAAGAATCTATGATTAGAAAATATAATGGAACAAAAATTTTTGTTGATATAGTTTTATCATTGCCGATCTTTGGTGTCCTTGAGCATTATTTCCCACAAAACGGAAGAACTAGAAAAATTAATAAATTTTCCTCGTGCGTCGCAATAGTCATTCTGTAAAGCACCTAAACGTCTATACTCCAACTTTCTGCATTATTGCCCTGTTTTGTCAGCACCTGAAATAAGAATAATTCTCAAGAAAGGGTTCGCAATGCTTGTGTCATAAACATTATGTTATCATAATCCTACAATGTTTCAGTTTCATTTCAACTGATTCAACAACTTATTCTAGAGAGAATGTCGTCAATCGTCGACATAAGCCTAATTAGAATAACCGATCGACCGGTCTTCAAAATCTGCGACCGTGGCCGGACCGGCGGTCGGTTCCAACCATGTGGTGCATAACTGCACTGTAAACCGTAGACCGACAATTATCCTACAAAATTACTGACAAAATTAACTGACGATTGTCACCTCCAATATCCTGCGATATCCGACGAATTTGCAGGTTTTACATCGACGGAATTCTGTAGGTTTTTGTCGGTTATCATTGTATTTATATTATAATTCTCTTAATAGTTTGTGAAGAAAATTGTTGAATATTGATTGATTTTTTCGATTGGTGATTGCTTGACTTTTGGGAAATCTGTATTACTGTGTGGCAAAACCATGATTTATTTTGACATAATTTAATAAACTACCTACATTTTTTGTCAAATTTAAGTTACACTCTAAACCGTTGACTGACAATTGACAGACATTTATCCTACAAAATCTATTTTGTCGGTCATTGTTAGTTCTTGTGGGATGATTGCCACTGAACACCTACAATATCCGACAAAAAGGGACAAAATGAATATCAATGAATTATAGCTTAAATTTTATCAAAAATGTAGGCAATTAATCAAATAATGTCAAAATAAATCATGGTTTTGTCACTCAATAATACAGATTGCCCAAAAGTCAAGCAATCACTAAACGAAAAAATCAATCAATATTCATTTTTTTATTAGTTAATTTGCATACAAAGCATCTGTTTCGATGTCTGTGGAGAACCTACAAATTCGTCGGATATGGCAGGATATTGGAGGTGACAATCGTCGGCTGATTTTGTCAGTAATTTGGTAGGATAATTGTCGGTTTACGGTTTACAGTGTATAATTCATTGCTATTCATTTTGTCGCTTTTTGTCAGTTATTGTAGGTGTTCAGTGGCAATCATCCTACAAGAACTAACAATGACCGACAAAATAGATTTTGTAGGATAAATATCTGTCAATTGTCAGTCAACGGTTTACAGCGTGGATGTTTCATTTCAATTTCTGCTCACAGTTCTATACGATTAATGCTTTTTACATTAATCTATTCTCCAGAAAAACTTTGGATCAATAAACGATTGGATCTCGACTGAATGAACAACTTGAATTCATAGGCCCACTTCGTCTGAAACTGAGAGGAAATAGCGTTTTCACGTGGCCTCTCACAATAGTGTCCTAGCCACACCAGAAAACCAACATAAATGATAAGATGTCCATATAAAGCAAAAACACTCTTGGACGTCTACGTAGTCAATTACAAAATTCATCAGTAAAAAATATCAAAATTTTCTGAAAAATGGAACATTTTCCGGAAAATTATGAAAATTTTCATTGTGATTTTACAATTTTGCCATTGAAAAATTCTGTTATGGCGTGTATTTAGTCTGATTTAGAACAACCACAGGTCTAGAAGGTTCAACTCTAGATGAGAAAAAGAAACATTTTGATACAAACCATTAATGTTTCTACAAGAAAATATGCAAGTACATTGACCTATACATGCACCAGTATGCCAACCAAGACAGTAAGGATGAGAAAGTATTGCGAGCAGTTTTGCTTCAAAAAGGACTTGGTAAAATGATACAACGCACTTTGAAAGTTTTGCAGGAATAATAAAAATGTGGGTCTGGTCCCATTGACAGGCACTAAGGCTGTGCACCATCGTTTAGTTACAGTTGTCATGACAACACATGTTTCACGACGTAGTGTTGTTTTCCATGTACAAGTGCTTCATAGTACTTTATTATTTATTGCCGGTTTTCTGTGCTTCCTCACCCTTTATTCAAGCGAATTACCAACAGTAAAAATGGGATTTTATAGAAAATAACAGAATTGAATTTCATGGAATATTGCAAATTTATCTGTTCTTGTTTCATTGTGAATTTTGTACTTAATTATTAAGTATAACGAACAGAAGATTCAAGCCACGCCACAGACTTATGTTTACATGCATTTGAACAAACTTTCTCATGTTTTGCTTGAAACGTTGGCATATTTGCGGAGAAAACGAACTCAATTTATTATTGTCTTAGGCCTGTTCGCAGTGGAAATGCAAAAATAAAGCTAAGCGAGGAAAAGTGTTTTGTTTTTAAGTAAACTTTATGTGATTCTTGAATATTTCATGAATTGATTTAATCAACGAAACCAGAGCATGAGCGAAGAAGAACCTCAGCATTCTCTGCGATAGCCGTAAATTGCAAGTAGCTAGTATTGAAAATAAAAGACAAATTACATCGAATATTAGCACAATTTAATGTATATGCACATAATGCAGTTCACAAGGAAATTGAAGTTATTCAAACTAAATTAGAATTGCACTACGTCGAAAAAAATCATGTTTAATACATAGATTCAGTGCATGGCAGGCGCGATTCCGATTCGTGCGACTCAGGACACAATTATCAAAAATCACGCTATTCTTAATATTTTGAAATTTTCTCAAATTCAGTGATAAGAAATTTTCATTTAGTCTAGCTTGTACTACTTTTAGTTTGTAGATCATTGGTTTCATTATGGATTTGATAATTACCATCAAAATGAGACTATGAGACACTTGGTCTATTAATACATTAAAATTATTGCTTGCTACCCTATTAAGATATACTGAATCTATGTATTAAACATGATTTTTTTCGACGTAGTGCAATTCTAATTTAGTTTGAATAACTTCAATTTCCTTGTGAACTGCATTATGTGCATATACATTAAATTGTGCTAATATTCGATGTAATTTGTCTTTTATTTTCAATACTAGCTACTTGCAATTTACGGCTATCGCAGAGAATGCTGAGGTTCTTCTTCGCTCATGCTCTGGTTTCGTTGATTAAATCAATTCATGAAATATTCAAGAATCACATAAAGTTTACTTAAAAACAAAACATATATGGTGTATTAACATGATGCTCCATTTATAAATGTTTTTGCATGCAGTATCATAAATCGGAACACGTTAAAGGTCTTAAACAAAGCATAAACAGTGTGAAGAATCTATCATTAGGAGACAAAACTTAAAAAATCAAACTAACTGTCAAATGAAAAAATCCGTATTATGATGTGTGCTGTGAATGTATATATTTACGTTCGCATTTCTCAATTCTGATTCGCTTGGTCTTCATCGAATATTGCTTTAGGTATCTGCTTTTTCTTTCATCAATCTTGTGATAAGCATAATAATGCACGCATCAATCAATTTACATCTCGAGACTTATAGCAATTACAAAATATCAGCAAACCTCCATAGCCTATCTGTAGTGTAATGCAATTGGTACCGGGTTATGTTCATGGTGTACATATGAAATGTAAATCAGACATTAATATTTTCATCGATAAATTCGCATGCATGCTTTCAATGCTGAGGTGTGATATGCCTATGCTACACGCATGTTTAATGCTATTGTATAGAATAAAGCATTCTTTGGATGTGTGGGAATTCCCACAAGAGTCCCATAGAAATGCACTGCGGTGTGGGAATGAAAAATCGCGTCACACGGTAACTCTTGTCTCTTCGGCACGCGCACTCACGCATTGGTGTACCTACAGTAAATGTATCTACGCAGGTATCAAATTTCCATTTAGTGAATGGGAAAACACCCAAATTCTTTTTGTCATCAAGCCAATATCATCGAGAAGTCCCTTTGCAAAAAACTCGATGAACTGCGCTCGCCACTGCACTGATCTAAAAAGCTAAAATCTTTCTAAGTAACAACTAAAAATTTGCCAATGCATATAGAAGTTTCTGTAAACTGAACAAACGTGAAATCGAGTTACCGTGATTAGCATGTAGTAAAATGGATGTCGCTATAAAGATCCTATTCCTTTTAACGTGAATTCCTCCGTAAAATACAAATACTGTTGTGAACACTATCAAGAGTCGTCCAGAATCCTTGACTTAGAGCTAGTCGTTGTTATCAAGCTCCAGTTAGGCATGCGTTTATATAAGCGTATTTATATGGCATTCGAACAAAACTATTATATACAAAGACTTGAACTGAAAGTCTACACTTTTCACTGCTTGGATACTTGATCGCATGCTTTTTCCATCAAATCGAGTGTAGTTATAAATAGACTTCTCAACAGGTGGTTGTTCTTGGCATAGGAACACTAAGATGAACGAGCTACAACAATAGACAACTTGTGATTGGCGATCTTGATTTGGGACACACTGCAAATCTTTTATCTTTACGCTTTGACTTTTACTAGGCCTAAGCTTACACAAATTTTCGGAGAACCAAAAAAGGGCCCAGTTATTCCGATCATAAAAACGCATTCGCAACGAGTCCCTCATTACTGCCTTCTCATCTGAGTAACGTGCTTGGTATGTTATTAAGCCTAGTATAAGTGATAATATTATTGCGTCTAGAAGATTTGTCCATAGACATATGCTGGCAATAGCAAGACCTAAATAAGTTTGATTGGATTTCTTGCAGGCATATATTGATTGATAACTTTGAAAGGTTAAATAGCCTTGCTCAGTATACAGGGAGTTGCTATTGGTATGGGATTGTGGCATTCCTGCAATCGAAAATCTCGGGCCGGTTTCCATCTCTGCTGCAACATAAGGCCTATGCAACAATAGATGACATCAACTGGAGTGGTAGCCATATATTAGCCTATGTACAAGGTACATGTATAATAATAGCTATTTACAACTACACACTTTATCGAAAAGCTCGGTCGTCCCAGTACCGGTTGCTGGTCTGGTCCGGTCTCGAAAATTCTGGACCGGTTACAACTATGCTAATTATACTCGCATTGGAGAAGCTTTGCTGATAAAGTCCTACAGAAACCAGAGAATGAAACTCATGAATACTCAGACACTGACTGATCAATTGGTGTTATTTTAGTTGCTTTTTTTGTTATTATTATCATTTCTCGCGCCACTTTTGAATAAACTCTGCAAAGTATTTAAGTCTTTGTGCACGGGTCACCACCATTGGTGTTCACTGATGATGGCACGTTTCGAATATTGAAACATGTTTGACAATAAAATTATTTGGTTCCTTAGTGGATCCCGCCACCCAGGCAAGCGAGTTCCGAGGAAGGGATCGAAACTCGCGGGTGGTCCTCGGCTCACGACGTTGTTGGGATGCATTCTGTAGAATGTTCTAGTGTTTGTTTTTTTTTTTTGGTCATGCAATTCGTATAAATATTCTTTGCATTCAGATTCGGATTTTGCATTGACGAACATGCATCATTTGACCTTACACGCCTCTATAAGCATCAGTCTACACTCTGCGGTATCCAAAAAATACCCGCTAAAAATTCACGTTAAACGAAATACGAATTATTGTATACTAGTGCCGATATTGCCTCAATATCCTTAAAACCTAAATTTTGTTCTTTTTGATTATGATTGCTTTACTTTATGATGCAATTTGAAACGCAGACTGAGGTGCTTTTAATGATTTCCGTCAAAGCCAGATTTGTTTTCTTAGAGCTTATTTAGCTAATTTATTCTTTGTTGAATGTTTGCTCATTCACAGACTCTGTTGATTCATTATAAATATCGGATGACAGAATTATATTAATCATTACTTTTCTCTGACATTTGTGAGGCAGTTTTCTCTCCATCTAGCATCAAAAATAGCTATGTACACATAGTAAATCAACACCTCAGACTCACAAGGATTTAAAGACAAATATACTGAGTGCTACCGTGCCGTGATGATCTAACAGGCCTTTGCTCCTCAAGGACTTACAATTCAACAGATTATGAAAACAGAATATACATAATGCTTTCACAGATTGTCAGAAATAGCCATTATTTCGTTGAGATACATAAAATATCTTATGACAAATTTTTTGTGACGCCATTGTAGAATTGAACGAAAGTGCCGCTATAACTCGATTAATAAATCGCGCATTATTCGGATAGTTAATCGATTAACATGGTTACATATACAGAGATTTGTTGTCGGGTTCCATCATCCTGCTTTTAACCTTACTCTGCCCTTTGCACACTGTAGTGTTCAAACTATAATGTTAAAGAATATAGCACGAATTCATGCGAGCGTACAATTAATCGTATGCAGAAATCGGAAACATTATTTTCATTTACTCGTATGTCTTAAACTCGTGTTCAGACATTAAATTCAAAAGACTGGCATAAGATTGATAGAAAATCGTTCAATATTTGAAAATACGTGTTATAAGGGTTACCATGGATGAGGATTTTCAAATCGTTGTCTGTTAATATTACCTAAAATATTTTGAAACAATAAAATTAATGCAGTGCCCATCTTTGCTTGACGAAAGGCAAGAATTTCTTCAAATTTTTTCATTCCGCAGTATAGAATTTCATAACATGACTGTCGCCTAAGGTGCACTTTGATTGTATACGATAAGGATAAAATATCCATGCAATGTGATATACATGTGCATGATTCAATTGGATATTTGATGTTTTCATTTTGTTTATGAATTTTTAACACTCAAATGGTGTTATCCATTTTAAAAGTACTCATTATCTAATATGCGCACTGTAGTGTGCATACTCTCAAATTGCCCAACCGACACTATAGTATGCAAACTGCCTGTTCGATAGCTATGTCAATGTAAAAGTTTTAACCAGTCTAAATGCAATTACTAATGCTAAATGAACAAAATGATAGAAAAATTTGTCAATTAGAATAAATTTAACTTCCTTGGGCAGAGTAAGTTAAGCATCATTCGAAGCTAAGCAAGTTCCTATATATTATAGTGAATGGTTGATGAAGAGTTCAAGGACTAAATAAGGGCCTCTACAAAATTTCGATGCGAATGGGATATAAAAAACGATGTATGTCATTTTCGATATTATAACAGCAACTCTGTATATCTACTTCGGTCACCATTAGACTTCATTTTCGACTATACTTTAGCTTCATGGCATTTGATGGAATTAAACATTGGTATTTGATGCGACCATAGCTGTCGTTAAATTGGCGGAAAAATACGTGTTTATAGCCTCACCGCGTTTTGGTCATGATCAATAAACGCTCGATCAATTTTTGTTTTTGACACGTCTTCGTCATCTTGTCTTGAATAATTGAACGCTTTTATAAATGATTACCAAAACAAATAGCAAGGACACGCACCGACATAGATTATACATGAATGAAATAACGCTACAATTTCACTTGCAAATGTGTTGGACAAATACAAGAAATTCCACAATAATTATTGTACGTAAATTGATATGAATAATGAATTTCCGACACCTGTTCAACTTATGCGTCATATTACATAATTATCCATCGTGATGTTCAAATTAACAGACGAAGATTATGAAAAGATACATTTTCCACCTAGGAAACTGTTCGTATACCAATAGCAACAAAATGCTCTTTCTGAATTTATTTAGTTTGGCTTGCCAGAAAATGATTAGTGTCCTAATTCATCATTCGTTCTGTTGGGTGGTTTACGCATTGGTGACTACCAAATATGATGAATTGGAATTCCTCTCAGTTTGACGGAAAGAAAGTGACCGCTTGTCTTTAATTAAACGCCTTGATTATCCATCCATATCAATAACAACCGATTACAGTGAGGATATGGTTAGGCCTGTTATCTCCAGACCGATTAGCTATTCCAAAGCTATCATTGATGCACCACTCTTGTCTACTATCGGAACATGATTACAAAAGTCATGTTTCTGGCCTGTTTCTGTGTACAACTTCACTTTTCGACAGATGTGAGAGACGAAAAGTTGTTTTTGAAATAAAAGAAGAGATACGGATAGCTCAATGATGGGTTGTGGTTGAAATTGCTACTATCGGCTAGCAAATATTCTACAAGTCGAAAAGCGACAAAATTGAGTTAATTACAAATGGCGACTTGTAAATGTTGCGATCTGATCCTGGTCATTCATCATTCTCAGAGTCAAGGGAATGGTCTTTTGATGTCATGCGCAGATAATTCTGGCAAATGGTTGAGGCTGTGTTGCCTACGATAAATAGATAAAACCAATGAGTGCTTCCAATTCTTGTGTCGTTTTCGAATTTCATATGCCACTTTTCAAATGCTGTCTGACGCCTCTAAGAGAGAGGGAGACAAATATTATTCGCTGTTATATACTTGGTCTTTAGGGACTCCACGTTTGAGTTCAGGCGGCAGACAAGATGCGCCCACAAAACGACGGCGTATCCTAGCGTGCTCAGTTCAACAACAGGCACCATCTCGGGCCGATACAACTTCCCATGGGAGGCCAGCATGAGGTTGGCTTGTCGATAGCCCGTTGGCGACGACAGATTGAGCCACTGGTGGCAAGCGACTGCAAAATAATCATGTTAAACGCAAAACAGAAATCGAAAAGTTTTCAGGAGCAGATAATGATGTGAACGTATCATCAGGGTCATGTTGCAAAATTTCATGTGTGTGACATTTCTAAAAATTTGATGCAAATTTTCATATTATGTTGAGTTACTATCCAAAAAAATGTTTCTATTCGAGGATGGTTGAATTTTGCACTGTTCATTCTATTTCTCGTCTGTGGTTTTTTCCAATGCAGTGGTTCTCGCAACCTAGATAGCCTGCCATGTATTCACATTCGTCACATGATTTCAGATTTGAAAGTTCAATTGCAACAAATATTTTTTCACGTAAAGAGGAGGCTGAATTAGGGATGATACAACATGGACAGCAAAATACACTTATTTTGGGTCTCACTTGAAGGCAGATAAAATGTGAGACTCAATCGAGGGCAGAGCTACAGGGAACGGAAAATGAATAGTGATGAGACCAGTGTAAGATTTGAGCTTGATAGCAGTAGGGTGGAATCAGATGCCAATTAGACAATTTTCTCTAAATGTTTATTTAAACGCAAATTTCGACCGAACGTTTTCGGGTCAACATTGCAACCAAAGCCGGAAGAAGTTGTGATCAAAAGAAAAAGATAAATTCGATGCTTATGGCACCACTCTCAACCTCGCACATAGAGTGCCCGCGAATAATTTTTGAAAATAGGAGAAGCACAAATGGGAGAAGGAAGACTGATGCTTGTCAGGGACTCTCGAATGCATGCACATGGAACCAACCGTATTTGGTCGAATAGTACTTCAAATAATTTCCATAGACAACCCTGTCTACCGGAAGTATATGGTAAGTTTGCTCACATTAAAATCCAACTAAATACTCCGTTCTATAATTTATTGCAATTATACCTATTTTGAATTCAGAAAAAGTGGACTTGTATCATTATTCAAAGAGTGAAAAGTTAATAATGTTCCCAAACTTGATTTTCTGAATTGAGCTCTTTTTGTAATGATTTTGACACTTATATTCCATGTAGCATCTTTTGCTTCTCGAATTGATTTGTCATCTTCATTTGTTTCTCAACAAAGATACTTCATTATTGATAATTACGTTTCAGAAGAATCGCGAAGAAATTACCTTATACACCTGTTAATGTAACTCATTTACAAAAAAAATTAATTTATTGATCTTTGACCAATCTTGTTGAGGCAGGGATGCGGAGTCATATCATTTTTATAGGACTCCGACTCCGGGGGTTGATAGGACTCCGACTCCCGGTGGCAAGTATATAAAACCTAGTTTTTTTTAAAATACTATCTTAGATCATTATAGGCTTACCTGAACCTATTTTTAGTGATCATTGTTGTATCAATTATCAATCATTTTCGACGAAAGTCCTCAAATGTCGCTTTAAGTTGGATAGGCCTGCAAATGACTCGGCTCCTCCAATCTTGTTGATGTGGGCGTCACACGGTTTTTCTCCGGTCTCTACGAGGCGAGAAATCCCCATCCTTCTCCAAAAAAATATAAGTATATTCGAAAGTGTATACACTTTCGATTTTAATATGCGCTTTGGAGGAGCCATTACACACGATTGACGTGAGGATAAGAGGTAATGTTTTCAAACAAACTAGTATTTCATTTTTGTCTCTAATGTGACCTTTGGTGCGTAGGTGTGATCAAGGCTAGGAAGGCTTCTCTTCTCTACTAAATCACCGAGTGAAAAGACAATCCTTTTTTCACTATCACGGTTCATTCCCTCAACTATTACAAGCTTTGCATGCACTGCTGTCTCTGTACTTCTGTTTGACGGAGAAAGTTGACACCTTGACAGTGACAGCATATGCACGAGAATAAATAATTTGTTTGTATTATATTTCGGGTCTAGTTATAGGCCGGAGTCCGGAGTCCGACTCCGCATCCCTGTGTTGAGGCAATGTAGGTCCTACCGGAAATATTCTTTCCCTAATCAGGGAAGGAAGGCACACCGTCAGTACCGGGGATGAGATGATACAGTTTAAGGGAACTTCCCCTCTTTCCCTCCCGTCAAATCCAACACTGGATGAGACTTCTAAACCGGAAGTGTTTAACCTTGTAAGTTAGCAGTATACATATTTATAGTTGTATTTTTGCCCCCTTTTCTATACAAAATATAAAAAGTATATTAATATACTATTAAACGATGACTTTTACAATGGTGGCTTGCATTAACTGCAAAACCAAATGTGGTCCTGAGTAGCCATACAGGATGTTATTTAATGACATGCACAACAATTCATGTTATGTAACTATTTTGATAGCGGATGTTATGTGAAAATCATATCTTTTCAAGAGCGCACTTGCACATAGGTGACTAACTAGTATCAGACTTGTGTTGTAATTGTAATTACAATTGCTGTAATTAGTAATTGTAATCAATTAAATTTTCTGATGAGTAATTAGTAATCGTAATCAATTACATTTTTAGCCATGTAATTGAGATGTAATTGCAATTGTCATTACCGCCATTTGCTTTTGACAAATAAAGAATTATTAATATTATTATTAATATTATTACTCTACAGTCAGATCTGCTCCTTAGCACGCATTTTAGATGGTCATACTCTTCTAGTCGATAATGCATCAAAATACTGAGACGTGCACCGGGTGTACGAGTGTCAGACATTCTTTTCAATGAAATTTACTACGGAACTTTTTGTCAAAATTTATATTAACTACCGGTCTTAAGATAATCTTGCCCCCTCTGATTGCTGATCGAAAAATGTAAATCAGAAATCCCCTCGGTAATAGACAGGCACACAAACTGTTGAGCACATAAGTCACAGTTTAAAACTTTAAATCAATTTACATCTTAGCACAGGTGCAATTGCAAGCGTAATAAAGTCTCCTAGAAACCGTAAGTCTCAATGCCACAGTACTTCATCTTCAGTTTGAATGTAGTAGAGATGTGAGGCGAAAACACCTGACGGGGAGAATAAAAAGGTGGCAATTAAATATCAATGCTACAAACGTGGTCTGCTTTCTAGGGAGCAATTGCGATTGACCTTTGCACATCCGTTCAGAAAAAGAAATGGTGGTGGAATAGTGTAATGCCGGCAATTATCTAAAGTAATTGTAAAGTAATTGAAGTGTAATTGAAGAAAGACGGAGTAATTTGTAATTGCAATCAAGTACATTGAAAAAGATGTAATTAGTAAATTGTGATCAATTGGGTAAGTAATCATTTTAAGTAAGTAATTTGTAATTGTGATCAATTACATTTCATGAGTAATTGACACAAGTTTGACTAGTATTCATATTTTCATCTTTTTCGGGGCAATTTAGAGACCACTCAGTCAGTAGAATGCTCGATGCACTGCAACAGGGTACAAATTGAAATTCCAAGGAAACTTGCTGCTTCCCTGTTGAAGGAATATTCAATTGAACGATTATATCTTCAATTCGGTCTTATTGGCATTTATGCATGCCTTTCAAGTCTTAGTGGCTGAAATTAAAATCCTTCACGGCTAATCTTCTCACGGCCTGATCTTGGCCACGACGAGGAATTACATTTCTAGGTTGTTTTAGGTTCGAGCCTGGTGAGCCTCGGGCCTAAAAATCGGCTCGGCTCCAACTCTAAACGTGACTCTCTGTTTAGAAAGCATTGTTATAATGTAGCCTTTGTATCTTGCAAAGTAGGATTTGTTGAATGGCATGGTATCAATTTAACTTCTTAAATTTGATTCATACATCGAATTAGAAACTTTGACTTATAGCTATACTAGCTACATGAAATGCACTATGACTTGAATGTTTTAAGCATAATGAAACACTGGCAGACGGCGAATATAGTCCGGCAGCCAGAGCGAGTTTCTGCAGGGAACGAGGCCGAAAGTGAGACTTTCACAGTATGGTGCACACCCTATGCTTACCACGAATCTGAACGTCTGCCTAGTTCTAGTGAGTTCCTCTTCTTGTCAGACATGATCAAAGAAAAACACATGTAAATCCAATGGGACACAGATTGCAGTTTTTGGTGAAAATGCAATTCTCTGCGTTTTCTCTGATTAAGCGAAAAGTACTAAGCCCAAAGTCATAATTTTTGGCATGGAATGTCCTCAGGTCATTTCCTATGATGTGCATGTGGCATTATCATGCTTCTGATCGACAATGTATGTGAGAATGTGGTTGAATGTGGATAAAGTTGCTCAAAATGTTTGTCTTTGCCGACATTAAGAGGCTCGCCAAATCTAAATGCGTTTAGCTTTATAGACAGGGGTGCATGAACATGAAAGGAAATGACCTGAAGACTTTCCATGTCAAAAATTATGACTTTGGGCTTAGTACTTTTCGCTTAATCAGGGATAACACAGAAAATTTCATTTACATCAAAAACTGCAATCTGCGTCCCATTGGATTTACATGTGTTTTTCTTTGATCCTGTCTGACAAGAAGAGGAACTCACTAGAACTCGGCAGACGTGCCGATTCGCAGTAGGCATAGGGTGAGCATCATTCTGTGAAAGTCTCACTTTCGGCCTCGTTCCCTGCAGAAACTCGCTCTGGCTGCCGGACTAATACCTGTCAGTGACGAGAGGACTGGGCTTGGGCGTCGTCATTTTTTCGAACAGAAGCGACTGGACCGAGCCGGAAAAGTTTCAGGGCTATCATCCGAGTAATTAGAAAGACCTTGATATCATCATTTTGTTCTTATGATTTAAAGTTTTGTGAAATAGTAATCAAATAGTCTTTCGAAACACTAAAAATAATAATAATATGCATACTCATAACTCAAATTACTTAACATCGTTGGTCTGGCGTATTGAACTGTGATAGGAAGAACGCCTATGTTTTGGAAATCAAATGCTGAACTCATTTGAAATCCTAAAGCATCTCAATGCCATTTAGAAAAATACATGGCATTTCATATATTAGGTCTTATCTTCAAGATCTCACAGCATTCACATCATGTTCTATGTATCTCCGAGAAATAATATCATATGGTGTTTACATCAAGTTTATGTATTTTTATTGTTGGCATATCTTATTGGTTCCATTTCGTCTTGTTGCTCATAACGATACCCTTCTGTGATACTATTCTTTATCAGTAAGAAGTTTTATGCTGTTTAAGCAGCATCTTCATCATTTATTTTGAAAGATAAAAAGTCAAAAGCTGCGTGTTACTTTTAATATATTAGTAGTCAATTTTTCCACTGGCTTAGTCATCGTCAGAGGTAAGAAGTACGTAGCAAAAAAGATCCAAAAAAAGCTATCTACTCGTATATTTTCTAAATGCAATTAAATGCCAGATGCAATGAGCACGCAGAAAGAGGAATAGCATGCAGTCTCCTCTTGCTTCTCGAACTTTTGAGGACTACAAACAACACCTCATTCCATGATCAAGTCATTTTCATGTGCTCTTTGCATTTTGAATTACATCTAAAATTTGCAAATGTCCTTTTTTAGATGTCATTTGCACTATGTCCATTTTACTCCTGACGCTGAATGAGACAGTCGAAATTTTAGATATACAAAAAATAACACGCAGCTTCTTATTTTTCAAAATAAATTATTCTTGATGCTGACTGATTCAGCTATTTGACGTCGTATTGCGTAACGTTATTGTGATGTATACTTGAGCATTCTTGTATACTTGAATATCAATGTATACTTGTATTCATTGAGCATTCTAATTCTACATGTATTTTATTAAGCTGCTCCTTAAATGTTTCCAAAAATCGATGCATACTACTCTTTCTCTTTCTCTCTTCCTCTGATTTTTGTATCTCTTGATGTTTCTCTGAGGTATATTCATTTACATTATCAATTGCATTCAATTCCTTTCCTTGTGTTACATTTTCCTCTATACAGTTTGATTTGAATATCAAACATTCATATGCCCATGTCTTTTTCTTAAAAGATTAGATTATTGTAGCTTTGAATTTTAGTCAGACATTCTATGTTCATGACATTGATAGCTCGCACGTTAAGATTTCAAATGAGATTGGCATTTGATTTCCAAAATTTAAATGCAAAATTTATTTCCATCACAATGGATAAGGCCATAGGCGGGCGAAATACATGTTGAATTCTTGGTGCATTATTAATAATGCGCTGAAGGACTATATTTCATAAAACTTTAATTTATAATGACATAATAAAGATAAATTGAAAGTTGAAAAATACAGTATCCCCACTTGTTGAACATTATATAAAATTTTAAAATAATTCTACATTTTCAAAATGTTTGCCTCCGTCACGAATTTTTGATTGGAATAATTTTATGATTATCTCCACCGGGCCCTGAAGTGCATCAAAATCCGGTGAGGGTGAATTTAATTACTGCACAGAATTACATGAAAATTAACTTTAGTTAAAAAAAGTGGGATCGTTCCAATGGTGATATGTTCATTTCATGATGGTTTTAAATCCACTGAATATTTGAATGTTAAAATGTGCATTGTTCTGGATTGCTTACACAAGTCAATGTATCATAAAAGGACTGTTTTCGTGCAATGTTGTTAATAACCTTTCCAGATAGCCTTATCCCCCGAAATATGGGTGTTCATGTATTCGAGAGCCAAATTACTTGAAATTCATGCATTTGCTCGTATTTTCAGCATGTTTCCTAAGGAAGACAAAAGTTTGTTAGTGCACTTGGTAATAAAGAGCTTATTTTTGTTAACGATTTGCATCGTGGTGCCACACATATCCCTACGCAAACACGTGAACTTAGTACTGAAGTTTGGTAATTCTTCAGGTAATGATGCGCTCAAGTGTCACAGAGTTCGCTGTTCTACAGAGGCAGTTCACCAACCAGGGCATACAGGAAATTAAAGGATCCGAAAAACAAAGCTGTTTGGTTTTACTCATGGCGAGCCTAGAATGTGACATACCGGTATCAAGCTTTGTACATGACAGTTTGCAATTTTCCGTCGCCCATTGCTTTTTATAATAATTTTCAATTTATGTAATAGCAGTAACCCCATCCCAGACGCAAGGACAGTGCGGTGCAGTGATGAGTCATCATGCTGACTCAGCCCCCCCCTCTGGAAGGAAGGTGAGGGAGAGGGTCAAGGATGTGATGGAGGAATGGGTCCGTGAGGAGAAAACTGTTCCCTACCCCCCCCTCTGGAAGGAAGGCAGGAGTCTTCCAGCTAGGAGTGGAATCTCGGAAGGGAGAAGGGGTGGAGTGGTAGAGTTGAAAAGTCAGGTGTTGGAGGTTTTGGGATGAGAAAGGCTGGAATTCGGCATGAAGGAGGGTTTGGATTGGAAATTGGAGTTCAGATTCGGAGTCTACGTGAAATTTTGGGTTAGGAAGGATGTTTCCAGCGACATCGGAGAGAAAAAGTTTTGAAGACCTCCCCCCCCTCCTGCCAAACTTCCAACTTTGGTTGTAAACATCGTAGAAAGTCGTGCAATAGCTCATTTGAAAGCTAAAAGTGAGAAAAATTCAGTGGAAAGCTCAGTTTGGACTAATTTTCTTGGCTTGAGGGAGGAAAATGGCAGGAAAATGTCAGAGTTGGAAAAGGCAGGTTTTGGAGGTTTTGGGATGAGAAAGTCCATGTTTCGGGTGGAAGGAGTGCTCGGATGGGAAAATGGAGTGCAGATTCGGAGTCTACGTGAAATTTTGGGTTAGGAAGGATGTTTCCAGCGACATCGGAGAGAAAAAGTTTTGAAGACCTCCCCCCCCCCTCCTGCCAAACTTCCAACTTTGGTTGTAAACATCGTAGAAAGTCGTGCAATAGCTCATTTGAAAGCTAAAAGTAAGAAAAATGCAGTGGAAAGCTCAGTTTGGACTAATTTTCTTGGCTTGAGGGAGGAAAATGGCAGGCAAACGTCAGAGTTGGAAAAGGCAGGTTTTGGAGGTTTTGGGATGAGAAAGTCCATGTTTCGGGTGGAAGGAGTGCTCGGATGGGAAAATGGAGTGCAGATTCGGACGTTTTGGCCACTTTTGGGTCTAGGAACGACTTCCCAACTCCATCGGAGAGAAAAAAGTTCTGACCCCCCTCCTGCCAAACTTCCAACTTTGGTGTTAGAGATCGTAGAAAGTCGTGCAATAGCTCATTTGAAAGCTGGGAGACAAATTCAGTGGAAAACATGGCTTGTTCGTATCTGCCTTCGTTTAGAGGTGAGACGTTATTGAAAATTTGGGACCTTGGCGAAAAACGACAGAGTTAGATTGTTTATGAAAATCGCTCTAGCGGGTGAAGCAAGCCTCGGACGGGAAAACAGAGACCAGATTTGGAATCAGCGTCAAATTTGTGACAAATAATGTTTGACCCTCTCCTCCCTCTTATCGATTGCATATTCACAGGGTATATAAGAACGGGATCGGGAGAGGAATTTCACTAAGTTGAGAAACTGACTACAGGTAAGTCGTTTCTCTTGAGTTCCGATATCGGACTTCTGACTTTCCATTGCTGATATCAGCTAAGGTGTCAGACTTATAGGTTAGTCAGTACAGCATGACTGACCATTTGATGATAGTAGGCCGAAATCTTCAAACGGCTATAACTTTGCTTCTACAAGTCCTTTAGACTTGATTCAAAAACATTCGACAGCTCTTGCTGTGTTGTAGGTGACAGACTACTTATAAACGTTTTACGAGTAGTACTAAAATACTGAAAAATTTAAATTCATATTTAATGATAATAATTAAAGTTTTTGAATAAAAAGCAGTCGTTTATGAGTCTCTGTGACTTGGGTCGTTTTCTCTTGTAAATAACTCCACCGGTTTTCATGTCAAAACTGGGACCCGGATACCAACAGAGTGATATGACGCACGCTCTGTCCGCTCGAGGTTGGATTTGTGGGTCGAGGCCTTGGAGCTGGGATTAGATCCCCTCTGAGTAATGCCTGTAACGGATTCAAGAGCTTAACACCCAAACGGTTGCTGGCTTGCTATCAACTGCAAGCATTGACGTCAAACCTTTTCACGTCATAGGGGAATCCGTCTTTGTGTTGGGAGTTGGTAACAGAAAGCACGGTGACTGCCGATGCCCATACATGGTAAAACTGCTGTTTTCAAGTTAAAAGCATGTCCAAATAAGGAAGGTCTGAATCATAGCTTTGTGCTCGCTGGGTATATAAACCGCTGACTCTCATTTAATTTCATTTCAGTCATGCAGACGCCGAACACTCTGGTCAGCTCTCCTGACAAGCCTCGGTTGAAGCCGAGAAATCTATTTGAGGAGTTTTCGCAGATGGAAGAGCGAGAAAGGATTTATAACAATCTTGCTCGAATTGGTTCATCGGCTGTTGATGATGATACCGATTCAACAGAGTGGGGCTATATATCGCCCTCTGACAGTCGGGTGGTAGTAGAGGAGGTTGATGCCGCTGACATAGAGAGACTAAGAGTCTCTCTCAGCAGGATCGGCCAGTCCCACCTAAGTTAGACAATAGTCTTTTTAAAAACATAAGATCAACTTTCATACATGCAACACATTCTTTCATCACCCTTCGTCGGGAACGCCCCATGAGCCCTCTTGGCTACCTTCTAATGCAGCTAAAGCGGTCCAAAGCCCGCCACATATCTTCGGATATGGAATGCAGAGGGGAAGAAAAATGATGAATGGAATGAAGGGAGGACATTCATGCGTCACCCGCAACACATCACAGACTTCTCTCTTTGCTAGTGAACAAGCTCTTGTCAGTGTCGTACAAAGGTTTCACTGCAGCACAGGTTAATGTATAGTTAGAAAGTTTGTTCATGACGTTTATTCATAAGTCTAGTCAGAAAGTATATCATGGTTTGTAAAGGTTTTACTGCAGCACAGGTTAATGTATAGTTAGAAAGTTTGTTCATGACGTTTATTCATAAGTCTAGTCAGAAAGTATATCATGGTTTGTAAAAGTTTTACTGCAGCACAGGTTGATGTATAGTTAGAAAGTTTGATCATCGAAGGTTTATTCGCAAGTCTAGTCAGAAAGTGTATCATGGTTTGCAAAAGTTTTATTGCAACACAGGTTGATGTATAGTTAGAAAAATTTGATCATGGTGTTTTATGAAACACAAATGCCATAAATGTTAGCGTTAGTGTAGTCAACTAGTTTTACTACGACACATGTTTGTAAAAGTAAAGTTTGATCATTGACGTTTTATGAAACACAAGTTTATGAAATGATGATGTAGTCTGAAAGTTAATGAAACACATCACAAATCTTTAAGTTCGCCATCCAGGACTCAGGTTTCCTACGACAAGATATAAGGAGGTAGCACTTTATAGAAATTCACTTTTCACTGAGCATTGTTACAGTTTAGTGATTCTGTATCATGAGTGAGACAGAAGCTGAATTAATGATTCGTCAAAAGAAAGAAAAGAACACAATCATGGAGTTGTCAGAAAGGTACTACTCCATGGCAATCAAGACAGATGATCCAAGGAAGATTGTCGATTGTCTAGAAACGATTGACTATGTGAAGAAAGCAACAATAGTTAGTGATCAAAGACAATCCAACATGCTAAAAGAAGGGAGATGGTTTGGACCTAAACATAAATATGAGTGAAGAGCATCCTATCTTTAAAACATGAAGACATACACACTGCCTCATTACCTTTTTCCGTGAATGATCCATGAGCCTTTACGAGGCTACTCATAATGAGGCCTGAAAGTCATTTGCTTTCATGACGGTTCCAAGCCCGTATAACTCAGAGGATGGGTGAAAAAATTGATGAAATGAAAGTAAAGTTTATCATATTGTAGAAAAGTTGTACTGCCACACAGGTTGATGCAAAGTTAGAAAGTTTGATCATGGCGTTTTATGAAACACAAATGTCATAAAATGTAAGCGTTGGTGCAGTCAAATAATTTTTACCACAAAACATGTTTGTGAAAGTAAAGTATTAGATTACACAGAGTCATCAATACTGTCAAAGGTGTACAAGTCATATCAAGCATAGTCAACTGAGTGTCCATTCCTGACACTCATCATCATTTGAAATTATTTGAAGATGAAAAGTTTCATTCGTTTCCCAACTTCATGGTCTGTAGCAAGAGAGCTTGGTTATTCGTTGAAGGCTATAGAAAGTGTTACAAATGTAAATGAAAATATTGAAGCTGGTGCTTTAGTTGAAAGACTAATGGATCTAGATGAGCATGCTATGAATCATCATTTGAATCGAAGATGGATAGAGGATTTTTCCATGCTGCAATGCAATGATAGTGAAAATAGGAGGATGAAATTGGAACGATCTGGAGTGAAAAAGAAAAAAGTGACATTTGCAACTGATTTGTCAAGTAGCTCTACCAATAAAAGTGACTTTAGAAAGAAATTTGAAGAAGAGACGTTTAAATTATTATGTGAACGGAACTGCGTTGAGTGTTTTAAAAGGGAACGGTCCCTTCTCTTTTTACCATTTTGTCATTCTGTTATGTGTTCTACGTGCTATGTACCTTTGGAAACTATGTTGTGTCCCATCTGTGATCAAGAAATAATTTCAACAGTCAATGTATATAAATGATGTTGATGCAATCCTAGTCGAATTTAAAACAGTCATCTATGACCATGACACCACTGTATCACCGTCTCATTGAAAAGAGAAAGCTTGATTATACAAGGCAGTGGATTCTTGTGTTGGAAAAACTATTATCATCCAGTGATTGTAGAGAGATGATACATCGTTTGAGTAATGCAATCATCATTCACGCAAACTGTGAAGATGTTGACTATATGCTATCTTATAATTTTAAACCAAATCAGTTTACGAATACACTTTCATCACTGTTACATCATGGTCTTCTTTCATTACCTTGCTTGGAGTTATGTATTCTACACGTTGCTTATGGGAAGCCTTTTCCACTTAAGCACAATTGATGCAAAGGCATTAAACTTTACAAACATCGTCATACAAACAGATTGTTCATGTCTGGCTCATAACATATCAGCAAACGACACAGCTGAACTGTTTCCGTTGAACTATAGTACCTCATTGAATGATACATTACAGCTACCCACACATGTATCTGCTTCTGACTATCCTACTGGTACTGTGGCTGTTCTCAGTGTATTGCTTTTTACTAGTGCTGTACTCATTGTCTTCCTCTATTTCATTGCGTTTACGACGGTGATGTTTCGACGCTGCTGTCGTGTTTAAGCAAAGAACACTCTAACATCAACCTGTAAAAATGGCTAGACGTCGTTCATCTCACCGTTCACGCAGACAAAAGTGTCAATCAAATGCAAACAAAAAATTCTGTCTCACGCTTCGTCGCTTATTAAAATTAAAGCCATCTCATCGATGTGAGGCAATGAAGCTGGCAAACAATGCCTTCATTCGTAAAATGTGTGCGGAAATACGAAAAGTGCGTTATGTGACATTAAATAGCAAAAAGGCCAATGCAATTGCCAGACATGGTAAAGTTCTTCGTACCTTGAGCAATCCAAAAACATCAATTCCTACAAAGCGCAAACTATTATCACAACGTGGTGGCTTCTTACCACTTTTAGCGCCTATCATCATGGCAGCTGCCGGTCCTGCTTTGGGAGGTTTAGCTGGTGCTCTCGCAAATAAAGTCATTAATGGATAGATACAAAGTTAAATGGTATGACTTTTCATCAAAATCAACATGGATTTCCGTTTACGTTGTAATCGCACTATGTGTATCGTAGGACCCTCTCATAGTGGGAAGACACATTTAACACTGCAATTGTTGGAGCGTCGTAATGAGATTTTTGACTGAATACCTAATCGAGTTGTTTGGTGCTATGGAATTTATCTACATAACTTACATCGTGAATTGGTTGGTAAGGGTTACTTGGTTCAACCGGGGATTATCAGCACTGCTGATATTCAACCCTATGATATTATCATTCTTGATGATTTACTTAATGAGAGTAAGAACTCACAAGAAGTAACTGCTATGTTTACCAAGGCTGCTCATCATAAACCATGCTTTATCATTTTTATTATGCAAAATCTTTTTCCAAGTGGAAAGGAAGCACGGACTCGAAGTTTAAACACACATTACTACATCATCTTTAAAAATCCTCGCGATAAAAGTCAAGTTGAATTCCTATCTCGACAAGTTCTTCCTCGCAAGTCAAAAGCATTGATTGAAGTATTTGAGGCTGCTACGGAAAAACCCTATAATTATTTATTTTTGGACTTTACCCAGGAGTGTCCTGAGGATTATCGCTTACGCAGTCATCTCTTTGAGAAACCCATGATCATATATAAATTGTTATGAGTGGTTTTCAACGCATGATTGCTATTCCACAAGAAGAATATATACATCTGACTACAATGCAGAGTGTTCATCAACCTTGGACAAATCAAATGTCACAACTTAATCAGCAATATGAACAAGAAGCTGTACAAAGTAAAATCCATATGATCGTTTGATAAAGCAGAGTTCTACCTTAGAAGAAATGAAACAATTGAAAGAAAAAATACGCAATGATCTTTCGCTTGGTTCACCCAAACCCTATCGCAATCGTGCACTGAGCTTATATCGAAGTCTCGAACCCAACTTGAAAATCACACAACGAGGTGAAGTGGTAGATGATGATGGTGCAGTCATTAGGGACTCAAAAGTGGAAGATTTAATTAATCATGCTGTTCGTGATCGTCGTCGTCACTTTACACCTACAGGATGGGAGTTCTTTTTAAAAAGTATGAAGAAATTCAATGTCCCAAAAGCAATTCTTGGTCGTGATACCTTACAGGAAATGGAAAATGTGTCCACACCTAGGAAGAGAAAGTTGCAAAGTGTAGAGAGACCTAAAAAGAGAATCAAGCAAACTTTGAAAACACCCGAGAAGTTGCCGAAGCGTATACCAAAACCTTCAACACGTTATCCATCATTTGATTTTATCACAGACGTTTAATGAAGAAGCTATGTTGCATCCCATGTTCAGAGTTACCAAACATTCATGTGTCATTGAACTGCTTAAGTACATGTTGTAAAAGTGATTCATACAAGACGGCTCAAAAAAGTAGCAAAAGCAGGACTCAAACACAAACGCAAACCCTGACGGAGAAAAAGACTGATACTTTGAGGCAAATAAACAATCCCTCTTAATAGACGATGGATGAACATCTGAAATCAATTTACTATGACCCAAAGCATTATGCAGGTTATGCTTCAGTGAAAAAGTTGTCACAAGCAAGTGGTTATTCACAGAAACAAGTGAAGAGATGGTTAAAAGCTCAACCTGCATATACATTGCACACACAAGCTCGAAAACGTTATCCTACCCGTTCTTATATCGTTCATGATATTGATGAACAATGGCAAGCAGATTTGGCTGATGTTTCTTTATTAGCTAGAAAGAATAAAGGCTATCGCTTTCTCCTAACTGTCATTGACTTATTTTCTCGTTATGCTTGGGTTCAACCACTCAAGACAAAGCGTGGTGAAGAAGTGGCCGAGGCTTTCCAAAATATTTTCAGTGAAGGACGCATTGCCACACGTATTCAGACTGATCAAGGGAAAGAGTTTGAAAACAGACATGTGCGTGCTTTATTTCGCAAACACAACATTGAGCTGTTTAGTGTGAAAAGTGCATACAAGGCTGCAGTGGTCGAGCGCTTTAACCGTACACTGAAAACTCGCCTATGGCGCTATTTCACTGCAAAAGTAACACAAAAGTGGACAGATGTATTACAAGATACTGTACACGCTCACAATCATTCTGTCCATCGTATGATTGGTCACAAACCTGCTGACATAACTCCAGACATGGTGGATACAATCCGTGAAATCAATGCTAAACGCAGGCAACCATCACAAGGTAAACGTGACATTCAGGTTGGTGACAAAGTTCGCATTTCCAAGGTGAAAAGCGTGTTTGCGAAAGGATATCTTCCCAATTGGACGGAAGAAATATTTACTGTCTCTGAGGTTAACAAGAAATTCAAGCCCACTACCTACAAGCTTCACGATTATCATGGTGAAGAGATTGAAGGGAGTTTTTATCGTCATGAGATAACACCCATCACCAAAGAAGATGATGACTACATGGTTGAAAAGATACTTCGTCACCAAATGCGACAAGGGGAAAAGTGGAGCCTGGTGAAATGGGCTGGCTATCCAAATTCAATGAACAGTTGGATTCGTCATTCTGACCTTTATCGTGTTAGTCAACGTTCCTAAGCAAAGTAATGAATTGTGTAAATATAAATGAATAAATACCTATGGATCAAACTTCTCCGTTTTATTCTGCCCCCTCCTATGCTAGTCATGGAGCTGGCTTTCCCGTTTATGCTGGATCGAGACGTCAAAAAGGGGGTAGTCTATTGGGTGCTGTCAAAGGTATGATGCTCCCCACTATCGCAAATGTGGGAAAATCAGCTTTAAAGGAAGCTGTAGGATTAGCAGCAGATGTAGCAAGTGATGCGCTTTCAGGAAGATTGCCGATTCGTGAATCGCTAAAGCGTCATGGAATACAGCGTTTGAAGAATGTCGGTAAGGCTGGTATCAGGTCTGTCATCAGTCATGTCAATCCACTCTCTACTTCAGGCAAACGTAAGCGAAGAGCATCTCGTGTCCCTCCTAGCAAACGCAGACGACGTGGACTGTTTTAATTATGGAATGTAAAACCTCATCCCTTTGCTTATTTGATAGAACACCTATACAGACGGATATCATTAGAAATTATGTATCCATTCGTTATCCACAGACAAGTATCGATTCCGGTAGTGTCATTGAGTTTTTAATACCAGGAAATGATGCTGAGTACATCGATGTAAATGACATCAATCTACATGTTAAGTTTAAGATAGTAAATAAGGGCGGCACCAACCTTGATGATAAGGACAAAGTAGCCGTGAATAACTGGGCAATAGCAACGCTCTTCAAGGATGTATCATTGACCATTGGTGAAACTCGGGTTGAAGGTGGTGAGCACAGTTATCCCTATCTCGGTTATTTTTTAACAGTCATGCAGTTCCAGTTACAAGCACAAAAGAGTCACATGGCTGTTATGGGTTGGTGTAAAGATGAAGCTGGTAAATTTGATAGTGACAAAAACAAGGGATTTGTCACTCGTGAAAAGTGGACTGCAGAAAGTAGGGTGTGTGAATTATATGGTCCCCTATACTTGGACTTTTTCCGTCAATCACGTTTCTTAATGTCAAAAGTAGACAAGCAAGTTCATCTCTTACCGAACGATCCTAAATTTGTATTGAATTCTTATGGAGCAAAGACTGAGTTTAAGATTGTGTTTGAAAGTGTTAGACTTTATGTGCGACGAATGACAGTAAATCCTTCGGTGATTAATGGTCACGAGATGGGTTTGAAGAAGTATGATGCTCTTTATGATGTAAATCATACTGAGATCCATTGTTTCACCATTCCTCGTGCGCAAAAGAGCTTTGTTAAAGATAGTTTGTTTCCTATACAATCACCAAAAATGATCATTGTGGGATTGATTGCAAATGATGCATACAATGGTAATATATCGAAGAATCCCCTCAACTTTGAACACTTTGGTTTAAATCAAATCGGATTGTATCGCGATACGGATTGCATTCCTGGTACTCCTTTTTGCCCAGACTTTGCTAATGGACATTATTCTCGCTCATATCAAAATACTATGGAGACCTTTAAATACTGGAATACTGATGACACCAATGGTTTGACCTATGATGAATTTGCTAAAGGTTATACACTTTATGCATTTGATTTGACAGCAAACAATGAAGCAGGTGCTTCTTATCGTCCGGGCACTGCCACGAAAAGTCTTAAACTAGAATTCTTCTTTGAAAAAGATTTGACGAAAACAGTCAATGTACTCATCTATGCTGTGTTCGATTCCACCATTCGAATTAACGGACTACGTGACGTTTCCGCTTCTTATACAAGTTAATAAGTTGGTTATCTGATGAAGAGCTAGAGAGAGTCGTTCAAGAACATGGTGATGAACGCACTGTTGCAGCATTTCGAGGTGTGTTTTCCATTAATAATATGCCCACAGTTTTACCAAAACCACCCTCATTCATTATCATGAATACTGATACAGCACACTTACCCGGCAAACACTGGAAAGTTTTGTTTATTGATAAAAACTATTGCGGTGAAATCTTTGATTCATTGGCCTTACCAAATTGTGATTATGTCACACGTTTCATGAACCGTCATTCACAAAAATGGATTCGCAATGCTTTGGCCTATCAACATCCCTTGTCTTCAACATGTGGAGCCCATGCCCTCTACTTTGTAATGCAACGACTACATTATGACTCTTTACATGACATTTGTAAACATTTTTCACATGATACCCTTGTCAATGAAAAGCGCATTCGTAACTTTTATAAAAGCCTTCAATAAATATGTACGATTAAAATTTGTTTTCTTTATTATACTTCAATGGAAAAGTAGATGATGTGATTGAATAGGTTGTATTTAGTCATCAAACATGAATAGGTAGAGATAAGAAGACATTGTTCACTTGTCACATTCATGCTTATGAGTGTTGGTTTGTTTAAGGTAAGTCATGATGCGAGGATGTATACGTTCTCTATACTTGTTCCAACTTGAGGATCTAAAATGTATAACACCATATTGATCATGAAGAGCAATTAAATGTCGTCGAATAATGAATAGACGTCCACCTAGAGGGATATAGTACATTGGATGATGCATGATATGTAAAGCATCGTGGAGGTTATCCATTTGAAAAGGGGATAAACTTATTTTAACGTGTCGATGAGTATCGTAAAAGGTAATGCGTCGAGCCTTCCATGCAACGTGGCACTGAGAAGATAGCTTGGCAATCATGATTAGTTTGGATTGATTAGAAATGGACGAAGTCATGTTAAGATTGATCATCCTATTATCATTTGCAATAGTAACATTAGCGGGACGAGGATTAGATGATGCAGTTCGTCTCATCAAATCACCTATTCATGCAACAAGACCTATTGAAGATGTAATTCTTTCCGGCATAGCCGATCCTTGGCAAAATCATGCTTACAAACTACAGATTTTACGTCAGCGAATGGGTCATGCGTGGGAAATGGTGTTAACAGATTATGGCTTTAAGCGATCACCTGTAGGTGGCATCGATTTGATCAATCCTGTACGTCGCATTGCAATGGAATTAAAAAATAGCTGCCGTGTGAGCTCATCAAGAAAGCGTGAAATATTTCATACCCTTGCAGATTTTAAACGTAGAAGACCAAGATATCAAGTCATATTTGGTTGTATCAACTATCGCAATATGAAAGAAGGCGGTACAACCATACTTAGGGGAGTGCATTATATGAAAGGACAATCACTGTTAACCAAATTCCTAAGACGCCAGAAAGTGCCTACTATGAATAGATTGAAAGCAGCAGTTCGTTATGTCATGCGACATAACGCCTAAGCAAACGACGCTTTATGTTGATACTTTAACATGGAGTTTACAGCAGTATTTCCCAGTAATGCTCAACCTGAGCGATATGAAAATACAGCTGCTGAGTTTGAGACTGATTTAACACAGCCGATTGAGTTAAATGGTGATTGGGAAGTGGCCCTGCAAGATTTGAGCTATGTGAATAATATAAGAACCATTGCAAATGAAGAGATTACATTAGGCACTGCAACGAATCAAGACTTGTACTTTCCAAAGCTAGAGCGAAATGATAAAGTACATACCTACAACTTGAATGAACATGCAGCAGAGTGGAATTCTATTCCTACAGTAAACACCCGTCGGGGAAAGCGAGCTGTTGATGAGATTGTAAATGGTCCTACTTTAATTATCACTGCAGATACAGACATACCCATTGCTAAAAATGCTTCACCCCTGAAATGGAAGCAACCTACAAACCCATCATTCCGCCATCGTTTAGAGCAATCACACTATTATATGAAAATTCAATGCCTATTGAATGTTATGAATGAATTGGCAAAGGATCTATGGTTCTGGCAAATGGATCCAAATCTACATAAAGTTACCCTCTACATGAGACCGACTACTATTTCCCATGGATTTTATGTGAGTGGACCTCTGCAAAAGATATTGAATCTTAAATCACGTTTCTTTCTACCTATCACAAAATTTGCAGAAGTAAAAGGAGGCGGTGCCTTCCCTTTGAGAGCTCAAGTGTCCATGAAAGTATCAAAGCAGATTAAGAAATATCCAAATTGGCACAGGAAAAAATTTAATATTACCCTTCTTCCCCTTGATCGCATGCATGAGCGCTTTGTACTTTTTAAATCTGGTACTGTTAATGACTTGATCAAACAGGTAAATGAAATAAATGGATTATCTATGTCCATCACTCGAGTACACAATAAAGCAAGGATTGATTTCCGAAATGATTATGAGCGTTCACATATTGGATTTGTTCACATCAATTCTAAATTTCGCGATTTGCTCTCTTTAAAAACAGACGTCTTATGGTCATACCATGAATGGGGGAATGTGAAAATAACATCTGAACAGCAATCCGATTGTCGAATGATCCTTTATTTCAAACGTACAGACCCTGTTTTACGTCCCAGTCTTACATGGAAGCCAAATGAAAAGTTACCGATACCTCCAAAGCATTATAGCAATGGTTATGATGTTTGTACATACTTGAACAAGGGTGTATCAAATCTACACTCATATCATTTTGACTATGATCCTAAAGAAAATACATTCTGTATCAGTGTACATGGTAAAACGGTCATTCACATTTCAAAAGAGTTGACAAAGATTTTAGGATTCAAACGTGACATATTCTACGACGAGAAGTATTGTGGCTCAACATCCTTGCTCGATATGAATATCAATCACTTTTACATTTACACTAACTTTATCCATTCAACACAAGTTGGTGGTCAAATGGTTCCCCTTTTAAGATATATTCCTATTGACAGTGGCGACTTTGGTGTGACCATGCACAGGGAGTTCCTGAACAAGGTATACATTCCAGTCAATGTATCACGATTATCCCATTGCAAATTTGGTATCTATGATGATAGTGGTAATCCTATTCAATTCATTGGTGGACGTACTGTCTTAACACTTCATTTTCGTCAGATAACATCAAGTCACTAATGTTGCGTGTGGCGCAGTCAATGTCTTTTCTTTCTTGATTAGGTAGCCGTTAAGGCCGTGGTCTCATAAAGACCGTTTGGGGCATTCTCTGGTCTCATTAAAGGGCTTTTCACTCCTGAAAGTCAGCCTCGTTTATGAAAGGCTCACTCTCAACCGTTTGTAGAGTGAGCTGCTTGCAGCCTTCAATCATTTGTCTCTCTTCCTCTTCCTCTTTTTGTTGAAACTTTCTCTCAACTTCCTTCTTCGTAGGAGTTGAGGTAGCAAGAGGTGTGAATGTTTCCTCTGTGTCGGACATGACTATGATAGTAAAATGCAAGACACTCTTCTTTATATATGAGAATGATGCAGTGTGATTGATAAGTGGCTGTCGTCCAATGAGAGATCGCGAAGCAGGGAGAGAGAATCTATATAAGTGCGATGCAATGACCATTTCTTCATGATATTATTAAAATGGATACACCACCGAACGCCTATGCCTTACTCATGCCCAATGCCCCACGCAAGAGGCAAGTATAAAATATTTACAGTGGTGAGGTCGAACCGCTACAGATGGAGGAGGAAACCATCATCATTTCCGGCGATGAAACCATCATCTCCGACGATGAAACCATCACCATCTCTGATGATGAGACGGAGAAGTCAGAGGTGCAGTATGGTGACTGTGATATTCTGCGAGGTGCATTCCTCAGTGTGTCAGCGAAAGACATTGTAAATGAGAATGATATCAACATTTCACGAGGTTGGCAAGAGCTCTTCTCCCCAAATAGTCAACGTCGCAATGAAGAGGAGTTTGATTATGTCAATGTTATGTTTCGCCTTGCGGTGAAACGTATTGCCGATTTGGAATAAATGTATATCATGACAGTGTTGTTTTTCCTTCATATAAACTGCAAGGCTTCGAAAGGATCATCGAGCAAGCATAGTATCGATTGCGAGCTATTGTTAGAATAAGATATCCCATCATCTAGACACTTAACACAGTTACTAGAAATCATTCAACATATGAAACATGATTTTAGGTGAAGCAACGTTATCTGAGAATGAGCCATGAGTTCTGCTTGTCACTCTTACACCACACGTATACAAAATCATTTTCTATCTTCTCTAATGGTGTCATCCTTTTTGATGGAAAAGTAGACCGATAATAAATGTGTTAACTAACCCCATATCTAAATTCCTCCATTTATTTCCATTTCAAGATAAATACATTGCAAAACAAAGACATGTAGTATGTAGGTTTATTTTTCACTCAAAGTTGAGAGGGATCACTTTTAAATTTGGATAGATTGTAAAATGTTTTGGACGCTTGGGAGCGTCGGGCACTTTCCTCACACGCATCGTTTTTGGCGTAAATTCACCATCAGTCCACACAACTTTTTCAATGACGACTTTCTTGCGGGACTCCTCCTCTTGCTCACACTTGTCTTCATCCCACTCGTCAATGACTTCAAATAGTTTGCTAAAGATCTCTAAGGCGGGAGATGTACCTTCCATCATGAGACAGATGAGAATGAGAAGTGCTGCAATCGTTTCACTTATATAGTTATTTAACAATTAATTCCTCAACAACCAATCAGAATGATTCTAATTCAGATGAAGATTCCTTTTTTCACTTTATCAACCTGTGTGGCAGTAAAAACTTAGTACAACATGATACACTTTCTGACTAGACTTGTGAATAAACCTTCGATGATCAAAGTTTTCTAACTATACATCAACCTGTGTGGTAGTAAAACTTTTGCAAACCATGATAAAGTTTCTGACTAGACTTATGAATAAACCTTCGATGATCAAACTTTCTAACTATACATCAACCTGTGCTGCAGTAAAACTTTTACAAACCATGATACACTTTCTGACGACACTGACAAGAGCTTGTTCACTAGCGAAGAGAGAAGTCTATTATGTGTTGCGTGTGGCGCATGAATGTCCTCCTTTCATTCCATTCATCATTTTTCTTCCCCTCTGCATTCCATATCCGAAGATATGTGGCGGGCTTGGGACCGCTTTAGTTGCATTAGAAGGTTGGCCCTTAAAAGAGCCCATGGGTCGTTCTCCGTCCACCGACACTCTCACTTCTGCAAAAATTCTGAAAGAAAAAGAATAGGAGATTAGAGGCGGCAAGGAAATGATCATGTTGAAGTAACTTACTGGGCACCTTCTTCCGAACTTTTCAGACGACGAAGTCCTCCAGCTCTCCAGTGATGTTCAAATTCATATGTAGGCACCGGACTCCGTCGCCCTCATAGCATGTCTGTGTCGAATTGGGGTCGTCAGTGATTGTGGGGACGTCACAGATGTTGTTTTCAAAGAGGGGAAGATGGCCTACATACAGTCTTCTTTTTCTACTCTTCAAACACTCATGCAGTCGCTCAACTTCACCCGCCAACCTCTTATTTATGCCCTTCACTTCCTCCGTCTCCTTCACCACGCTTCGCATCCGCTCTATCTCTTCATCCTTCCTCGACAAACTCGCCTGCAAACTCTCCACCAAAGCTGCCTTCATCATCAACTCGCTCCTTTCCGCCATCCATTCCTTCTCCTTCTTTCTCATGCTCTCCAACTCTTCCCTCGTTGCCCTATACCCCTCAACCTTCGCCACCACCTCTTCATTCTCCTTCAAAACTTTTCTATTTACACTTTCCAAACCCATCACACGATCCTTCAACCTAACAAATGCTTCCGTATCACACCACTCTTCCCGCCGTGGCGATGACGCTGCCATCGGCTTAGCCACTTCCTCACCCTCCCTCTCCAGATCACCGATATCCCCAAACAAATCCATAATCACCTTATCCAAATCAACATCATCCTTCTTCTTCATTTCCGCTCTCAACTCAACTTCCTCACTCTAACTCTCATCACTCGCCTTCGTCACCACTTTCTCCCCAACCACGTCCTCAATCGTTGCCACCGCCTTCCTCACCTCTTCCCTTTCCAAAAACTCTCCCTCAAACCACGTCTTGAACCCCTTCTCTCCGATGTTCCCACTCTCACACTGCATATGCGCCTTGATAAATTCTGCCTCATCCCCCATCACACATACCCGACAAGACACACACAACCTCAACATCACTTTCCTCTCATGGCCCATCGTCCCCTCTTTAGCTTTTAAATGCTTCTTGAGCTCACTGCCTCTGGCAATCTTGCCGCAACTGCATTTGCCCACTAGCATCTTGGCGTTGCTCGGTTTCGTCATGATAATTCTGTAAAGATAAAGTAAAATTTGATGGCAAGTGTTTATAGGATACTACTTGCTGATATGCATTGAAAGACTAAGTCATCAAACATTTGATAGCAAACGTTGGAATAAAATCGTCAACCAAAGTTAAAGAGTATGATTCCTAGCTTTATCCTAAATCCCAAAGTTTGATAGCAAACCTTGTCAGAGCACTCACCGTTCGTCTTGCAACTTGAAACAGGAGTGAAGACTAGAGAAAAGTCGCGGTTTATATACCCAGGGAGCACAAAGCTATGATTCAGACCTTCCTTATTTGGACATGCTTTTAACTTGACAACAGCAGTTTTACCATGTATGGGCATCGGCAGTCACCGTGCTTTCTGTTACCAACTCCCAACACAAAGACGGATTCCCCTATGACGTGAAAAGGTTTGACGTCAATGCTTGCAGTAACCATCCCATTTTTACCAAGTTGCAATGACAAACGATAGACGTTACCAAGCCTGAGTTACTGAGGCTAGACGAAGAAGGCCTGATAGCAAGCCAGCAACCGTTTGGGTGTTAAGCTCTTGAATCCGTTACAGGCATTACTCAGAGGGGATCTTATCCCAGCTCCAAGGCCTCGACCCACAAATCCAACCTCGACCGGACAGAGCGTGCGTCATATCACTGTGTTGGTATCCGGGTCCCAGTTTTGACATGAAAACCGGTGGAGTTATTTACAAGAGGAAACGACCCAAGTCACAGAGACTCATAAACGACTGCTTTTTATTCAAAAACTTTAATTATTATCATTAAATATGAATTTAAATTTTTCAGTATTTTAGTACTACTCATAAAACGTTTATAAGTAGTCTGTCACCTACAGCACAGCAAGAGCTGTCGAATGTTTTTGAATCAAGTCTAAAGGACTTGTAGAAGCAAAGTTATAGCCGTTTGAAGATTTCGGCCTACTATCATCAAATGGTCAGTCATGCTGTACTGACTAACCTATAAGTCTGACACCTTAGCTGATATCAGCAATGGAAAGTCAGAAGTCCGATATCGGAACTCAAGAGAAACGACTTACCTGTAGTCAGTTTCTCAACTTAGTGAAATTCCTCTCCCGATCCCGTTCTTATATACCCTGTGAATATGCAATCGATAAGAGGGAGGAGGGGGTCAAACATTATTTGTCACAAATTTGACGCTGATTCCAAATCTGGTCTCTGTTTTCCCGTCCGAGGCTTGCTTCACCCGCTAGAGCGATTTTCATAAACATTCTAACTCTGTCGTTTTTCGCCAAGGTCCCAAATTTTCAATAACGTCTCACCTCTAAACGAAGGCAGATACGAACAAGCCATGTTTTCCACTGAATTTGTCTCCCAGCTTTCAAATGAGCTATTGCACGACTTTCTACGATCTCTAACACCAAAGTTGGAAGTTTGACAGGAGGGAGGGGGGGTCAGAACTTTTTTCTCTCCGATGGAGTTGGGAAGTCGTTCCTAGACCCAAAAGTGGCCAAAACGTGCGAATCTGCACTCCATTTTCCAATCCGAGCACTCCTTCCACCCGAAAAATGGACTTTCTCATCCCAAAACCTCCAAAACCTGCCTTTTCCAACTCTGACATTTTCCTGCCATTTTCCTCCCTCAAGCCAAGAAAATTAGTCCAAACTGAGCTTTCCACTGCATTTTTCTCACTTTTAGCTTTCAAATGAGCTATTGCACGACTTTCTACGATGTCTACAACCAAAGTTGGAAGTTTGGCAGGAGGGGGGGGGAGGTCTTCAAAACTTTTTCTCTCCGATGTCGCTGGAAACATCCTTCCTAACCCAAAATTTCACGTAGACTCCGAATCTGCACTCACTTTCCTTTCAGCACAAACTTCTCCCGAAAAATAAATGGACTTTTCATCCAAAACCTCAAAAATGCTTTTTTCCAACTTGACGTTTTCAATGATTCCACCTTCCCCCCTCTCACAAAAAAATCTCCTTCCTTCCTTCCCCAACCAAAATTTCACGTTAGATTCCACATCTGAACTCCAATTTCCAATCCAAACCCTCCTTCATGCCGAATTCCAGCCTTTCTCATCCCAAAACCTCCAACACCTGACTTTTTCAACTCTACCACTCCACCCCTTCTCCCTTCCGAGATTCCACTCCTAGCTGGAAAACTCCTGCCTTCCTTCCAGAGGGGGGGGGTTGGGAACAGTTTTCTCCTCACGGACCCATTCCTCCATCACATCCTTGACCCTCTCCCTCACCTTCCTTCCAGAGGGGGGGCTGAGTCAGCATGATGACTCATCACTGCACCGCACTGTCCTTGCGTCTGGGATGGGGTTACTACTTGTAATGTTGAAGCATTGACTTTGCCTGGTTTGCCTGTGAGAGCAATTTTCCAAAAGGCAATTTTCACGACCAATGATAAGTAAGTCAATCAGAGGTTGAACCAAAAGGTCTGAATTTTCAAACATAGCAGTTTTGACATCAGTGATGTTTAGAAGGCTTAACTTTCTCTGCTCTATTTTACCAAATCTATGCAGTACTTTCAAATGAGATCCTTTGAAGTAGCATGCTATTTCTGTTATTCTGTGATTCCGCATACTGCAAATGTCAATTATCCTCGTTACACATCAAGATATTTAAACATGAGCATTATTCCTAGGATTGTTCATGGTTTGATTTACCATTTGTTATATCTCCTTTTCATTTTTTTAATTGTTGTAAACAATCGAATACATTATAGCTGAATCACCAAATATATCTCCATTTGGGACCATTATACTCAAAATTTGTGCTTTGCGGAAAAATCGTGCATGCATCCATCTAATCACCCTGTATTCGACAGTGATCAAAGCGGGCAAATCAGTCACCGAAAGATCTGCTACAGAGTTTTACTAAGAGTTTTCTAATTTACAGTTTGAGTTTTCTCCAAAACACAAATTTTGATTGCTGCTGAGTTCTGTCGGAAAGATAGACTAGAAAGGCGTCAACTAATACTGTTTTTAATCTCTGTTAAGACCGCACAGAAAAGCCCAAATTGGCCTGACTGGAAATGTAAATTTACCGATGATTATTGCTGGTGACAATTACCTATAATATTTCAGAAAATCGGTAATTTTTGAGTGTTAATTATTCCAAATTTTGGTACTAGATTCCTGTTGCCTCTTTCTCCTTCCACCATACCGATTGCGGGCGTTGTTGAAGAACTTAGACACAATCAGTTCTACCTCCTTGCAGGTTGTCTCAAATAGATCTGTAGATGACTCTGAAAGATGTCATGACTCAGAAAAAATGCCTGTTAAATTCACTGGTAGTTAAAATATGTATTAAAGTCATACTTACAGTACAGTAATGCACAAACAACAGGATTTTATGAAATAAACGTAAATCGATTTTCCGAAAACAATGAAAAATAAATCACCAAGGCACAATAAAATAATGTTTATTTACAATTCAATATTATTTGCAATTCAACCAGAGATTTCGACAGATATTCCATTGACCACAATCATGAGAAATGGTTGAGAGAGAGAGACGAGGGCCAACACCAAAGAAATGAAATGACGCAAATAAGGAAAATGTGATATTTATTCATATAGTATGATAACATCAGCTACGATGATTGATTTAATGTTTATTTAATTAAAACTTATTTTATATGGATATATTTCTTTGAAAAAATGAAATATCAATTAAAAAAGAAATGAGGGCCAATGGAAAGGAATGACATTAACGCAGACAAATAAAAGTGTGGGTATCTATTTACTTTATTGATAACATTGATTACATTTATTCATTTATCAAATACACAATGGTGATTAATTGAATATGAACAATTTTTATGAAAATCAATCAAAAATTTAGAGATCTTATAAAATTTGATGACATGTTTACATATTAACGTTTCATTATCAGCATGATAATACATAGGCCTACCTGAACATACCTGGGCATACCCTGAACATGTCCTACTCTGCCCTGAAATTATATTGACTAAGGTTACCCTAATCTTGCCCTGATATCGAATTTTGAGAAAACTTGCTCGTTATTCATTTTCTCAGGGAAATTATCAAAAATTGTTTCATCTACAAAGACAAAGAGCCTATTTTGAAAATTTACTGTTGCCTTAGTTTTGCCCGAGTGCCCTGTCAGGGACCGTGACATCATTTATCACCGGGCAAGAATACCAGAAATGCAACAGCTTCTTCAATTTCATGGGAGTATCTGCTATCAGCATTCAATATCTGCGGTGCACCGCGCTAACAACATGAGTAAAAGCTGAGGAGGAGGGACAATTCGATAGCCCAGTTCTCTCAAACTTCATCTGTTTGTAATAATGTCTAAACAAGCTATGCATCTTTTGATGGGGGAATTGAATCAATTGCCAGTTTATTTGAGCAATAAATGAACTATTTGTAGTATTTGGCATGGGACGTGTTCAAAGTCAATCATTTTCCATGAACGAACAGTGTTGCAAGATGAAGGCTTTCACTCTGTTGAAACCAGAAAAATGATGACAGATGCCATTAGGCCCACAAATGGTCCCTCGAAAAGCGCCTTTAATCTATGCCTACATGACATTTTCAATGATGATAGAATTATCACCATTTTTATATGCATTGTGATAAAGATTACACACTTCGGTGAGCCTGCTTTGAGGGTCCCACAGCAATTTAGCGTTTTTGCCTTTACATCAAATTGTTTATCGTATCATCGATTCTCATTCCAGTACGCTCATCAGAGGCTTTTGAATATTATATTTTCTATCGGTGATATCATATATATATCTTTTCTATCATCCATTACTTTTCGATACCAGCGGTGCTCGGTACCCTTTCTGAAAACCAACAGACGTCGAAACTGCTTCTCTTTTTAGTGTAACTTTGCAAAAGAATCTGTGTGTTGACATGTCATGCATTTCGTGTTTGTTATTACTCGTCCTCATTGTTTGTGTACTTTCTGATTTCTATTTACTGATGAATAAAGTAACATTCTCTTCTTCTATCTTACATATGATGAATGTGTTACAAGCAAATTACCGCATAATGCGGCATGAAGTCTCCCTGCTCCTTTTTTTACTTAATTTTCGCTGAGTATCATATCCAGCGGCAAAAATTGCAATTTTTTTGTAAGATCGGGATTGACGGAAAGTAAAATAGTGCTTCTTAACAATTGAAGTTATCAGAATAAATCTAGTCTGAGTTATAAGCTAAAATTACATATTTGTAGTGGTAATAAAATCGAAAGAAACCTATATAGCTCTAACATAGTAAAGAAACTTAATGCTGTGCTTATTGACTTTGGAGAGGCCTCAACAGCAAAAATCATTTCAATGGATTTTTCTGTACATCGAAGCCCCTTGCATTGAAAAATATTTGTATATAAAAAATAGTCGATTAGATAGCATAAACTCGCTATTGTTGCAACTTCAGAGGTGCGAATATGACCACAGTCAAATATTGACTTTCATTATACTTAAAACACAGATTTATTCCTTATTTTCCATCACTCCATTTCCAACATTATATGCATGCTTCAATCATCTACAGAAGAAATGAATGTGAACTGATTTCAACATTTTTGAGTTTCCGCCAATATAGGCCTATCAGTTTTTCAATTGTTGCAAAAAACGTTTTGAAAACGTCATTAGGAAGATTTCAAATATAAATAATGACAAATTACAGATAAAATAGCAGCAACTAAGCTTACTAGCTGGAATACTATTGAACTTAGGTATGATCTATGTGATAGATAAATTTACGTAGAAATTATATGTAATCGAAACTTCAATAGTTAGCAGTAAATATTACCGAATTGGCGGTAAGTAAAACCCTCTGCAATACTACATTTTTGAGTGACTGTACAAGCTGAGAAATATTTTGAACATTTCTTAGATACTGTGCATTTCATTTTCTTATTTTTGACTTTGAAGTAAGTTAACATATTAGAGACATTCTTTTGTTCCAATCGTTGTGTTTCTACTAACTCATCTATGAGGAAAGGTTATATTTTGATATATCTATAAACTTATAATACATGAAGTCAAATTGAAAATGTCATCATTATACTAATCGAAAATACATGAAATGCTTGACATAATGGTTACATAGAGCAATGTGAAGTCATTGCGAGAACATTGAGTAAAATATATTTTTTTTCGAAGCAGTTGTGATGGCCAATGCATTTGAAAATGAAGATAGTCGCCCAATTCATAAATCCAAAACAATACCCAATAACAATAAGCGCCATAATTATAAATATTAGATTGTTTTTGATATTGGTGTATATTGTTATTGGGTATTGTTTTGGATTAATGAATTGGGCGACTATCTTCATTTTCAAATGCTTTTATAGAAGTCTACATAATTTAGAATTTAGATAAAGGCCAATTACTAACCAAAGTATGCTGCACAGTTATTGACTAGAATAGAATAATTGGAATTGCTGATTATTCAGAACTCAAATTCTTGTTCAACGCAAGTTTGGGTAAATTAGAAGGGCAAGTTATGACAAGATCTTTTTAATTGTGAGCAAAATCTCAACGCAATCAATATTATAATAGATCCAAAAATCCATAGCGTCGTTTCATGTTCGCAAATGCTGTCTTCCTATGTTAACACTGAAATATAAAGATAATTTATGCATAGTTAGAAAATCGAAAATTCCTTTTCAGACACCCTTTGTATGTTTATCAAAAAACACGACTTTTCATTTACCTAGGCTTATCCAATAAAATAAACATGCATGACATAGATGCCCCATGTAGCCTACATGGCTACAAAAAGAGTCATACAAAATCAGGGAGCAGTCTATGAGCACACCAAAGAAGATGTAGATATCTTCGCTATATCCCCCGTGAGTATTGGGATTAGGCTAGAGATGTAATGGACAAAATGCTATATACACTGACTTTTTAGCTCGGAGGCGAAGGCGGGTTTCTGGTATTGGCTACATTGCACGCAGATGCGGTTGTTGGAAAAACTATTTCCACCGCATTGCCTCATTCCAGTTCCTGAATTTACATGCAAATGTGTTTTTCTTCTAAGGAATAGTAACGTGCATGTACATTAGGAATGTGAGCATTTTCTATCCCTATATTCCTGTATCATGAATCGATGAACCTTTCATCAAAAGTAATAAAATGTGCTTTATTTTGATTTCGTTAAAGAAAAGTTCAACCACAACTCAAAATGAAAATCCTGAAAATTGCATTTTTTTCAAAAAATGTGATTTCTGCTAGCTTTTCTCCTAAAATACGTATTTATTTAACTAGCTATTTGCTAATAAGTTAATTACAAAAGTTAGTTTGTCATGAATTAAAGGGTCTACGAAGTAATATAATTTACTTACTTTGATCCATTATAACTGTTACTATCATTTCAGCTGAACGTTCTCCTTCTTTCTGCAAAGGTCAAAGATATCTTGAAGGCACATTCTTCAAAAGATCTCACATTTTATTAAGCTTATTTAGTTTCTGCAGGTGGAGACTCAACCCAATTCGGTGACTTTCATCGAGACACTGAGGCTAAATGCAATATGATTCTGAAAAATTTCAATATTTGCTGATCAGATGCAGAACTAAAAAGTGCAAAAATAATAAAAAATATATATTTGAAATTTGAATTTCAAATTTCAAAATGCATGCATAGTAAGCAGATTTCAAATTCAAAGATTTTGCATTTGTGAATATCTCTGCATTAATATGAAGAACCCTTCATGTAATCTCAACTTATTTCATCAAGAATTGATGTCGCAAGATTTATTAGAAGTGAATATATACCGAAATCAGCCAAAATATTCCAAACATGCACATTTAAAATAGCTCTCACGCCAAAAGTAGAGCGCCAATTCTATTTTCTTTCGGAAGTTGTATAATACGTAGAACGTAGGCTACTAGAAATCTGGTGGCCACAGCTTGCTTGGTTTAAAGTGTATTCAAAAAAATCGCCAGAGGAGCGAAGGTTTTCTCTATGGGTTAAGCCTGTTTAAGCATATATGGGAATTGATTTCATTTCCATTGCATGATTTATTGTCACTTTATATCTACTTACAATTTGTAAGTAGCATAAAATGCTACTATGCCACAATTGAACTAAAAAATATAACAAGAATGAAGTAGAATCTATCTCCATATGAAATTATCTTCGAATATTTTTCTTCATTTCGTAAGATTAAGGGCATGTATATACATATACATGTAGGTAGATTCAGCTTACTTAAGCGCTGCAAGCGCATAACAACTGTCTGTGCAATTAAAATATGATCAATATACACTTGTAATGTTGGCACGAAAATATCAATATATTTTTATTTTTATATTTTCATTTTTAATATATTTTTATTTTATTTTTATTATTCTGACAGCACCACCCAAAAAAATTTTGAAAACCGCAATTATCGCGAGCCACCTTTCGTCCGATCAATCAGACATCCTGAGGCGTAATGAATTTTATCAATTTTACAAGATAGGAAATTTAATGCTTGTACCTATGGCTTGTACAGCCATCCAAAGTGATTGAAAAGAAGAAAGTCAAAATATCAATTGTCCACTTCGGTCATTCCAGACTTGACCGAAAATGCAGCGATTGTAACCACCCAGTCTTCGAGTCCAAATCGCCTCCTTCACTCTTCTTCTATCTGTGAACTTCTCTGTTATAGCCACCTCCGCACCTTCCCTTTTGATCCGATGTCCACAGTTCTATGTATGAGAAGTTAACTGTGATGTTAACATCACCACTCCGATGTTTCTGCCGTCACTTATCTGATGTCAACGCATTCACCTCATTCACTTTCTTCCTATGCTCTTTTATCCTTTGTTCTATGCAGCGCTTTGTTTCTCCCAAATACCTAGCATCACAGTTTTTACACTTAAAGCAATAGATCACCTTGCGTCCGGCTCTTCTGCTCTCGGCTCCTCTGCTGGGAAGCGGTGAAGAGTGAGTGCAGAGCGCTTAACGTTGCTTACGGGAGCTGAGAGAGCTCCCATCTTGATGTATGAGGCGAAGTTTGTGTAAAGGCGGATTACATGTTTATCACACAACGATTACATGTTTATGGCATTCGAGGATGAACAGGATCTGTTTACTTGTGGGAATCGAAAAGGCAAAGATTGATGAACAGGATTTGTTTACATATGCGGATCGCAAAAAGCAAGCTGTATTTATTGATGGGATGACTTTAATGACAGGATGAGTTTACATGTGGGAAACGTAACATTTGAATGATGTCTGACTTATCTTTGTGACGTATCTTTCAAGACATATCATTGCCTATTCAGTATTGTGTCAGCCACTATGTGTGGGACCACGCTCGTCTGGGTTTGAGTGTTCAGGTTAGGGGTCGAAACACGACTAGACGAGTACCTGCTGATGACTGACGGACTGCAGTATTATGTTTTATATCCCTTAATCAGTAGCTGAAGTAGTGATCGATTTATTGTATTTAAAATGAAGAACAAATGAAGAAATGTGGGATTACATGAAGTATTATAGACGGACTAAGAAACTGGTGATAACAAATTCAAGTGAAGAAATAGTATTTTCCATGTGTAGTCTTAGGTAGGCTATAGTGTGTAGTTTCATTGCTTTCGGTGTAGTAGAGTGTCATTCAGTGGCGGCTCGTGCCAAAGGCTAGTGAGGAGGCAAACAAAATATATCATCAACCTATAAAAATTACAATCAAAATTCTGCAGTAGGCCTAAAATATAAAAATCAAAACAATTCCTTCACAAGGGTTATATTTCAACAATTTTACTTGTATATAAATTCAACTTTTCTCTTTTTCATGCCTGAAAACATGTCAATTCCATCATCATAAAATTCTTCATCTCTTTTCAGGCGATGTAGTTTAGCGCTTTCGATACTGATTTTGCTTAACGAATTTAAGCGCTTTTGTCCTATGGAATTTCTTAAATAGGACTTTATTCTTTTGAGAACTGAAAATGATCTTTCTACACATGCTGTAGTAACTGGCAATGTGGCAACTAAACAGACAAGTTTGAAAGATTCTGAGAAGCATGTTGTGAGATCTTTTTCTACAAATTCTTTCATGGTATGTACAATAGAGTTCACAGAAACATCTCGTTGAGCATACATCACGCAAAGTTCATTCCTTAAACGTTGAAAATCAAATAACTTCGCGCATTGAGATTCAATAAAAAGTTGAAACAATTCGGCGGGAAAATGATCAGAAAAGGTATCATACTTAGAAAAATCCAGCAGGGATAAAAATCTTAGTTTTTGAAAATCGAGTTTTGATTTGTGAAATGCAAACGTTGAGAATTTCGTAATACATTTCTTTCAGAACTTCCTGATCCATATTTCCTGAACGTAGAGTCCTAACATCATTAACCATTGACAACATTTGATCAAATTTCACGTTTGCAGAATCATACAATTTCTCGAACTCATTGTTCGAACGCCATTTCTGAAGATTGGCTACAAATAAATCAATTTGTTTATAACAATACAGAATATCAGATCGACGAGATTGAAAAATATCAAAAAGTACATCAGTCTTTTCAAAAATTTTTTGAAAGACAGATAAAAGAAAAAGATTGTTGAAATCTAGAAGAAAATGCACGAAACCCTGCGCATCGCGAACAGTTGTGTCATCCCAGCCGTGCTCACTCAGAATAGTTTAAAAAACTTCCATTAAGGAATCACAATTCTCCCAAACAGTATTCGTGAGGCGTGATTTGAAATTCCAGCGTTGGTCCTTTTTCTTTAATTGCTAACTTTTCCTGTATCGATCGTCTTGAGAAAGGATTTAACAGAATATCGTCAACAATGCCTGTTGAACAGTTAACTTTCACATTCGTGGCCATCTTCGAAGCATCAAGCACAGTCGCCGATCCCGAGCAATGATTCGGCTAGCCTCTTGGTTTAGAATTTCTGCACACCGCTAGATAGGTGCGTGACTAACATTGAAGACGTCATCACGTGACGATTACGTCCTCGGAGGCGAGCCTCCCCTCCTCAAGTATTATTGCCGGTGTGTGAGATGGTTGACTCGCTAAGCGATGCTGTACACGCTGCTGGCCGGTACACGCTGCTGGCCGGCAATGTCTCTGTCTATCACAGAATTAGATTCATCTGCGCGCTTCGGTTTCCTAGAAAGAAAGAATTGTATGTAACCTTAATATCGAAATGGCACTTCACAGAATTAGACAACTTGCTCCTTCTCGAATGGATAATTCGTGTATCGCTTGTTATTGGAAATGGCAAACAATAAGCTGTCAGCAGAGGACACCAGAGCCAGTGAGAGATGCGTGCGTGCTGTGATATCACTTCGCACACACCAAAACACACATCGCCTGGCTAACATTCGATTCAGCGTATGCACTATACGGTGAGAAATGCCGAGGAGACGATGGTGAAAACATCAAGTGAACTAATTTTCGTACGCCTGCTACTTTCTTTAATAATGATCGGAAGGGCCAACATTATGGAGAAAACTTGTGCGCAATGATCTGAATTCTTCGAATCTGAAGGAATTTTGGCAATCGAAGCACTTTGCTGGAACTCACATTAATCCGCAAGCGACGCACGACTTTTTTCCTATCTCTGTAAGGTATTAGGAATTTCTTTTTGCCCACCTAATAGGTTCCTCAATGTGCCGTCCATTTCGTATTAATCACACTTCTAGCAAACCGAAGCAGATAAACAAAATATATAATTCTGTGCTGTCTATTGATACGTAGAAAAAGGGGAAGACAATCTGCCTGCTGAATTACGCTAGACCGCATACAGTGATGATGTATGCAAGATGTGTGCATCTCTCTCTCTCTCTCTCTCTCGCTTTCTCTCCGCGAATGTCTATGAATGCGAATTTACAGTACTGTTAAGTCGAAGCATAAACCAACAAACAAGTTATACTATACTCATCAATAAAGCTGTGCAATTTATGACAAAAATAATAAGAGAGACTATCTAATTATTTGATATAATCATGGGGAGACTTTGCCTCCTCTGCCTCCCCTGAAGAACCGCCACTGGTGTCATTGTAGTTCTATTGTTTGCCTCCATTATCCACTTTCCTCTTATCCACTATTACCATTATCCACCATGTGTAGTGTCAGATATAGTGGAGCATTAGTTCACTTGTAATCGGTGTAGTACCACAATTATATTTCCATGTTTTACCTCCACTTTTCCAATTTTTATCCATCAATATCCTGTTGTTTTATAATATCCATTTTTTAATTTCCTTTACCCATGGTGACCATTGTTCTGTTGTATTTCCACTACCAGCATCTGTAGTCGGCAAGGTATATTAGACGTCTGTTTTGAACATGTATGTGGCAGTGTTTGGAATATATGGTATTAGTATATTAACAGTAGAGAATGAGTAGTGTAACAAGTCTTAAGATCTCCATTTTTTACCAGATATTGGGCCAAAGCTGATCAATTTTAATTCGTTGTCACGAGAAGGCTTCATTGAGTTCTTTTAAGAACTGTTTAATCCAATGGTTACAGTAACATTGCCTTTGTACACTTTCGGATTGGAGAACGCCATCAGTCCTCATTAGGACTACTTCAATTAATTATTTGAATTAGTAAGCATTATATTCTATTATAAATGGCTGCTGGGATGATTTTCATCATCGTATGAGAAGAACTCCTCAACAAGTCCCCAATTTTCTTTCCTCTTCTGTCTGACACCTGCAATCAACATAGTTAATTAGTTAAGTTTGTATTGTGTGAAAAAACCATATATATCTGTTGTCTTAATTAACACATGTTTCAAATGCTGAGTATCGACGTATGCTTACTCAGTGATTTCTATAGACTGCAGTTTGCTGGTTAGTAATTTGATCAAGAGGATTATCTGAATAGATCCATTTAGCTTGGTGGATTAGATCTTCTAAGTTAGGAAAGTGGAAATTTGAGCCAAGAAGCAAAAAAACAGATCTGAACTTTAGTATGAAGACTTGCATTGTAATGCGGTTCATGAGATTTCTTTCATAGTCAGCTTAATCTCCGTCTAATTAAGATTCTTGCAATTACATTTCCAGTCTTTTTGATATCCTAAAAGTAACATGCTAGTTTTATAATGAAATCTGAGATCGTTAGTATAAACACAGGAATAATTTGCAAAAATCTAGCTCTTACAAAATTGATCTGACATATTTTAGACCGCAGGAACGTAACCTCCGCAAAAATTAAATCTTTTAACTTAAAAATGTTCACTGTATGCTAACATTTCTGTGAGTCGACACTCTACCTGCTATATACTTACTCTGAGCACCTTACCACAATTTCTTCTTTTTCAATCATTTCCTCTTCACTTATAATTTCCCTTTCTCTCGTGATTTATTGAGGAAAGAGGCACAATAAATGGAGTAACAGTCAATATGTCATCGTGTCATTCCGTTAATTAGCAAAGACAATTCCGGCGTAGGTTGAGAAGACCGGTTTGAAGTGAGTGTTTTTGATGAAATTGATGCAAGATCAGTGAATTTGACTCCCCAAGAGGAAAAATGGAAAGGACATATTCCGGCCCATCTCTTCAAACGATGCAACTCGATATCAAATTAGTTATTTAAAATCATGGATTCGGAGTCGGAGTCCAGGATTCCTATCATTTTCGCCGGAGTCAGAAGCCTACCAAATGATAGGACTCCTGACTCAGGCTATCATCATCTCGATAGACTACGGGCATGTTGTGATTCATCACAAAATGTTTACAAACATCTCAAATCGGAATATCAACATTGCTGGGTTGACGATCACATAAGTATATCGTGACTTCCTGAAATAATAAATGCTTACACATCATCAAAACGATTATTTTAATTTTCCGGTCATTATATCACTCAATTATTTTTCATTTTATCGAACAGAATAAAGTGAAATTCTTCCCGATTTGCATCAGATTGACGTAATAATGATTTTAATGAATATCAAAGATTTCCTTTGATTCAATTTACCAAGTCCAGAGAGTTGTTCTGCTTATAGTTTTAGCCTTTGAGAAGATCAATAAAAGATTCAGTCAAATTAAGATGCGCGGATAATAGTATATCAATAATTGTCTAAACCAAACATGCGAGTAAACATGAAGAGTTATACCAGCATGCAAATATTGCGTTATGCCACTAGTAAGGGGCAAAGTCCTACTTCTACATCGTTCGTGGATCTGGTTATTTGTTAGAAAACGAAATCGATAATACATTGCACCGGTACATGTCGGTAAGCTAAAAGGCTCTTGAACGTGTTTGGGTTCTCAACACAGTAGTTGATGGATTTTGTGTCCGGAGGTTCATAATGTGAAAAAACAAAAAATGAAAAAAGGTTTGGTCATCTCTCCCAAAACATGATTCCATTGTGCAAGGATGTCATTGAAGTTTAAAAATCTTCGAAGACAAAGTTTTGAAAATCTTATGCGTTAGACGTTTCGCGTACCAGCCGCTTTATCAATGTCAAAATCTATTGAAGATTACAGAGCGAGTTTGTGTATTAAGTAAGATTTGAGACTATGATGCCAATTCGTGACGACGGTTTAGAGTCCCTTGTAAAATGCGAAATTCCTTTAATTTCGTGCCACGACGCATAGCTAATCTAAAGAAAGTTTTCATTTTAAACTTTATTACCTCATTAACAGGTGAAGAAGCAATTGAAACTATGCAAACAGACAAAAAATTTCGGGAAAATTCACGCCCTCTCCAATGTCACTGTTGGTGTCAATGCAAACTCGCCTGAGGAGGCAGCAAGTTTGCGACACTTTGCGCATTATGTGGAATTTTTTGCAGATTGGTCTTTTATTTGACTCTGTTTTGATTAATAATTAGGTTAAGGAACTGTGTAAAACCATTTCGCATAGCAGAACACATACAGTAATCATTTTGCAGCATTATTCAGTACAGTTGGTTTAACAGGGTATCGGAATGTACTTACTCATCTTAATGAAACATTATATAAAGATGGCCATAATCATAAATTGATGCATACCGGAGCCGGGTACCGAGTATCATACAACCCTTCCTAAATACATTTTAGACGAAGATAAGTGTTATAGCACATAAGTTTAGAAAAAATACATAATAACATTCTCTCGCTTTTCTTCTTGTTCGAGACATGGATTCGTCGTTGATATTTCCTGCCAGAGACTAAAAGCTTTTCAGCAAAATTACAGGAATCGGGTATCCGAGATTGCCTTGCAATTAGTATCACAAATGAGCAATTATTGAGTATCATCGGAATTGCTGACTTGGAACTAGATGAGGGAACATGAATTGCCCGAAAGTCGTTATTGATTTCAACTGATGTACTGGTCCCCGGATGCCCCTGCAATTGATGATCCACTCCTTCTTTTGTAACTTGGTTAATCCCATCTGATAATTTAGCCAATGCTCTATCTTTCTTCCTTTTGTCATACCGATCAATGCTTCGAGTCTTTGTGACCTGTAATTGCACAGATCTCTTCATTCGCAAATCCCAAATCTTTCGATTTGGTGATATATGTTGGTCTGAGACAATGATTTGTATACTCCCTGGAGAGCTCAGCATCTTTTGATATCCTTTTCATCATTGCTCCTAAATAATCCTTTCCCAACACTTGTTTCTTGTAATACCAATTTCCATTTTTGATATTATTGCAAGGCTTTGGAATCAAAGTATCTTTTTCACAGTCTTTGATTTTCTCTAGATATATTCGAATAGCTTCGAATGGACATGTTTTCACATCATTTGTTTTATAAATACGACCTTGTTTGCACGTTGAGTATTGTTTTTTGGATAACGATGGCTTTCTTGTTTTTGATTGTTTTATTTTATTTAAGGTCCAAAATTGCTTTCCCATTGAATCTGTATTCATTTCTAAGTTATCTGGTGTCAGTTCCCATGTCCTCTCTCTACCACGATTACCAAAGTGTGATGTCATCACATACCACACTTCATCTTGAAGTTTTGTGGAAGATGATCTATCAAAATATTTTGATAGTTTCAATTCGTCATTTTCTTCAATGGCATCAAAATGTTTCAAATCTTCCGAACCTTCTTTCAACCAATATCCAACCATGGACTTGAGCATTCTATTTGCAGCTTTGAAATTTGCTACATGAATGATGTCAATGTTTCGTGTTAAAGGCGCATCCGTCAAAAAATTTGAGATACCGGAGCGAATACATATCAAACTAGATGGTTTATAAGGTTCACCATCTTTGCGTCTCAAAGTATAATAGAACTTTCTCAATAACACTGCAAGATTTTCCTCGTTCATAGTTTCAAAATTTTCGTTTTTATTTTGACTTTTAATGAAACTCTTAAACTTTCGAGAATAAGTTTCTTTATGCTGTTCTCTGGATTTTGAGGACCCAGACATTTGCTCAAGCTCCAACATTTCCTTTTCCACTTATTCTTCACTAACCAAAATATTTTCTTTATTGTCCTCATTCATGGATTCCCAGGCAAATGTTTCAATTTCATCAACACTGCCATTCATTCCTTCTGGGTATTTCATTAAATTTCCAAGATAACCTGATGTTCTTTCCATCTCGTATTTAGAAATTACAATGATCAGTAAACAGATTCAAATTCATAACAGATTCAAACTCCTCTTGTCATGGTCTTATTGGAAGACCGATGATGTAGTTTATTCATAGATTCTTAAATAAACATTAGTTGACGTTACATATAGTACTATGATAGTATTCATTTAGATGGCTATGAATGAATGCATGTAGCTTTCCTTTTTTACATTCAGAAGTGAGTATATCATAGACGCCATGGACATCTATTCTACGTAACCATGGATACCATAGTTATCTACAGTAATGCATGTATCTACAATATCTGTAGCAATGCATGTAGAATATGACTTGGATTCCGATAATAATAGAAATATCATCCTTTTCAAAACAGACAGCTAATGGCATAGCTTCAGCCCTAACGGGCTTCAGCTATGCCATTACTGTCTGCTTTGAAAAGGGCGATATTCCTATTATATCATTCCATACAGAAGATTTTCCGTAGGCCTATGCTGGCTAGGCCTAGATCATTTTGATTGGATCGTGTAGGCCTGCCTTGATTGATAATTTTGGAAGATTGAGTATTAGCCTCGTTACCATTTTTGGTGACTGCTACTGGTGTGAAATCGGCCAGGTTCCGGCGTCATGCTTTGAGGTTGCCGGCCACCGGACCGGCCCGAAAATATCGGCCGGTTTCCATCTCTGATGAACAGTGTAGCTATATTTAGAGCAGCTGATGCAGTTAGAATATCACTTACGTTCAATTAATATCTACACTTGCTGCATTGGCTAGAATAACGGAGGGGAGAACCTGCAGACAAAGGGACCGAAAATAGAACTTTCGCAGAATGTACACCCTTTCCCAACTACGAATCTGCGCGTCTGTCGAGTTCTACCCCGTTCCTCTTTTTGTCAGACAGGAACAAAGGAAGTACATAATCCAAAGGGAAGCAGTTTGAAATTTTCGGCAAAATTAGATTTTCCATGTTTTCTCTGAATAAGTGGAAAGTCGTTCAAGAGTCATCACTTTTTTGGCATGAAACGTCTTCAGGTTATAATCTCATACTTCCATTTAGCTCTGTTTATGAAGCTAATTGTATTCAGATTCTGTAAGCATCGCTCTGTCGGCAAACACAATTTTAACCACTTTTAATCAAATTACCACACACATCGCCGATCAGAGGCATGGTCACATGCAAATGACAAGATATTATTTCAAGACTAATCCATTACTAATATTATGTTCTTAGACTTACTACTTTTCTTTAATGAGAGAAACCATAGAAAATTCCAAGTTTTACCGAAAGTTTTAATCTGCTTCCTTTTGGATTCACATTTTACTTTCCTGTTTGTTAAGATTATTATCCGGGCAGTACTCGACAGTTGCGCATACTCGTACATTATTCTGTGAAAGTCTCATTTTCGACTTTGTTCCTAGCAGAAACTCATTCTGATGACCGGATTATAGTGACAGTTTTGTCCGTTAATGGTTACTTTGTAATTTGGCCAACATGAAGATTTTATCGAATTAACATATATTCATATACACTTGTATGTATCCAATAATTAAAATGCATGCAATTGCATGTAAACAAAACTCATTTGGAATGTGCTTGCATATATTATCCTTAGATTCTAAGATTCTCAGAATTCTTGGACAAAACGATGTCACCTTTATTCCTGCATAGTTGATTACTTGCCACTATTATCAAAAATACGCATGGCTTTATGGTTTTGAAAGAAATCTGCTGTCAGCGTTTGCATCAAGGTTATTGGAAACCTTTCCATCAGATGTTGATTTATTCAAAAAGAGTTCATTCTTATCAAATGATAAATCCGATGTTGAACTATTTTTAAATTGCTTAAATGGCTCTTTCCATTGACTGGAACAAGTTTCCACACGTTTAGTGATTTCTAGAAGAGTACTTGACCATGAAATTGCTGGTGATTTCCTTGATTCCCGTAAGAATTTCGTAAATGCTGCAAATTTCCAATCATCCAGATACAACATCATTACAGTAATCAGTGAGCTGATGCTATTCAATAATTCTGAAAACATTCGTATCATTTCTATTTTGTAGGGATAGATCTTTCCGAGAAAAATTATTTTACATATGGTATGACTCAGCAGATTCGTTAGGCAAAAAATCGTGAATATACTCAATCGCATAACAAATCTAGAATAGATAATTTTCATCTTTGTCTTCATATATTCAACATATTTGCCTAGGGGCACCATTTTGTCATCAAAACGTTTCCTGTCGTTTTTGAAATGGTTATGCTGTCGATATGAAATGATAAGAAATGCACAACTAGTAAAATAAAGGAGAATCAATGACAAGAGACTTATAATCGTAAACAATGCATAGTTTCCATTCCTGAATTTAAGCACACCTCTGCAGTAGTGAGAAAAATTAGTAACTGAGGCAGCCACTGCTGGCAGACATTGCATAAACATAACAGCAGCAGTTATATACAAGTATTTGAAATTTGTCGAATGACCCCTCAACATCGCGATCTGCAAAATATTAACCATCATTAAGCAAGATAAAAATGTGGCATCAAATATGAGCTTGGATGCGAATCCAAACCCATGGATAAATAGTAATAGCTTTTTAATTTCCAAACTGATAGGCGTTTCAAGATGTTCCATAGTATGTGTAGGTAAATGAACAATTGATGAAATCATACGAAGGATGTTACAAAATGTGAGCCAGTTTATAATGCGGTGATAAAGTGAATTGCTGCTTAGCATGCGAAAGCGGGAGACAGCTATAACATTTGCAATAACACCAATTGCGTCACAGCACAATATCATGATTATCATGCCTAATAGAACTTTTTTTAGCCATTTGGTATGTAGTTCATCATTAAAAAACTTTCCTGTGACATAACAGTCGTCTGAACTTATATTCTCTATCATCGTTCACTCTTCAAAATCAGATCATTGGGAAAATATATTGCAGTTCAGAAATTTTATATTTCAACTGGACGCTTCTAACTCCAATAGAAAATTATTTTCCACTTGTGTCAAAATTGTATCATCATTCTATTCTTGCCATGGAAGTAGATAATAGTATCTATGCATTGCTCAATTCTATGATAATTATTGAAGATATATTACCTTTCAAATGACAGCCTAAATCGTCGGCGCGTAGCGCCAGACGATTTAGGCTGATCATTTGAAAGGCAATATATGCATTGTTACTGATCCTAGAATCTATGACATCAAAAATCCAAGATTTTGATCTGCAAAAGACTCAAATCTATGATAATTTTCTACATAGCCCATGCAGCTCAGAACATTGAAGTATGTGAAGCTCTAGATATCTACGAGTCCAAATTGTGAACCATAGGAATCATCTCAATGTCATTTTCACTGGGAATGCGAAGATGGACGGTGAAATGCTCCTACCTCAATGATGTTACATAGCAAATTAGACGGCCTTAACTGCATAATTAAGGCCGTCTAATTTGGATTTGGAGATAAGAACGACTTTCATAGAAAAATGACATGTGAAATACCGGCTGACTACCCTACTTTATCTTTAATGATCTTTAGTCCTCTTCAAGTTTGTAAACAATTCAAGCTATCTGTCTAGATTTCCATGATATGATAGCAAAAGTTGCATTAAAAATTGTAGAGATCCGTTAGGACTTCTGGAGAACAGCTGACGTACTCCGGTATTACGGCAGGGAATCCTGGATAGCGACTCTGCTATGGCTCCCTGCATGCATAGCAGTGGGTTATTTCAATGCATAGCAAATTCTGTTTTTGCATAGTAATGGGTATAAACACGTTTTAAACAGGGTATAAAGGTGGAGAAAAGCTTGAAGGTGAACAATCAAGTCTGTAGTTTACAGTGACTTTCGATAGCAGAGTGCCAAGGTCCACACCGGTCTCGAGCCTGAAACGTATCCGACCTCAATTACATACTTTACTGGCACTGAAGTTGTTGGAGTACTGTATTGATACAATTGGCATGGATGTCTGGAACATTTTATAAGGTGGTTGTGATAAATGATGAGTAATTCAAGCAATCTTGACAACACCATTTGCGACGTAATCGAAGAAGCGAGGCTATGGGCCGACCAACAAAACAATTTGATCACAACACTTGTGAGGCGAAAGAGCAAAGCTATTCAAACATATCACATAAATGCGCTTTCAGCAGTTCAAAGATGGTTACTGGTGTGCCTTGTCCAGTGAAAGACTGTTTAGAGCGTTCGGCACCTTCAATGTTGTACCATCATCTTGAGAGACATGTTTTAGGCTTTTATTCGGGTACAATTCCACCTGCATGGCTCAATCAAAACAGAAAGTACATATGCTCATGTAACCGCTTGGTTTCAATTTCTCAAGTTAATAACCACAATAAAAAGTGTGTTTTTAATACTATTTCGAACACTTCTTCGGCATCAAGTGAGTTACATATTGCTCAAGAGATAAACTCAGACGATGCTAAATCCTTGCCATCTTGGAGTGAAACAATGTCCCTAAAAATACCTACTCTAAAAACTGTTCCATACAAGGCTCGGTTTATTTTTGCTCAGATTCTTTCAGATGCTTTAATTGACATTGTGAGTTCAAACTCAGAGGATTCCTGGAAGAGACTATGTATGCTTCCGAAATCCGTGCTACCATCACAGAAACGTGCCGGTAAAGGTCACCGCCTACCTGATGTTACTAAATTTTGCAAACAATGGAAAGAAGGAAGATACATTGAACTATGGAATGTAGCAAAGACGACATCCATATCTATTCAACGTCGTGGTATTAATCGAACAAGCAAAAAGCAACAATCCGCGGAATATGTAGATAGATCGATTATCGATGCTGCTTTGAACAATGCTGCAAATGGTCAGTATGGAAGGGCGTGTCGTATTTTGATGTCAGATGGCATCGCTCCGAACAATGAAGAAACATGGTTAGCTCTTCAGTCAAAGCATCCAGATGGTCCACTTCCCACAATTTTCATAGCAGGGATGCGGAGTCCTATCATTTTGATAGGACTCATACTCCGGTGGTTGATAGGACTCATACTCCGGGGGTTGATAGGACTCCGACTCCGACTCCGGGTGGCAAGTATATATAGCCTAGTTTGTTGAAAAAACTGGTAACCTACATTATAGATCATTATAGGTTTACCTGAATCTATCTTTAGTGATCATTGCTGTATCAATTATCAATCATTTTCGATGAAAGTTTATCAAATGTCGCTTTAAGTTGGATGGATGCGACTCGGCTCCTCCCTTCTTGTTGATGTGTGCTTCACACGGTTTTTCTCCAGTCTCTACCAGGCAGGAAAATCCCCATCCTCCAAAAAATATGAGTACGCTTTCGATCTTAATATGCGTTTTGGAGGGGCCATCACACACGATTTACGTGAGGGTGAGAGGTAATGTTTTCAAACAAACTAGTATTTCATTTTTATATCTGATGTGATCTTGGTGCGCATGTGTGATCGAGGCTAGGAAGGCTTGTCTTCTCTACTAAATCACCGAGTGAAAAGACAATCCTGTTTTTCACTATCACGGTTCATTCCGTCAACTATTACAAGCCTTGCATGCAGCAGTGTCATTGTACTTTTGTTTGACGGAGAAAGTTGACATCAAGACAGTGACAGCTACGCACGAGGATGAATAATTAGTTTGCATTATATTTTGCGTCTAGTTATAGGCCGGAGTCCGGAGTCCTATCATTCCTCCGACTCCAGCAAAAATGATAGGATTCCGGGACTCCGACTCCGCATCCCTGTTTCATAGATGATGAAGTTTCACCTCTCCAATTGGGTCCGAACTTCATAATTGAGGCTGTCCTGAAATCTTTACCTAAAGACATAGCTTGCGGTCCTACAGGTCTCAGAATCCAACACATTGTAGACGCATGTGAAGTGTCTTTGCCAGTGCAAATAATTTTCAACAAGGGTTCAGCAAGGAGATCCCTTAGGCCCGTTTCTATTTTCCATTGCACTAAACCGTCTCATTTCATCCATTGTTGAAAATGGACCTCAGCTTTCATTTCATTCATGGTATTTGGATGATGGGATTTTCTGTGGCACCAGAGAGAATATTATTAAAACGCTGAATATTATTGAAGACGCTTCGTCATGGATTGGTCTAGAGGTCAATTACAGAAAGTGCGAATTATTCTCTGCCTCAAACCTTGAAATGTTTCCTGAAGATATTCAAAAATCTCACTTGCCAAATTTTGAAATTCTAGGTGCGCCAATCGGAGATGCTAGCTTCTGCACATTTTTCATTATGAAATGCATCAAAAATGCCAGGACTCTTCTGCATAAACTACCACAATTAAAAGATCCACAAACATCGTTGTTATTACTTAGAAACTGCAGCTCTTTTTGCAAGTTGGCGCACATTGCGCGCAGTACACCTCCAGAAAAAACTGTACATTGTTTCAAAGTATTCGACAGCGACGTTCGACGATGCTTAGAAGAGTCTGCCGGAATTGAGCTTAACCAACACTCGTGATTTGGTGGACTTGGCCTGCGTTCTCTTTAGCGGCATGCTGCTGCATACATCGCATCACTGTTGTGTGTGAACACTGAGCAATCTTTATCCAATAATATCTCACAGTCAATTGACTGTTATAACAAAATTGTCAAAGAACGTGATCAACTAGACATTAGTTCGTTTTCGGATGAGCACATATCACAGGCCAAATTATCAAAGTCAATTGAAGAGTCCGACTTTGACATTTTAATGAACAGTGTATCACCAGCACATCAATACAGACGTCTTTCTGTAAGCTCACCAAATGCTTCCAGTTGGCTCCGTGCGATGCCTTCCGTTGGCCTCGGCCTACATCTCAATCCAAATGAGATGCAAGTTCTATTGAAATGGTGGCTGGGATTAGATATATTTTTAGATGGATCCACCTGCCCCAATTGTCCATCAAACAAAAGAACAGTCCTTGATCAATTTGGTCATCAAGCACTGAAGTGTTGGTGCTCAAGAAGCTGATACACACGATCGCCAGAAGTGGAGGAGCATCATCAAGCGGAAATCGTCTAACCCAGCATCTTCTGGACCACAAGGACGTAAAAAGGGATGAGTGAGTGAGTGAGCACTGACATGCAAGTACGACCCAGGTGTTGTAAGTCGTCACAATGCATTGAGAGATTGCATTTTTGAGTTTTGTCGGAGAAGTCATTTATCTCCAAAGCTTGAACAAGGAGGAGGGGAGGGTAGTGACCAACGACGCCCAGAAGATATTTTGCTTCCGTCCTGGCATCTGGTTCAAACATCAGCACTCGACATTACGGTTGTGCATCCGCTGAATAAAACTAATTTAACCAACCCTGATATCGCAGTTGCCGATGCTGAGGACAAAAAAATTGATAGCAATACCGAAAAGTGTCTTGTTTTGGGGTGGCATTGTGCTCCCATTGTCGTATCGACAAACGGGTCATGGGGTAAGATCGCCAACGATTTTTTGTCGCGAGTTTCGGTGAGGCTGTCCATGAAATCCGGACTGAAGACCAACAACACGTTGCCCATACTATTTGAGCGCCTCTCAGTGACTCTCATTAGATCGAACGCGAGACCACTTCTCTTGCGATCCGGAAGTTCGAGTTAGCCCGTATCTTTTTCTTTTCTACTTTCATAGAACTTTTTATCTTTGACTTTTAGTGTTTTGCATCCTTGTACTTTGTATTGTTTTGTGTTGGAATTTAGAATATATATACTCTATGACATTAAAAACGATCCACTTGATATAGAAAATCTCAATGGAAGTGGGCGACTTTTATTTCATACTGCACTGACCAGGATGTCTATGCATCAAATTTGTCATGCTAATATAAAGCAGCTGTACATTGTCGATATCTTTGGCATAGTTGATGCATTTCAAATTCGACCTTTTTTCACTATCAAGCAATTCTTTCCGACTAAATTTTGAAGCAAAAATGTCGCAATCAGAGTTTGCAAAAGGAATGGCTGTTGGAATGCTACGATGTGGAAAGAGTTGTAGGTTTGTTGGACGGGAGTTGGGTGTATCACACTCCACTGTGAGCAGGTGGTGGAGTCGATGGAAGAAAAATAGAAATGCTAAAAGAAGGAAAGGATCAGGGAGACCGAGATTGACAAACAATGCTACCGATAGGAAGTTGGTTAACTCAGCAAAGCGCAATCGCTTTAAGAGTGTTCCTCGACTGGCCATCAGCTGGAAAGCTGCAGCAGTAATTGCATGCAGTATAAGAACAGCATATCGCCGTCTAGCAGAAGCGGGCCTGAGGTCATACCGACCTGCTGTAAGAATTCCTCTGTAAGTAATGCGTGCTCTGACGAATAGTCTCTAGCCTCTATTTGCATAGATTTTCAATAGTTCATAGTTTTGTGATGTAAGGTTAGCCTAGCCAATGACATAGTTTTTTGAATGTCTGTATATAATGTCTATGTTGCTGATATACATGTATATACAAGGTGTTTCAAAAGTAGGCTAACAGTTGATTTTGCCCTAGGAAATCTATGTTGACCGTTCTATTGGCGATTTACACCTGAATCAGTCGATGGATATCCATGATCAGTCCAACATGAGCCATAGACTTCGAAGTAATTGCTATACTATCATTTAGAAGTCTATGCAGTAGCATTCCATTGGCAAAGGAATTTTGAAATCTATCATGGACAAGATATAGCACCAATCTGACATTACGTACATGGATATGTTCAATTAATTTGATTTGAATCAAACACTGTTAGTTTGACTTGAAGTGAATTAAACAAGCTTGAAGCTTTTTTGAATTTGCTGCTTCTGTCATGTCAGGTCATCTAAAAGATGATCAGAGAAAATGGATTTTGAAATCCTTTTGGAAAAACAAGAATGCTGAAAAGGTGCGAATGGAATGGAGAGATGCCTTTCACAGCAATCCTCCATCAAGATTTGCTATTTATCGCATTCGAGATAAATTTGAAAAGACCGGTTCGGTAGAGAATGCACCGAAGTCAGGACGCCCTCGATCAGTTTCAATAACAACAAACGAGGAGCTAGTGGCCCAAACATTTGTTCAAAGTCCGAAGAAGTCAACAAGAAGAGCCTCATTGGAGTTGGACATTTCTCTAAGCTCTACTTGGAGACTGATGAGGAAAGTTGAGTTGAAACCATACCGACCCGGACTGTTGCAGCACCTTCTACCGGATGATGCTGAACGACGCTTGCAGTTTGCTGTGCTCATGTTGTCGGAAATTCGGGAGAACCCAGATTTGCTTGACAAGATAGTTTGGTCTGACGAAGCCAGTTTCAAACTATCAGGTCACGTAAATAGACATAACTGTGTCTACTGGTTCCCTGAAAATCCGCACATGGTATCAACAAATGAGCTGAACCAGCCTGGCTTAACCGTCTGGGCCGGTATGTCAAGCAACGGTGTGATTGGGCCAGTATTTTTTGAAAGAACTGTGACGGCTGAGGTGTACCTTCAAATGCTCCAATCCTTTGCGATTCCTGAGATGCAGTCATTGAACAACTTCAATGAGCTGTACTTTCAGCAGGATGGTGCACCAGCGCATTTTGCAGTGAGTGTCAGAAGCTATCTGAATGACACTTTTCCAGGAAAGTGGATCGGGAGATGTGGTAGCATCCTTTGGCCTCCTCGCTCTCCCGATCTAACTCCGATGGACTTTTTCTTTTGGGGCGTTGTAAAGGAGAAAGTGTACGGACGAAAACCTCACACACTTTCTCAACTCCGCTCCTACATCACAGATGCCTGTCAAGAGATCAGTGATGACAGGAACTTATGCAGAACTGTGTGCCACAGTGTGGCCGAAAGACTACAAGAATGTGCCGATGTCCATGGTGGACATTTTGAGCATTTGCGTTCGTGAATTTTTGCAACTTTAAGTTGATTAATTTTTTGATATGTTGAATAGACCTTGGTTATTCATTTGTTAATTTTTTTGTTAGGAAACCAAGCAAACAAAATGGTAGTTTGGGCTGGAATTAACAAAGGTGAAGGACATTTGGATGTCAGCTGTTCTTCCTTCTTCGCCTCCCTGTCTTGTGTTGACGACAGCGTCTTCGTGCACCAGGCTGAGGGGCGCGGAGGACATTCGAATGTCAGCTGTTCTTCCTTCTCCGCAGTAACACTGAAACAACTACTATCTTGTTTACATGGTTTCCTAATAATTTTTTTTTGATAGATGTTGGATAGTTATTCGACTTCTCATGATCGGTATAGATTCAAATTGGGTTGTAGTGAAATATGTAGGCATGAAAACACTGGAGATTATGAGATATTTTAATATGATTTACGCGATGTCAAAGAGTATTGAATTTTTGCCCCTTACGAATACAAGGCATATTAGCTATCTGTGGCATCGTGAAAAAGATTATTATGACATAGCTTATCAATCTATAGCATTAAGACATAGCTTTTCAAGGCCAATTTCTACTGTTAGCCTACTTTTGAAACACCTTGTATATGCCTGATCTAATTGTTTCTAATGTAGTCTACCCGCTTAGTGTACCCGCTGTAGTCTACTGTAGTGCCCCGCTTTAGAAGCGCTGAGTGAAAATGGACTAGTGGGAAGGTCCTCCACACCGATCTCGTCAAGTTTGGCTCTAAAATGTAGTCCTAGGATAGTCAAAAGTTTGACGCGCCTTGAACGTTTAATGTCTGCCGGTGGGAACGCACCACCTGTCCTCTTAACCCGTAAATACCCATGGGTAGTTCCCATTGGACGAAAAATTTTAAAATTATGTGGATAGTGTATTAGACATCAGAGATCAACTTAATTAAATAAAAATTTAGATATCTGGTCTTCAGACAAAGTTAGGGCCGGTAGCAGATTTGCAACCATGGGCATTTATGCCACAATTGCAAGAAAATTAGAATTCACTTTTTTTCAATCAAATATTGTCTAATAAAGACAATCAAAAGACTTTGTTTTCCAAAGATCATCTCTATGTATTTAGGACTCAAAAGAGTTTCAAGCTGGATGGTGATAGCTGAAGAAACAGTTTCTGTTTCCTGTAAGACACAAGTAGACATTGCATTTCGAGCAGAAGATGTGAGTAAAAATGGATCTTGAGTCACAATTGTAACAACGTGCTCTGCTCTCCTTGTGGATCGGAAAATGATCGACACAATCATACCGAATGGCCATGTCGGTCCTGGAGCACCTTATTGCTGGACGTTTTCGTGCCGGGATCAGGTCCTCTAGAAAAGATGGCCGACCTAGTCTTTTCTGCAGCTTCACAAGACCGTCGGCTACTTGAAGTTGAAAGGTCTTCAGCGGTTCGGTCTGGAAAATACAGATACAGAAATGAAACCTACTTGTATACTATACACGGATTCAAAGATGTAGTTTCATCATTATCATAATACTCATACATATAGCCTATTTGTAGTGTTTCCATTGTCTATTGGAAATGATCAAGCTAACATTCATTATTCTCTATTCATGCACGAAAGATTTTTACAAGATCAAGAATTATATAAAGATCAATAAGTACGCGTAAAATAGAAACGACATGCCTGTGCGAATGAGAAAGATGAAATCAAATGACTTCATGTTCTGTTTAGGTCCTTAGCCTGCAAAACTGAACTGCAAAATCGAAATAAGATGCTTGAAATAACATGAGATTATATGAAATAAACATTGCTACGTCGAGAGGAAAACATGCATTCAGTAGCCTAAATGAACTTTGGGCTATAGGAAAAGAACAAACATGGACAGATAATGTTATTCTCGCATCCATCTAGCCTGCACGAAGTTTCAATGAACATGTATGTATATCTCGATTTCATGATGAAGAGGCCTAAGTGAATATTGGCGGTACTCACTGGTAATCCCATTTGTGAAGCTTCTCTCCTATAAAAAAGCCATGCATTCACCAATGCCAAATGCGTCATGTGATGCCAAATGAACATCGGCCACCGGATACTTCGAAACTTGTATTTGTACAATGACACAAGACTGTCCATTAGATCGATTCCTCCCATGAAAGCATTGTACTCCGTGATAATTTCTGGGCATGTAATGCTGACATATTCTTTCGACTTGCGGTCATATCGTTGAATTTGTCTTGATTCTTCGACTCCAGCATACGTTGAGATCAGATGGACAGAACGATTGTCGAACCATTTGACGGCAATCATATTACCATCTTCATTGACTTTATAGTCCGACGATCCACGCCCTTGGGCTTTTAGAGTTTTGTCTGATTCAAAATTGATCGGAATTCTGTTTTGTCTAAAGGTACCTGTGAAGTGAAATCCTCTTTCCCTCAGCTTGGTAACGAGGGGCAACGAAACAAAATAGTTATCTGCAAATATTTTGAACGGAATTCCAGTCGGCAGGCTTTCGCATAATCGCAAGACATGGTCCCCAGACACCCCGCACTCGCTAGGGATTTCATGCTTGGATCCAGTATACACTTCAAAGTCATAAACAAAACCGGATGAACCAGCTCTTGCGTGCACAGTGAAATGCCACTTGTGGGGTTTCTGAGGATTATATTGGCGTGGTCCTTTTTGCCCTTTATATGCTATTGAGATTTCGTCAACAGCCTGATGTTCTTCAGGCGATACCTTCAAAAAATTCTGACGCAGAAGATCGAGAAATGGCCGAATTTTCCAAGTTCTATCGTTTCTGTCTATGTTCTCGTCTGTGTTGTCAACGCAATGCAAGTAGCGAGATAACTGCTGAAATCTATTCCTTGACATAACAGAAGCGACTGGCTCGTACATGGTCTCCTGTGCAAAATAATCTTTGATGTTAGGCATCTTGACAATGCCCATTTTTAGTAGCATTCCAACAAACATTTCCATCTCTTTTGGATTGGTTCCCAACAACTGTGGAGCTTTTTCTTGAAAGAAATAAGTGTTTGTCTCTTTTGCCAACTTTTCGAAAATCTGATCACTGTAGAACATTTTGAAATATTCTAGGGGAGATTTCAAATCATTTGGCGTGTCGAATTCATGAGAAAACGTTTGACTATTAGGTTGAAAGTCTTTCTTTCTCCAACGTCGTACTTGATCTTTCTTTCTTTCTGTTCCTGTTGGCACAACCGCAATTTCATCCGAAGTATCTTCTATTTCTTCCTCACCTTGGTCGCCTCTATCTAGCACGTCATGAATCACTGCAAGAACAGTATCTTCTTCATCGGAACTTGCACCCTCGCCACTCTCATTTCCATCAAAGTAATCGAATGTATTCTGATTAGAACCTCGTACTCTGCTGAATGTGGAGTCGTTCAATCTTTCAATCGCGATTGCTTTGCTTTTTCGTGTTGGCTGAAAGAGAAGAATACTATCTTTCAGTCGACATAATAGTCAGCAATAACTTCCTATCCTAAAATAGTTCCACAAATTCTACATGCATTTTTATTGGGACCTATTGAATTATCACATTTCATAATCATGAAATGCGATATGGCCTACTTGCATGCTGTGTCGCACATGTAAGCTTATGGGCCCAACTATCTTTATGATGACTACAATCTAAGCCTATCAGGATTTTATAGTGTTACAAAACAGCAAGTCAACACCAATATTTACTGAATCTTCACGAAGTTTTATTCATAGCACGATAATGAATTTAGAGTCACATGGGAGAAGAGTGATAGCAAACAGCACGCATCACACACGTTTGTCTAACAGAAAGCCCAGCGGCGCACTAGTATGAGGTGCAGCAAAACTGGCCGCTGACCCCCCAAGGTCGATAGGTCGAATCCTTTTTGAATGACTATAGCAGTCATCCTGATATTCTCTTTTAAAGTATTAGTATTGAATCTAGTATTGAACATTGTGCGATTATGTAGCACATTTGCTACCACCCCTGCAAAAAGTGATTGAATGCCCATTGTAGCACATTTGCTCCACCATCAAAAATATCCAACTCAACCTAATTTCCTCAGCCGCATTATGCTCTGTCCTTATTGTGTGGGTTATAAGCTTTCATAAAATGCATGATATGCCATATTAATTCGTTTGCGTCTAGAAGATTGACTTGTGGGAATACATACCTTGTCACCGTCGGCCATGATGGTATGATGAAACTGATTGTCAAATACGCGACAGCATCGAAAAAGGAAAAATAGCACACTTAAACTCGTAGCATGACGTCACATGATAGCGTCAGTATGAAATTTTCCTTCCTAGGCACATGGCTTGGCGAATAGAGAGCTTCAAATATCTGGTAGCGATTATGCTACCATGGGTATTAGTGGGTTAAGGACAAACCTTAAGTCTTATTAACTATAAGTTTATTAAAATTATGAAACATGTAGACATCGTTATGGGAATGTCCCAGCTTCAATTTCTAATGTATGTAGTCATGATAATCGTTATGAATTTTGAATGAGATGTAACTATAACTTGACTTGCCGTGCGAATGTGCAGATGAAAAAAGATAGGTGTGCTGCATATTTCAAGAAATGACTTGCAATCTGTAAATTATTTATGTCTGTGAATTATATCTTGTGTGCAACACAAATAACACCAAAGAATTTTCCAGCACAGATTATTGCTATTTTTATTGAACAATAACAATGCGGGAATTTCACACAATGACATTGTTTCACTGCCATTTTTTTCTCCGCAGGTCTCGAACACAAGCGGAAGCGTATGGAATGGTGTGAGTAGCATCTGTCGTGCAGCACAGAGGAATGGCGTCAAGTGATGTGGACGGATGAATCCCGTTTCACTTTGGATTTTCACGATGGTCGCATTAGAGTGCATCGAATGGTTGGTGAGAGGTATTCACCCTGCTGCATATCTGAGCATGACCGCTATGGTGGTGGTAGCGTGATGATCTGGGCCGGTATCTGGTACGGAGGTTGAACTGTCGCAGTCATTGTGAATGGGAACTTGAACGGAGAGCGATATTTATCGAATATCATATCTCCAATCGTCATCCCAACGGTAAATGAACTCAACTTCATATTCCAGGATGACAACGATCGACCACACAGAGCTAGCTCATTGTGTAACAACAGCGATAGTCAGATCTGGAATTCGCATCCTCCATTGGCCTTCACGCTCCCCCGACCTGTCTCCGATCGAACATGCTTGGGATGAACTTGGTCGGAAAGTGAGAGATGCATATGATCATCCGCCATCAACACTGACAGCTCTTTCAGAGAGACTCATCGATCAATGGTCATTGCTGGATCAGGAACGGCTTGATCATCTTTGCGACTCGATGCATATGAGACTTCAAAGCTGCATTTCAGTGCGGGGAGGACATACTCGGTATTAATGTCTCCCATTTATTCAAATATAATTTTTTATATAAAATGCTATCTTATAATTCATGAATGTGAGTGGAATAAAGTTCATATATTTGAGTGGAGCATTTTTTATGTCAGGCATATAGTAATGGGTTACAGCATGGACTCCTAGGTATAGCCAGGGGCATCTACAGTATGATTAATATAAGATATCTAAGGAACGTTCAACTCCCATGCCATGCATTGGACTGGAGGCCAGTGACTTTGGTAGACTTGATTAATGATGGTAGTTTGTGCACATCTGGATAAAACTGTAAAACAAGTTGCAAACAATTATCCAGGACTCTGATACGTGCATTCATACAGGCAATCTGTTAAAAGACGATTCTGGACCCAGTCAAGAAGAGAATAAAGAATTACAAAACTCCCACAAGAATAAGCAATTGTCAATAACAACTGCAATATCAACTGCTAGTGATTGAAATTGTTCACCTGCGGCACATAGCATCAATGGCAATTGGTGTGGATTCTGTACATTTTATACATGCTTTGTGAAAATCGATTCAGTAGTGCTTTTCCTGAGAATGGTGGACTCTTTCTGGAAAATGTTTGATGATCTATTTCCTTTGCTCAAAAGAGTCATAGACTAAATGATAACTGATCACTGACGATTTTACTTGCTACTACAATCATTGCAGCAATATGTCCCATGCCTTATTCATTGTTATACAAGTAAAAGACATGATTAAAATTTAAAGAAATCTACCGATGATGCAATCGGAAACGAAAAAAAAACAAATTGAAACGTCGAAAATTGATAATAATTTTATTGGTATAAAACTAATGAAAATGCTAAAAGTTAAGCAAGAATCGTTTGAATATCCATTTCTCCAGAAGATCCTAATATCAAGATTTTGGTGGAAAAGTGCAAAATCTTTCCAAGTGCGGCTCCTCGTAATGAGTGGTTACCGATGATGTCAATAGGTATTTTATCTTTTATTAGACATTTCGTGATTATAGAGCATCACCTCTGAAAACTTCAAATCATAATCAAGACTTCAACGAACAAATAAAATGTGATTATGATGTCAGTGATTTATAAAATGAATTTATTGAATTAAAAGCAAACCAAGTAATGGTGATTGGTGACTTTCCACGATTTTAAGGTCCTGCCATATTGGGCAATTCAGGAACAGCATTGTTCAGGATTTAGGTTGATTGCGAAATCCCTATTAATTTCGTCGATGAAAATGAAAACATTCGCGCATCACTGTGATGAAATAGCCATCATTTTCGTTTAATGAAAGTTGAGCAATTCAAAATCGGAAACATACCACATATGTTACATCGCTTCATTGATCTTGAAATCTCGAATAAAGTTCACCAGTGGTCCAAATTATTATACAGGAGGTGAAATAGTGATATTCAATAGTGAAGTGGATTGTTTACAACTTGTTTCATGGTTTTATCCATATAAGTCATTAATCAAGTCTAGCAAAGTCACTGGCCTCCAGTCCAGTGCATGGTATGGGAGTTGAGCGTCCCTTAGATATCTTATATCATAGATGTCCCTGGTATAGCCTATATATGTATAGCACTTGGACTACACTGATTCTATTTTTCATTGAATTTTAATTGTAGATAGAAGTGAAAATTGCAGATTTTGCTTATTTGCAGATTACTAGTTACAAAAAGTGGCCATTCAGGTAGTAGGTACACCTCTAAACAACAAAAAGTTAGTCATTGATGATTAAGTTTGGTAAAGACTTCCTCTAACTGAAACAGCATTATCACGATGCACCACAACACGCAATCGTTGAGTCAGCTGGACCACTGTTAGAGGGTCACCTGACTTGCTTCCGAACTGTCGAAAAAGAAGGTATGGAAAGATGAACCTGGTCCGAACGCACCTAGAGTCTCAATTGAAATTCCCCTGAAGTCGCATGAATCCTTGAGAGTTTCATATTTCAAAGACTTCTTCGTATCTGCCTCTTACCATTGGCAACATAAAGATGAGAGGCTGCCGATGGGTTGCAGCATCTAAAATCCTTTCATGAATGGGATAAGCCACATATCATCAGGCCGCTTAGGCAAAATCAAACAAATCCATGCACAAAAACATATTTCAATAAGACAATGAAGGGCATTGAGCAACCAACACCTTGAAAAAAATTCAGATTTCAGATTCTAGACTATAAATTGTTGGATAAATTGCTTCACTGTTGTTATTACACCGCATTGTATTGGTCAGGAAGATGTCGCTTTTTACGTTCAATTGTACGTACAGCGAAAAATGCATCTTCTGTATGCCTTATGATAATCTACTTCATCTGTATCATTGTGTTGAGTCGCAGTTTGGTACTAAAGAACTAATTTGTAGTCTCATTAGCTACTATTGTTATGGTCACCGCTTAAAGCAGAGATAGGAAGCAATGGCTAGGGTCGATGACCCGAGTCTCCCGGATCTCATGATGACCTGACATATAGAACAATGACATGAAATAAAAACTTAATAAGATTAGCAACATTTAATGCTGAATTGTATAATATACAAATAAGCCAAACTGCTGTTTTTAATTTTTCAAAATTTTCACGGTTATGACAGCCTGATCACATAAAAAGGAAGTAAAACAGAGCATTCAATAGCTGCTACAAAATTCAAAATATACAAAGAAATCAGAAAGGCAAGCTTTGGCATAGAAGTGGATAATAGTACACTAGAATGGAAGTTTGATATCTTGCCTATGTATAATGATGGCACATGGAAAAATCTATGGTTTGTAGATCAGATTCGGTCTAAAACATTATATCATAGTCAAGCCATTTGCCAAGTTTGTTGCGGAAGTTGTTGACAGCAAATTACCGGATCTTTATGAAGAGAATTTTAGTGAGATGGTGGTATTGTATCACGTATTAATATACGGTGTCTATTTGTGCCAGTCATTGACAACCATCATACAATTTTTCAACACTGGAATACGAATTAAAATTTGGTTCACAGATTCATATTGAAAGTGGTCGCTGTACTGATTGGAAGAACATCTCAAGAATTCACAGATAAAATTTCTAATTATTGGATAATTTCTCGGTCAAGCGGTTAAGAAACCTAGTGTTTTTCTAGAATAAGCACACTTAAATCTTCCTTACCTACAATCATTTCTCAGATAAATAGAATGTCGCTGGAACTCTTCAATTAATCATTGAATGACTTATGTGATACAATTTAATGATATATTGGCAGCTGATTTTTGAATGCATGCAGAGATTTTGAAATTGTTCAAATATAATGAACCGGGGCCCTTTAAAGTAAAATAAATGCTCTAACATTTCCTGGCCTCTGATTTCAAACTGGAGTAATGCATGTTCTGTAAATCGACATTACAAGTTGCATATGTGTCTGATTATACTCTTGATAGATTATAGGAGCGATATTTCAAAATGATAAACGTACAGAACGTTTTAGAGGATTTCCTTCTTTGTCATCCTGTCGCTGCAGTATTTTGTAGATTCATTATTGCTTTTGAGTAAATGGTCTTTGGACCAGGGGCAACAATCCAGATCACAAACTGCCTTGATAAATATAAATGCCAACCAGAAAACAAGGAAACCAGCTCGTACAATTTTCTTTTTGCCCCAACTAAGTTCCCCCGGCGTGTGCCATAATTTTCATGCAATTTCCATTCTAGGACTTTCTATGGTATTGTTAATTTCTATGAGCTTTGGCACTCATTGCACTCCTCCCTGTTATTAAGACTTGGTCTCAATTCCTTGATGTACATAGCTTCTCGAAGACGAAGGTTGATGTTATCATTATCGGAAGCTAGGATAGAAATTTCAAAAGGGAAAATATCCTTTGGAGAAAATATCTTGAATCCAGTGTATTCAGGCACATACAACTTTGCTCTCCAAAGGATATTTTCCCTTTTGAGATTTCTATCCTAGCTTCCAATAATGATAGCATCAACCTTCGTCTTCGAGAAGCTATGTACATCAGGAAATTGAGACCAGGTCTTAATATTAGGGAGGAGTGCAATGAGTGCCAAAGCTTGCTTTTCTGATTTCTTTGTACACTATAAACCGCAGACCGACAATTATCCTACAAAATTACTGACAAAATCAACCGACGATTGTCACCTTCAATATCCTGCGATATCCAACGAATTTGTAGGTTCTCCACCGACATCGAAACAGATGCTTTGTATTCAAATTAACTAAACAAAAGCTGTTGAATATTGATTGATTCTTTCGATTAGTGATTGCTTGATTTTTTGGGCAATCTTTATTATTGTGTGGCAAAACCATGATTTATTTTGACATAATTTAATTAATTACCTACATTTTTGATAAAATTTAAGCTATAATTCATTGCCATTCATTTTGTCGTTTTTTGTCAGATATTGCAGGTGTTCGGTGGCAATCATCCTACAAGAACTAACAATGACCGACAAAATAGATTTTGTAGGATAAATGTCTGTCAATTGTCAGTCAACAGTTTACAGTGTACATGTACGTTTTGAATTTTGTAGCATCTATTGCATGCTCTGTTTTACTTCCTTTTTATGTGATCAGGCCGTCATAACCGTGAAAATTTTGAAAAATAAAAAAACAGCTGAATTGTAAGTTTAAAAATTTATTCTATCACAAAATACTGATGAAGATGTCATAATGCAAACTTAGAATATTTCAACTTAACATATTATTATTATTATTGCCATTGATTTCGTTCATAGCCTATGACCACGACCACCTTCTGGCATTTGGTAATCTTCAGCTTTTCATGCATGATCATGGCAATTAACTATGTAGTGCCGATAGCGCATAGTTTCCATGGTACTTGATGATCATCGCAAAAGCAATTTTGATTTTAACTCGGGACTCGCAAAGTCAATGCTTGTGCACTTTTACCACACAATTATCCCTTCGAATGAATTTGGGGGTCTAATTGATACTGAGTTGCTACTTTTCCTAATATACTTGCTCTATTATTTGAACAGAAAAATTATCCCGTCGGCCTAGCCGCTTCAGTTGCATCATTTACATTACTTATCTGCTACATTGCCAATGTAAATGATGCAACTGATACGGCTAGGCGCTAGATAATTATTCGATTCAAATAACTTTTGATTATATTTCTTATTGTTCCTGGAATTGTTCTTCGATTGCGTCGAATTGTTCCTTGGAATTAATTTAATACTTTCGATTTATTAGTGGTTCTGCAAATTTGCTCGTGCTCTGATGTGGGTTCATTCGAAGATCAACGATAAAATTCAGTCTTTTTGACGATGATTCTCTGCCAATAGTACTCTTTGAAACGCCCTAATCAACAGCGATGTCCTATATTGATTTGAAAGTGTTGATTCTCAGCAAAAAATTTGCAAACTTTGGCTATCTGTCATATTGCTCATTATTAAAGATGTGCCGAGGATTCACTATTGACTTGAATAACTTGCTTGTGATGATAAAAATTCAAAATTTGTAGACGATGGTAACGATGGTAAACTGAAAGCTGATAATGGAAAGACGTCGAGGAACTGTAAACGTAGATCATTTTCAACAATGAAGGCCTAATAGGTAATAGCAGCAAAGTAAAATAGGCCTGCTAAAACAAAATTTCGCTACAAGCCATCAATCATGGGATGAATATTATGAATACGTGTAATTAATTTGCTGTTCATTTTTTTGTAGAGCAAAATAGCATTAAAAGAATGCAGAGTTATTAAACTCGTATGCTTCCACGAATGAGCATTCAGTGGTTTGGATAGGCGTCAATTCTACGCAAATTACAAAAAGGAAGATTTTAATCAAGTGCTGGTGAAGTATTGAACACTAGCACTGATTCCTTAACAAAAAAGATCGATTCATGATGTGCACGGTGTAAAAAAAACCACCGACAAAAGAGATATTTGAAAAATGCGTGTCCCATGCATTTTTGCCGACAGTGTATGTCAGTCGATCATGGAAAAAATGTGAATCATGATAAATAATATAATCATACATGTATAATAATTATGTATCATTGTAAATGATGAGGTTATGTCAAAATTGATTGAAGTCTCTCAATTGATATCTATTGAAATAAGAATCATGCAAGGGCTTTGTTCTAAATTTAAGGCATTCAGAGCAGCAAAAAATGAAGGAATGAGCCCACTCATGGATGAATTGCAGTATAGTTCTTTAAATGATCATCTATGAATACAGAACAAATTTAACTTACTTAATTTTCCGGAAAGTCGCTTTAAACACAAGATGCATACCTGTAGGTCAGAGCTTCTGTAACAGAAGGGCAAAAACCCGGATCTACAGGGTATGACACTCACATGTTGTTCACTTCCATCTAAAAAATAATAAAAGAAATGTTGCACATCATATCATATTAGTTGAGTTGTATTGATAACAATTTCAAAAATAACTGACATTGTCTTCATCATTTAAAAGAAGAATTGAATTGAATTGATGAACTGTATTGAATATTCCATTCCTAAAAAAGGAAAAACTAAGGCAAATAGCATTCAATTTTTCTTATTATTAATATGTATGAAAATTGTAGAGTTAATTCCACCAAGAAGTGGCTTAGCAATAGCAAAAATTTAATCTTCCATTACTGGTCAGCATAGCATGGCTGAATGCTAGAAATCAAAATGATTATTTACATTTATTCTTTCTGAGGTGTGGTACGTTTAGGGCTATCAGTCACACGTTAATTATGACTGTTAAAAACCCGAAAAACTTAGCTCAGTTTTTAAAGATTTTGACTTTTCATTCTGATTTAGTAGAATGATTAATTTCCCTAGTTAAACATTTTCATCAGACTTTCACGACATGTCCTTTTCATAACCATTTGTTTTATTCTAATTCATTTGATTGTCTGCAATTCGTCCGTGCACAGTGCATAAAACAACTTCAGGACAATGAGTTATGATTTACTATTGTGCTATTTGCTATTACGAATGTACGCGGGTAGCGGGTTACTAGTACCCGATCAGCGCACACTAGAGATTGTTCTTTTAGCAGGAAGTTTAGGGTAAATTTCTGTATTTTGTGAAATTAAATTTCGATGTTTCCGAAATACATGTCGTTTCATTTAAATAAAGGATGTTCTAGGTAAAACTTACGGCAATACCGTCACTGTGTGCACTGAACTAATTATATACATGCACTTGTTAATAATCAGTTCTTGTTCTCATACGATGATGAAAATCATCCCAGCAGCCATTTATAATAGAATATAATGCTTACTAATTCAAATAATTAATTGAAGTAGTCCTAATGAGGACTGATGGCGTTCTCCAATTCGCAAGTGTACAGATGCAATGCTACCGTAACCATTGGATTAATCAGTTCTTCAAAGAACTCAATGGAGCCTTCTCGTGACAACGAATTAAAATTGATCAGCTTTGGCCCAATATCTGGTAAAAGTGGAAATCTTAAGATTTGTAACACTACTCATTCTTACTGTTAATAAACTAATACCATAGATTCCAAACACTGCCGCATACATGCTCAAAACAGACGTCTAATATACCTTACCGACTACAGATGCTGGTAGTGGAAATACAACAGAACAATGGTCATCATAGGTTAAGTAAATTAAAAATGGATGCTATAAAACAACAGGAGATTGATGGATGAAAATTGGAAAAGTGGAGGTAAAACATGGAAATGCAATAATGCTACTACACCAATTCTGACACTACACATGGTGGATAATGGTAATAGTGGATAAGAGGAAAGTGGATAATGGAGGCAAACAATAGAACTACAATGACACTCTACTACACCGAAAGCAATGAAATTATACACACTATACCTAAGACTACACATGGAAAATACTATTTCTTCACTTGAATTTGTTATCGCCAGTTTCTTAATCCGTCTATAATACTTCATGTAATCCCACATTTCTTCATTTATCTTCATGTAATCCCACATTTCTTCATTTTTTCTTCATTTCTTCTTATGAATGATTGCATGAAATTCACTAAAATGCTAAAGCTATTTACATGTATGGTTGAAATTAAATGCAGCTTTCCAAAAAGTCGTGCAAATGTCTTATCATCAGATTTTCACACTCTTTTTTGTATTGCTTTCAGAAGCAAATATTAGTCCACATTTCAAATCAGAGATCATCAAGGTTTGCATGCTTCTTTAGCAAGTGTGATAGAGAGTTAATGAAACAGTCCATGCCTTCAAATCAAAACCATTTATCTCGAAGTTGCTGTCGAATCACTTTGATGATGCTCCCAATTTCTTGAGACTGTAATGACAAAGCTTTACTGTACAGTGTTTGATAGGAAATGTCTTAAAAATGTCCGAATGCAAGAAATTATTTTGTTTTTCAATGCTCTGCTGAAAAGTAGCGTGAGTTTTGCAAAAGTAAGCAACATTCATTGATTTCTTCACGTGATAAATTGTAGCCGTGTATAGCGTTTCTTTGGAATCCCTAGAAAGTGCTTTGCAATCTACCAGCATATTTACAATCCCAAATCATGCGAGTAGAGAGCCGAGCAGCTCGCGTCATTGGTGAAGCTATTCAGTCTCAGTTTTCCTCTGCTGCTGATAAGGTGTGTTCGAGGCTAATGCGTCAGGTGCTGACTTCAGAGGATCATCCTCTAAGAGAACTATTTCTTCCACGTCTACCCACGCCAAGGAATTCTTGCCCTTTACGTCCACCAAGTGCCCGAACGAAAAGTTTTAGCTCATCTTTTATAAGATTTTGTAAATGGTGTTTATAATGTCCATTTTATTAATTGTAATATGTTTACCTTCATGTTAGCCAATAAAGGATATTCTATTTCATTTTATTCTATTCTAGAACTGACTAGAACTTTCTGCACCCCTTGTTAGAATATTTGCTGTGTTTGATGGACTTAATACGTCTAAAGATTTTTGCTTTCTGTAATATTTATTATTATATTTTTTCTGCAATGTAGTCTATATTTGTTGTGGGAAAAGGAGATCCTCGTCCAGATCAGCCGCGAGCCGATGTTACTTGGAAATATTCAAGCCGAACCAACCTGAGCTGCACGTCGTTGTAGCCGAGTCGAACCGACGAGCCGCAATAATCTGGATCAAGACATCAATCAAGTTGAAATTGAAAGATCTTATGTAGGCCGGCCTACATATAGCATGTTTGCAAATGATGGACTACGGACCATTTACTGTATATAGAAGCATGCATCATCAATGCATTGTTGTGGAAACATGATTCCATGTTTGCCGTTTACAGTCTTGATTAAGATCAGTTGCGATGGCATTGTAATCTTTTGAATTGTCAAAGTTGTATGTAACTATGTTTATCATTTGGGGATACTGCACATCCTGCTAAGTCTAATATCCTACTAAATGTCTTAGGCTATTTTATATGAGTGTACTTACCATTTTCTCCAACAATCTTAAGCATCTATAATAATGCAACCTCAAGAACGATGTTTATCGCAGCGCAGACTACAAATTGAGAGAAGATGCAAATGTTCTCACTTTTAATCCTGGTAAAACAAATGTAATGAACATTCAAACTATGCGTTCATTATCCTTGTTGCCACTGTTTGACTCCCAATCTCAAAGAAGTTTCTTCCGCGAAATTGCGTGGTCTTGTTTTTGATAGCAAGTCACAGTGGTCAGAACATGTCGATTTATTCCGGAAAAGATCCGAAAACATCTTTACATATTGTACTCCGTCAAACATTCAATTGCCCCCTACTATGTGCCGTTGACAGCTTATTGTACCATGATCATATACATCTTTAGCTCCTATCCAGCGGGGTGTAATGCTATCAAAACCCGTTTCAAGGCTTTGGCCAGTTTTGAGAGACGAGTTTACAAACTGTTCAATATGTCCTACATGGAATCATTTCCGTGTTTTTGTGCAGATTCGGCAAAGAGTTTTGCAGCAGCAGCACTACATCCTGATCATCCAACCCTTGTACTGTAAGACTTTGGTGCAATAAGGTCTTCAGCTCGCATTGGTGCACCCCACCGAAAAATCAAAACCAGACAGACTGCACGCTACAAGAACTCCTTTAAAAGCTAAGCTTGGTCTATCTTGATTATGATGCTCACCTTCTATATCTTTCTTATTGTTTGTAATGCCACTTTCAAATGCACTTGAAGTGCAAATAAGGCGATATTATTATTATAGTTCTAGATAAGTAGTGAAAAGACTAACCTACCACGCTGTACAACACATGCCATCAACATTAGTATGAATATCAAAACTTGCATTACTGAGTTCAAACAAAAGAAAATCGTTTATGCATACATGCTACTATCTGCATAGTTAGGTCTATATTGCAAATAGCGTATAGGCCCTACTACGAGTATAGCCACAATTGCCTATTATTATCTGGAATGAAAAAATGGACCTTTAACGTCAACTGCTCCCTCACAGGCGTCCTGACATATTCAGACTTAAGATTGAGCTTTGTGATGCCTCAGGTTCGGATGATCTTTCTGCCAAATTCCAATCACAATATTTCAAGCCAAGTCGAGGCGTGGAGCCGCGGCTCAAGGGATGAAGTCGAACCGAGCCGTGTGCAGATTTCATTTGTTCATGAATTGAAATGAAATAGGCATATGACCCAATCAAGGAAAATCTGAGTCTGTCGGCGCCAAGATAAATTACAACCTTGGACACCTGGTACAAAATATAAAAGGCCAATATACATGTAGTAGCATGACGGAAGTTATATTCAGTTCGAATTAGGGCTTACCTGGCAGGTGATGCCCTTTCCTTCCCTACAATGCATGGCAAAAATGAATTTTACAGTTCTTGTCCAGAGATGGTGAAAAATCTGTGTATTTGAAATTCTATCGCATCAGTATCATGATTGTCAGGGCATACATGGCATGCCCTCCAAATCGAAAGGGTCAAAAGTAAAATGTTAAAATAGTGAGTTTGTTAACGTGCAATTACAAAGTTGTTGAACGAAACAAGGAAGCGCGGTACTTACCGATATGGAGAATTGAACAATAAGGTTAAAACAGTATGAAAGCGCTCAGTTGGCAATTTCATTATTTGGGTATCTTTGAGTCTTAATATTGAAAGCACATGGAAACACTGAAAATAGATATGGCCGATAATTGATTACCAATTGACTTAAATACAAATGTAGCAGCATCCAAATAAGAGAGTCTCAGTCGCTGAGCGTTTATTCTAAATTCAATTAAACTATGTTTCTCTCTAATCTCGTTATGAGCACGCTTGCCGCTGGCGCCGTCTGATTTTCTTGATATTTGGGCAATTGCAACCCATTGGTTAAGTCACTCTTAGAAAGCTCTGCAAACAGCGAAGATTTGACTAACGGTGCACACCAGCGGTTGAGAACACAATGGTTGATATCTGGCCGATAATGCTCAGATAAGATTGAAATACCCAACACAGCACCGTCTGAGTGGATACGCAAACTTGTCAAAGTAATCAATTCTCTTATATCGAATACAATACTGATGTAAACGATTCCGAAGTGGAGATGAAATAGGAATGTTTGTACATTTAGCTATTGAGTCTTAATCAGCATTCAGCATGGTGCAATAAAAATCAGAAATTCAGTGTGGAAGAAATTACTAACGGTTTTCTCAATTGTATAGACAAGAAGGTAGTAAAAATCTAAAAAATTCTCCTGCTAACCATCCGGAAAGGTGGCACAAAAGTTTCATGAACATGCAGGCGATCTAATGTGATGATACCAATATCATTTCGTGGAATCATAGATGGGTGGAAGTATCGTGGTCAATGAAAATTTGCACATTCTAAATTGACTTTTGGGAACTTTCAATGTTAGTTCGCTTTCAGGATTAATTTTATTGACACTTAATCATTAATTAATTATTGACATTATTTAATTTGAGTGGTGTTTATGATGGTTTGTAGGTTTTTTCCGTGTTGTTGTTCCATGTTCAGTAGGTGAATATAAAGTTAGGGTTTCTTAATGAATCATATCAAATTATCAACCGATTTCTTATCGTGACTCATTGTCTGAATATGGAATTTAAGTAGCTCGATGTACGTTTTTATTAATGCATTGCGTGAAAAGGACTTGTGACGACAGCGATGAACTCTGAACCATGCTTCTTTTCTTTTGGGCATGAAAAAGTGTCATTTATTTTTAAACAATTCTTCGTGTCATCAAAGAATCCGATTGTGTGCCGTGAGAAAGAGGCTTCCGGTACCGTAAGCGTAAACCCTTTGCTACGGCGATTATATCCAGGAAATGGGATTATTAACTGAGGATGACAAGTGATAGTCATGGGCTGTCATTTATGCAGCGACAAATTTCTTCAGTGCTACTAAAATGTCAGGTCTTGTAACATAATCGATTGTCATCTTCCATTTATTCTCGGACTCTTCATTTCGTGTCGCTGAAAATTGCTGCTTTTTCAAGTCGCCGGGGGTTTCGACTAAAGTTCGAGCGTCCTGGATCACAGAATTTAGATTCATCTGCACTGTAAACTGTTGACTGACAATTGACAGACATTTATCCTACAAAATCTATTTTGTCGGTCATTGTTAGTTCTTGTAGGATGATTGCCACCGAACACCTACAATATCTGACAAAAAGCAACAAAATTAATAGCAATGAATTATAGCTTAAATTTTATCAAAAATGTAGATAATTAATTAAATTATGTCAAAATAAATCATGGTTTTGCCACACAATTATACAGATTACCCAAAAGTCCAGCAATCACTAATCGAAAAAATTAATCAATATTCAACAGTTTTTGTTTAGTTAATTCGCATACAAAGCATCTGTTTCGATGTCTGTGGAGAACCTACAAATTCGTCGGATATCGCACGACATTGGAGGTGACAATCGTCGGTTGATTTTGTCAGTAATTTTGTAGGATAATTGTCGATGTACGGTTTACAGTGTGTACGCACAGCTTCGGTTGGTCCATAAAGGATGTTGTATTACATTTACAGTAAGTCGGATGAATAGACATGATTTCCATAAGCTTGAACGGTTGAGGACTCATGTGAGGTTTGTATCTGCGCGACGACTTATGTTTGGCAAGGTGTATCATATTGGATATAATTAAGTAAGCAAGTAAATAGTTTTTGGTAGGAAAATGAGAATCATTTGAGAATATTTTGGACGAAGGTAGACCCATAGAATAGGTAAACCTAGACAAAATGAAGAAGATCGTAAACCGTTTTTACTTCTTTACTGGTCATGTGGAGCTGCGTGAAGCTATGTGCCGGAAATGTCAACCTCTATGTTTCGTTTAATGCAATAAAGTGAATAAAGCATTACACCACAGAAACCGAGACGGCTAAAACTTTCAACAATCAATTAATGTACTGTGTCTATTTGTGCCAGTCATTCACAATTATCATATAATTTTTCAACACTGGAATACGAATTAAAAGTTGGTTTCCAGAGTCATATTGAAAGTGATCATTGTACTGATTGGAAGAACATCTCAAGAATTCACAGACAAAATTTCTTATTATTGGATAATTTCTCGGTCAAGCGGTTAAGAGACCTAGTGTTTTTCTGGAATAAACACACTCAAAGCTTCTTTACCTACAATCATTTCTCAGATAAATACAATGTCGCAGGAACTCTTCAATTAATCATTGAATGACTTATGTGAAATATTTTGATGATATTTTGGCAGCTGATATTCTAAAGCATGCGAAAATTTTGAAAAATGTTCAAATGTAAAGAACAGGGGAACCCTTTGAAGTAAAATGAATACCCGAGGGTTGATTGGCCTCTGATTTCAAGCTGGAGTAATGCATGTTCTGTAAATCGACACTACAAGTTGCACATATGTCTGATTATACTCTTGATAGATTATAGGAGCGATATTTCAAAATGATGATCGTACAAAACGTTTTAAAGGATTTCCTTCTTTGTCATCCTGTCACCGCAGTATTTTGTAAATTCATTATTGCTTTCGTGTACATGATCTTTGGACAAGGGGTAACAATCCACATCACAAATTGTCTTGATAAATATAAATGCCAATTAGAAAACTTGGAAACCAGATTGTGCAATTTCCATTTTGCCCCAACTAAGTTCCCCCGGAGTGTGCCATAATTTTCATGCAATTTCCATTCTAGGACTTTCTATGGTATTGTTAATTTCTTTGCATAGAACTATGATCAACCAATGACTACTACAATTTCTATGTTCTGGATCAAAGAATGAATACTGGTTGACAAGCTTGTAAAGTTTGCAGATGATTGATTACCAAGTCACAGATGCAACTTGTGCAGCGGAAAAGAAACCACCTACGGTTCAAATAACAACATTGATTTTAACTACCTGCAATAAAAATTTTTGCTCTGCTGCATATTCATTTCCAAATAATCTGAGTTCAAAGGTATTCTATGATGGAAAATAGAAGTTCGAACGATTGTTATGACACAAGCAGACTCTTAAATGATGAATTGCATCCGGAGTGGCTGAGGAGAGCCATAGTAGGCATGATAGCGCTGATATTATGCTGTAATGTTATTGGTGCAGTTTTAAATGGCATTGCCGTCTACAGTTTCCGTATGCTAAGTGATGACTCAGTTTATCACTGGATTATTAATTGGCTGACATTCTGCAACATTGTACGTATGATTTCATCTCTTATATATTTACCTACACATGCAATGGAGCATCTTGAAACGCCTGTTAGCTTGGAAATTAAAAAGCTATTATTATTTCTCCATGGAATTGGATTTGCTTCAAAGCTCATATTTGATGCAATATTTCTATCCTGTCTTATGATGATGAATATAATGCAGATAAAATTGTTGAGAGGTGATTCGGCAAAATTTAAATACTTCTACACAACTATTGCTGTTGTATTTATGCAATGTCTACCAGCGGTGGCTGCTTCGACTGTTGATTTTACCTACCATTGCAAAGGTGTACTTAAATTCCGAAATGGAAATTTCGAATTATTTACTATCATGAGTCTTTCATCGTCAAGTCTTCTTTATATTGCAAACATTACATTTCTTATTATTTCGTGTAAAGAGCTAAAACAGTTTAAAACAGATACAAAAATCATGGATTTTTTAACGACACCTCTAAGTAACTACCTTGAATATACGACGGAAAAGATGAAATCGTGCTATTCGAAATTCGTTGTGCGATTGAACGTATTCACAATCATATGCCTTACAAATCTGCTGAGTCATGCTGCATTCAAAATCGCTTTTCTTGGAAAGATCTATCCTAATAAAATAGAAATGATACGATTATTTTCTGAATTTCTTAATAGTTCCAGCTCATTGGCTACTGTATTGATGCTGTATCTTGATGGATGGAAATTTCGAGCATTTACGAAATTCTTGCGGGCAGAAAAGACAACCCCAAAAAGGTCGTGGACAGGAAATCTTTTAGAGATCGCTAAGCGCGGAGAAACATATCTGAGTAAAAACTCAGCTCAGGTAAATATATTCACCATTCGAGAGTCGTGCAATAAATCAATATCGACACCATTATTCGATCAAAAGAAATAATTCCGAAGAATATAATTTACAGGCCAAACTCTACTATCGATTGATTTTATTAATCGAGCCTTGCAGAAATACTTTGTCAAAATAACTTGGCACGAAACACAACTTTTCGATGTGCATTATTTGCATGTAGGTCTACAATTTTAAATATAATGTAACCTACGTCCTACAGTAAACATGCAGTGAATGAACTTCTTTTTAATCAGAACTGTGGCAGCCAAAGAAGTTTTCAATTCGTCAGCGCCCAGCAAGGTATGAAGCCTTTGATTTCAGGTCCGAATCCAAGAATTTAGTCGTGTCCACGTCCGCCTCTTTCTCTAATATCAACTGCTCATAAAATCGAGTGTTGATCGAAATTATCAACAGATGCCGTTTGCTGACTACATCCACTAGATAAATTAACTTAAAGAATGTATAATTCGGCTAGCGAAGTAGTTGAAGTAAATTTGTCACTGCTGTTGATGCGCGAATCAAATATTTGGTTTTACATGAACTATTTGTGATGTCAGCTATATACAATAGTACACGCACATGCCGATGTGCTGATTACTTTACGTGATATGCCTGAACCAAGTTCGTCAGACTTTATGAATTTATGATTTATGATATGCTAACTTTATGATTATGCGGCAATAAATAAATTCATCAATAATGCAGCTTCTATCATTGCTTTTAGAGTGATGCAATTCTACCTGCTTTCATTAGTGAATTTTTACAGTTAAGCCTCTATCAGTCAAAATCGACATCACAATTGGCTGATAGAAATCTGACACAATTTTCACGTAATATATCAACGATTCTTAATCTGACCTACTTTCAGAAGGGATTCCAATATAGCGTTCTATCAGTGACTGCAAGGAGAAATCTACCGGTTCAGTCTTATCATAGTGCCATCTACTGATTTCATGATTTTATGCGTATTGAATCGTCACAATCATTTTATAAAATTGAGTACTGATTCATCGGTAGATTTTATTAGTTATTTTACAGCCTATCAGTGTTTTGTGAAATAGGTGAAAAACGTGAGATAGAAACTATTCTCATCGTATTTATATGTGAGAAGCAGTAAACCCAGTAGTTTTGGGTGCTCCTATTGAGAGTGAAATGTTTTGCACAGGTTTTGTGTCCAATAAACGCCTATCGTCTTCATTTCTCCTAAAAGAGATTTCAAGATGACGTGATCCACAAATTTCATAGAATTACCGGCTATATGCAGTGGCTTCTGTAAATTTGCTTACATCGCTCGTTGCTGCCCTCCTAGGTCAATTTCCAACGTTGTGTCTAAAGTTGACTTATGTGTTGCGGTGCCTAGAAGATTCTACAGGTATTCAACTTACAGAGTGAGAGAGAGCTAGGCAACAAGCTGGGCTGAGCCTTAATTGTGGTGGATTGGGTTTGCATTCTGTGCAAACATGCAACAACAGCCTATTTATCATCCATTATCAGTACATGCTCTACATTTCCACATAAGAGTGAAGCGCTTGAACTTTTTGATAGACAAGTTGAATATTGCGACCAAATCAATCAAGAGGATATTCCAGGTAGCTGCTGCAGACAAAAGAATTTATCTAAGAGGATCGACAAGCGACAGCATGATGAACATTATCAAATTCTTTATCAACTGGAGATAGCGAGTTTGTCAACACTTTCGGTTTCATCACCACAAGCGGACTGGTTATCGGCCACTCCTAGCCAGGTCAACGACTTGAACGAAATGAGTTTCATTGCTGAAACCATAGAGCAAGTACATTAGGTAGAGTAGCAACTCCGCATTTATTAAATCCCCAATGTGTATACACTTTCGATTTTATTAAATGAACTCGAGGTGGATACAGTTGGTACTGTTACCAAATGTGAGATATGCAAATTTTTGCAGTTTTCAGGAAATTACCACGGAATTGACTGATCATGATAGTAATGTAGAATTAGGAATGATAGTATTTTACAGATCCTCCATGTCATGACAGCCTTGGAGAGGTAATGTTTGATAAATTAACAATTCAATAGGTTGCTATTGCCTTAATGCTCAACTTCAAGAGTATTTTGCGCGTTATCTTATCACAAGCAACCTGCCACTGGTAGAGCAAAATAACATAATCTAAGACAATGATTTCAATTAACTTTGAAAGATGTAAGGGCCCATTAACATCACGATTCATATTCAAGAAATGAAACTTGTAAATTTAGTGAGACATAAAATCATACCGATGAAAATAGAATTAAAGACTTGAAACTTCAGCCAAGAAAGCACAATAAGCTCTCGAATTTTTCATGAAGACTTCCATTATAATGCAGCTCATGAATTTCCTTTGATAATTAGCTTAATTTCCGCTTAATTAATCTGCTTGATAGCAAATGTTCAATTCCTTTGATATCCAACTCGTTTCATATTACTTATAACGGAGCGTCATCTCGGTAGTATATAAATGCAGGAATAATTTGAAAATAATTGGCTTTTTCAAAAATGTTCAAATAATTTGGTGGACAGCAGGAACGTAATCTCCACAAAAAACTGAATCTCTTCATATAAAAATTTCACTGTATACAGATACTTGTTTGAGTTGACACTCTACCTATATATACTTACTCTATGGCCGAAACAACGTCTGGGATTTTCAATTATACTGAGGAAAGCATGGCGTGTCCAATGTACCCAGAAAAATAAATGGACAGATTTGGTTACCAAGGCTTAACTTGCAAACGCGGCCCAGCTTTCATTATTTCAAGCAATGAGTAAATTTATCATCAAGCAAGAGATTTTTATGATTGATAAACGTCTTTTGATTGTCCAGATAAGTCAATTTAACTTGACGATATTTAACATCAGTATTATATCTTTAAGCAATTGGAAATGATTTTAGTTAACAATGACATTTATGTTGATTTTGACAATACCTATAGTCAAACCTTGTTAAATCGGACTGGTATAACTAAGAGTAATAAATTGAATGAAAAATAGTGCCATCTTCTCGACTTCCCCTTATTCAGCCTTTCACTAAAGCCACTGTCATGCATTGATATCCGGATTATTACGGATCATGATGCGCATTTAATTAAGATTCCCTCTTAGGCATTAATTAAGATCTGGCATTCGAAGCACTTATAATTAACACACAAGTCGGCTACTTTACGAGCTTTGGGAATGTATTATCTATGATTACTTGTGTGTCAAAGGATCTTACAAAAAATATCATTCTCTTAATAAACGATGAGCGAATAGAAACAGAAATTTATTTCACCAATGCAATAACTGTACGAGATTCATGAACAAAAAGTGTGAACATGTGCATAAAATATGCGCATAGATATCTTATCTGAATGATTCAATGCAGCAGCAACTCATAATAATAGAATCATGACTTGGATATCGCATAAAGGAGGATTTTTAAATAATATCGTATAAAGGTGTTTTCAAAATTTCTGGGTCGTATGCTCTCGAATTTTTGCAAATGACTGTGCAAGAAGAAGTGTAAGGTGGGTGAAGTAAATAAGGCCCACCTAACAGAGTGAGAGTTCTACAGTCTTGATTTTTGATTAAATACTACGAATTTGTATTCAAATTATCTATTTCTGGTGTAGTTGACATGTGTGAGAAGTTCAAGTCGATTATAGGCCCTATACATGCAAAACTTCTGGTGTGCGAGTAAGAAGATGAAAAATCACCGAGTGGGCCAATTATTACCGACACGTGTAGAGGAGACCGGGGCTAGTTGTTACAATTTTTGATTTTTTTGAGATTGTGACCGAAGTATTTGTGCTTTTAGCCTAATTTCTTTGCTGGAACATGTTTAGATCGTGAGACATAATGTTCATGCAGTAGAATGAAGGAAAGTTAAATACTATTCCTGTGGCAAACATTTAATTACAAGTAAAAATTTGTAACAAATTGCCCCATATACGCGGCATATTGTTACAGAAAGCGGGGCAAGTTGTTACAAACGACGTTATAATTATATCGTCATCAAATGTTTCATTCTAATATACCAAACCCGGTAGCATGAGAAATATGACCAAAAAAATATGAGGATAGTACAAAACATTCTCAAACGCACACTCACTAAGATTTCTATATGTTTATAAGTTGCAAACATGACATACAAAAGGCCCTTCATTCTCGGTGCAGTCCGCGTGGGCCCAATCACCGCATTCAATACACTGAACCCACTTTTCACCAGGTACAGAGTTTTCAAACGTATCGCCACAAAACAAGCAGACATTTTCTTCGGATGTAACTGCCTTGCTTTCAGCGCGCTGCTTCTTCTTCGTGATACGTGCCTTTTTCGCAGGCATATTTTCTCCCTTTTGCTTCTTTCCTTCAAACAGCTTCTTCCTTATCGGTGAACTAGTCAAAATTTCGGTTCTTCGTCTTCTGCCATTAGGTCTACTTTTCCTTGGCAGAGCCTTGGAGAACGGGCGAATCATTTCTGCAGACACCTGCAGAACTGCAGTCATGCCCAGACCTGGGCTTGACTCATTTGGATGATCAATGCTCTGCCAAGATGTCCCTGGCATGTCACTTAGAGACTGATCCGTTGTAAAGCGCTGCGGTAAAAGATTATCATCATGACATGGCCTATCGAAAGACAGATGAGCAATTTGGCTATCTTCCTCATGCTCAACGAGAACCGGTGGATTCAAAGGCCTATCGGTTGTGTAACCAAGTAAAAATTCGTCGTCAGTGAATATATGTCGATTAAAAGGGAAAATTCCAGACACTCGAAAGCCACTTAGAATATTCAATGGGGACAAAGCTCGTGACCAAGCATCGCTGGACATTTTTGGTATATCATAGATCGTCATTGTTTTGCCAGGATGAGCCTTTTGCCAAGAATCACATGAAGCATTATAATATTTCTTCAACGGACCGCGTAGACACTTTGGTCCAATGGTTGGAGTTCGTGGGAACAATGTGCAGGAAAAGACACAAGTACAATGCCATGTTGTCTACAAAACTCAATACAATCGTAGTTCACATGTGATTCATGATTGCCCAAAAGAACTAGAACTGGCTTTTCAGGTTATGAAAAGCTGTGTGCTTTTCATAACACAGCTACGCTACGGACAGTGGTTACAAAATGCTGCAAAAATATTATAAAATTGGGTCCTGTCATCCATCCTGATGGACAGGGCTATAACGACTTAGGCTATTGACTTGTAGACAATTTATGTTGTTTGCTGCCTGAATGGTATTTTTTCTCATCTGCAGCAAGTTGCTATGCACAGCACTCTCGAATATGTTTACTATAACGGCTACAACAAAAGCAATTGTTCAATTATAAGTCCATTGACATCTGTTTATAATCTTAAAAGTGACAGCGAAATGTTACTCACCTCTTGCCTTGATCGCCAACTTGACAATGAAACGTTATCGAATAATACCGATGGAGCAAGCTGATCGGACATCCCTTAAGGACATCACTTTTAGCCATTCACAGTGAAAGTTGTTTTCCTCTCGAGATAACATGAATATCTCATAAACTAGCTCATAACGTAGCGAGTATGGTTAGGTGATGGGGCAAATTGTTACACTGTAACAACTTGCCCCATCCCTGCTGTAACAAAATGCCCCTTGAGCAATGATTTTGGATAAATCACTCTACAGCTGAAAAGACTGCAATTTGCAAAACATAAAGACTTACAATCTCGAAAACATACACACAAGTACTCTCAAACAGATAACTGTGAATCTGAGACTCATTTGACGCATTGAGTAACAAATTATGCAAAAACTTGAAAAATTACTCGAAGGACGGAAAAAACGATTTTTTTATCTGTAGTTCACATAATATAATAAATTGAACTTCTTTCATGGGGAAAATAATGCGTCAATAAAGGTTCATCTTTTGCTAGTTACGCGTCAGATTTCGCTTTGTAGTTTTCACTGTAGGCCCACTGTAACAACTTGCCCCGTGTAGCAACTAGCCCCGGTCCGCCCTGGCCCACTTTTGTTAATATTTAATGTCTTCAATTTATGTAGCTTATAAGTCATTTCTAACATTTGGCTATAATGGATTTTATTCACCTTCTGGTACACAAATAGGTATAATGATGCTAGATCTAATATGTTCCTATAATTCAGAGTTCAGAGGACCCCTATGTAAAAAGAAAAACTAAAATTGTTCATTGAAATACATCGACTTTTATTGAAAAATTCTAACACCAGGAAAAAAATAATTACTGATGGCAAAACCATGTATTTGGTAACCATATAGATATAATCTCTCTATTATATTATCATAAACACAGACTTGGTCTAGACAGAGCTGGAAATCGGTCGCCGGCCTATGTGTTTATAACAGAGGACAAAGCTAATTTTGAAAAGTGGAAGTGGATTTAAAACCATTTTTGAATCAAAGTAGATTACAAAGCGCGGTTTAAAACAATGCTTAGAGCCCCGATTTTAAAATCAATTTCACAGTATTGTTTTAGAAGGCAGCGCGTTAAAACTGTCAGCCAATACTAGGTAATTGGTAAAACTTGAAATCTTATATCGAATGTGAATATTGTAAATTTCTTCAAATGCAAAAATTAAAAAGCTATTAATAAAGTTAAAAAATGCTTCAAACACGACATGCGCCTTTTTAAACTTTGGACCACAATCCGTGTTCCTGGAGCCATTCCATCGGTGCACCAGCCTTATGAGTAGCAGCGTTGTCCTGTAGAAGCATCGCATAAATTGGCGCTCATGAAAGTAAGGTCATCTCTTCTCAATTGTCATGGAAATTCACACCCTCAAATTCAGTATACTAGCTTTGTCTGTACCATCAGAATCCTGGAGTTTAGCTGGACTGGCAGGACATTTTCAAGCGAAAATGTACCAAGTCAACGAAATTGAGTGATGCTGATCGACAATTTCATCGGCCTATCTATCGGCATAGACGCATTATTATCAAGATGAAAGGTTTCACAATTATTGAGACATTACCGTATTTTCCTGTCGCAAGCATGCGCATATACAGATCTGCGTGGTAATATAAGTTGACACGCGGTAGGTTTGCATATTTCTCATTGCAAATGCCTAAGAATTCCTTCTTTCAGAATGTTACAAGCAGACTACAAAAAGGCCTTTGAAAATATTCAAAAATAAACTTAAATTGTATCCAAAAAGCAAATAGCAACGACTAATATCACTTGCTACAAGGCCTGGGGTCACTTTCGACAGTGAGAAATTGTTCGGGTCCAAAATTCGACCCAGGTTCCATCCTGATGGTGACAGAGATTCCAGCAAATAATGGAGCCAACAACGGTGTTTTTTTGGACTTCCCTCAATTGTAAATAAATATAAAAGAGATCATGAGTAAATTTGTTAAGTCACAAGCAACTACTAAGCTTTAAAAAACACTTGAGTCTCAGACGAATTTATTTTCCAAAAAATACGTTCGAAACAAAACCGTTTCTTATACAATGTTAACAATGTCATGGTAGAAAGTATACATAGTCTGAATTAAAATCACCAGTGAACTTTGCAAATAAATGTTCAGAAGCAAATTCACAAAACTAATATAGCTAGCAGAACTAATAAATGTCAAAAATTATAAAATTTGAATGATACTCATGAAATTTAGATATGTTTATATACACAAAGATATGGATAAGGTACAGTTGTCGATTTCAGTGACGTGAGAATTCTAAATTTTACGTCAGACAATACCGGGTGCTATAGAAACAACATCATCATTTCTATGATAATTAAGGAGATTCACAATAGAAAAGAAAAATATCATGTCTCAATTACTACAGATTCAGGGCCTGCTTGGACGGCTTCGGGCTCATTTAAATCTAGAGAAGGCCCATCAATCAGCCCTTTCTCCCTTAAATTTAGAATTGAATCTGCGATGATTCGAGCAGTTCTTCGCTGATAACCGCCACTAGTGACCATTACTATAGGAATGTTCCTAATTCGCCGAACCTCATCGAAAACAATTCTGTCACGCTCAATGATGCCAGGACCAGTGATCGACAGGCAACCAAGAGGATCCTGTTCCAAAATGTCTGTCCCAGCGTTGTACAGCACGATATCCGGGCTGAATTTATCCAAGCATTCTTCGACGTTCCTGAAGTAGAAAAATTTAATTTTGGAATGAATGCATTGAGAAGTTAAGCACTTTGATGGAGCATCGAACGGGATCGAAGTTAGCATTCGATGAGCTCCAAATACACTATCAAATTTTATACGTAGAAAAGCATTTTTATTCGCAATAAAATTGCAAAAATCTAAAGAATGAAGGAATGAGGCGAAAGTCATGAAAATGTCACATCTGTTGTGAAAAGCATCCGATGTACGAGTGCACAAAAGTGCTGATCTCTTCTGTTTCAATTCATATTACATAGCCAATGCTCCCAGTGGACTGCGTTGAGTTGTCACTCAAGTAATTATTAATGATAAGACTTATGTTAAAATAACAGACATCTAAAGTACTCCGTGCTCAAATGTACGGAGTAATCGAAGGCTCTGTGCCTAATGTGCTTCCGAGTATGCACAAGGTTCATTTATTTACTTTCATGTAGTACTACTGAGGGAGACATACGGATTAGTGATGGAGAGTTCGCAGACCATGTGTATTATGAGGCGCATACTTTGTCACGTCAAGAAAAAATCCCGTCAGACGCATGGCCACCTACTGTCTATACTACTTTAGATTTACTCAATGCCTCACTCCGTGCCCTGTCTGAATCAACTTTCTATGATTTAAAAACACCCGCCATTGAATCCAGTGTTCAGGCATAGAAGCAATATTCAGGTATGCAGACAGGTAGTGCAGCGGACGCCTAGAGAAAAAACATCGCGAAAAAACATAAATCAATCGTATTTTCATGATTCTTTCACTGAAATGTAAAAATGAATGACAACCGCCGCATGTTTCAACAACACACTTTACGATTAAGTACTGAAACAAAACCTGGTTTCTCCACCTGCATGTCAGCGCTACAAGACGAAAAAGTAAATTGAAAATGTATGATGGAATAAGTTTGAAATGAGGCATCATTTACAGATAGAAAAAGAGAATGAGAAAAAAACTAAATTCTTAGTAGTTGATGAATTTTAGAAGGCATTTTAATTATTTACAAATAGGCGGAGGGGGAGAGATGTTCGAAAGGAAACGTTAGAAATGCATAGACAAAAGCATAGGTAACCCTCACTGGACAAGATTTACCGGTACATAAAAACATGAAGAAACAGACTACATATCATCAGCATTCCGACACCAAATGGAGTGCTTATGTCATTTCAGTACTAAGATCAGTATTGACGATTGAGATGCAACAAGTCTGCGCATAGGAGATGAAAATTCTCACAAGCCACATGCATTGTTTTTGTTCTCTTATCTCTGTACAGCCGTATCGCCAATTCATTTACTTTTTTCTTCACGATCAATAGTCATCGATTTCTGGCTTCAAATTTCATCCATCAGAAATCTATCAATTTACTTTACTGGCTTGCAAACCTGGCGTAGATTGAGCATCCGAACGTTTAGTTTAAGCAATTCAATATTTTAAGGATTCTACAGTAATGATTTTGGTTTTCATTTTTTACCGTATTTGATGAATTTTCGGGTAGATTTTCTTGTTAAAAATAAATTGATAAGACTTCACGCACTTTCGACGGGTATTCATCAAATCACTTAAACACACTACTGGCAAATTGCCTAAATTAGTGCGCATGCAATAATTAATAATTGCTGCCTTTTTGCAAATACAGTTTAAATAAATTATATATTAAGTTGCATCCTCAGTTAAAATATGGGAACAGAGCTGAATAGCTGCCACTACTGCAGTTTGCATTTATCAAGTTAGTGAAATTTTGACGGCTATTCATTCAGGTGCTAATTCTAATAATGATTAAATTGATAATCGCAAACATCAAATTTACGCGCGCATGGCTGCGACGTTCAGTAGGGAGTTGTGTCGATGTTCAGATACTCGTATGTGAACTAGGCCTGCTGATGATTCCTGATATTGAATGAAATGGCTATTCAGGTCTGTTCCCATTATTCAACTGAGGATACAACGCAATATTTAATTATTCTATGTTAATCGTGGTGTACTGTGTATCATGAGAATTAAGATTTCTGGTAGTGTAGGAATTCTTTCTGACATTTATTTGAGGGTCTAACAGGTCATGGTATCAAATCAGGGTAGGCAAACACTCCGATGGCCATCGGATGACATAATTTACTGGTAGATTGATTCAGTCTTTTGATACACCCAGAGCTGCCTCAAGATTCAGTGTTTTTCAACCAGTGAGACGGAGCTCACAAGTGCGGATGAATACTGTGCTTTCCTTCTTTTGTCTCGTTCATCACGATTAATTTGGACTTTAACGATCGGCTAAATCATGCTGTACATGCATAAAGCCAGTTCAGATACTTGGATCATTGCAGATCGCAGCATGCATCAGGGAAACGTGATCGTTGTTCTTCATCAGGAAAGCATATCATTGTGGAACATATTTTTGATTTTTATTCACCTACTATAGCTACCTTTTTTGTCGATCAATCGATTTTGATTGAAAAAATCATTGCAAGTATCCATTGTTTTGTGCTTTTAAAATGCTGCCGGATTGTTTGTGAAGCATTTTATCTGTTAAATGACATTCATTGTTCTTTTGATTCAATTGTTATTGTAATTGTACATTTGTATTTCCTCATCCCAGAACTGCGTATCTCGAACCAAAATATAAGCGTGTGTAGCTTCCTCTCATTGATCGCGAAGCTTCAACGTATCTATTAAGCACCAACAGATCACATTGCAGTTATTTTTCATTCTTTCCCACGCATGACGTCATGTTTTTCGTATATAATGTATCTGCTTTATCTTTCTATAGTTTGCGCTTTCTATAAATAAGTTACGTGGTTCATCAAGAAACATTTTTAACATATTACAGGAAATAAGATTTCCTTTAACTTAGATGATAACAATAAAGCAGAATTTTCCCGCTGCTACTAGTTTCAGTTTAACATTGATAATTTAGGTAGATACATGTCTTTGGTGCGATTATGCAGGGATTTTAAAGTGCGGATGACCCACGAAACAGTTGGAAAGCAGTGTCCTAGAGCAACCAAGCTTAATCAAAAATATGATTCCGTCATAAAATTGGATCAGTCATCGCTCTCACACTCTATGACACTAGAATGGAAGTAACACCGAAATCGATGGCACACCACCGAACTATAGTAGTGTCAGCTAAATTTCTATGTTTACATGAAAACAGTCCATGAACTGAATCTTGTTTATACTCGGAAGCACATTAGGCACAGGACCTTTCTTCCATGTGGCCGAGTTTTTATTTATCCCACTCTCGTTCTTTTGTGCTGAGTGTTAAGCAAGAATGCAAAGTTTACCTATTCCAAAAGTCTTACGTTTGACCCCCAGACGCACAGAGAACTCTCCACCACATACACAGCCACAAAGCCGGTAGTCTAGACAGTCTGATAAGTCTGGCAAATGACGACCAATTGTTAGAGGACTTGAAAAATAATAGCAGCTTGAAACTTAATCCTATATGCTATCTTTGTCCATCATAGCTCAGTGAATGTGTCATTTTCTGGAACACACACACAATAACAGAGTGGACATAAATAAATATAATAATAATAGCTTTTGACAAAAATACCCATGTAACGACAGTAGGCTTATCTTAATCATGAGTTACACAAAAGTAGACTGATGACATCTTGACAATAATAAACGAAGTTATCCGAAGTGAGGATAAACGTGAGGTAAAGTCTCTACCATTTAACTGACTTACGTTTTTACTTTTTGGAGGTAGACAGGGTCTTCGGTGTAGTAACTCAGTTCGACTTTACAATCGATCCCACCTGAAATATTAAAATGCAATGAGAATAATATCTAGTCAGTTATAAAAACCTTCGAGAAAGATATTACGTACGTTTAGCTGAGTTGTCCATTGGATAAATGTTGCTGTTGAAGACATCTAAAATGAAGACCCGTTTGTCTGCACCGAGATCACGTTCATGTCCATTTCCCTGAAATTAATACTCATGTTAGAAAATAACGCATCCTAAAATAAGTATTGCTTAATAACATTAAAGAGTAGTAGCACAGAAAATAACAATTTCATTCCATAGAAAATGATTCATGAATATTTTTCTTCCTTTACTTCAGTGGTTCCTAAACTTTTTCATGTTGCGTACCCCAAAATAGAAAATCATAGGATTTTTCATTATTCCGCGTACCATCCCCTATACATACAAAAAATAGCAAGAATTCAATCCTACTAAAAGTTAATTACGCGTAGAAATATACGAAATTTGTAATTGAATAACACAAAAATTTAACGAGGCGTTACTGATACGCGCTTGTGTAATGACACAAGCGCAGCGAAAGTCATGCTCCAACATCAAACGAGCTCTTTGTTTGCTTTTAATCATTGCTTCAACGGTTGCTTCAAGGCCACACGATGACAATCCAATGCGGACTGCGCATAAAGTTAACAGTTCAACTGACCCATGAGCAGGAAAGTTATCTAACTAAATATGAATTATAATAAATCTCCCATGTTATGCGTACCCCTCAAAAGTCCTTCGCGTACTCCAGGTTGGGAACTCCTGCTTTTCATAATTTCAATGTATAGTTCGGTCGAATTTTTGATTTTTTCCTCTGAGTCAAGCGGGACACCATTCGCCATGTCAAGTAGCGTCGTTTTGCGCGCAGCAGTCAAAAACAGAATTGATGATGACGTCATCGGGGACAGGCGTAAGGAAGGTAGAATCAATCGCCACTGGCTGCATTGAGAGCAAAGAGATACTACAGCCAAGCGTTGAAATATATTTCAGAACTGAGCATTGGAAGCCATCGTCCGACGGCATTTTGACTGCCACCAGGTCGCAGTATGGCGTTCTTAAGTACATAATAAGAGTGATAATAGCATCTATACTGAGTGTTTCTATGAATTTCCACAAAACATGAAAATACGGAAAAACGGATGAAGATTTCTGAATTCACCAAACACTTGAAGGCTGTAATAACACAAATGGCATTGTACTTTATACACAGTGTCGAATAAGCTTTTGTTTAGCCATAATTTCTTAACATTTAGAGTGAGGAATTAAAGTCCTCAATCCTCAGAGAAGTAATATCACTTTATTAGAGATTTTTATTAGAGATTTAGAGACTTAAATCTTCAATAATTTGTAGTGGTTCAATTTAATGAAAAGTCTCGACAATTTAGCCTATCACTTGCCACGGTCAATTAATCAAAAATACCGCAAGTCAAAAGTATGTCCAAGATTGGCCAATTAAATCAAGACAAGCACACTTTTCATTGAGTTTACGTGTATTCATTTAAGATGAGGTCCTTGATGTGTCCTCCTAATCAATCGTAAGTTACTTCTTCACGTCCATATGTCTTCTCTCGAATCATATTAAGGATCATATTTTTACTATTTTTATTAAATGAGAGTGATGTTGGCGGATTTGACAAATTCTAAATGCTGCCCACCACGTAGTTCATGAAAAGATGACTTACAGAAATGTCTCGAAGAGATGGATTGTAAGTCTTCGGATGTCTGGCAAAAAGTGTGTGTAGAGATTTTGCTTATTGCTAATTATTGCCACCCTGATAAAGCACCTTGTCATAGTCTTGGAGTTTATGCCAAGACAAGTCTTCCTTTGAGAAAGCTTTGTAACTCAGAGGATCCGAGGCATGAGTATCTTGCCTTCATTGCGCCCTTACAGAAAACTACTCTTCTTTCATTTTTACTATAACGCACTCCATCAACTAATGCGGATATTTTCAATGTTCTTTATGACTAAATCGATTTTTTTCTACAAGGTCACCGTTTTGGTGACTTCAAAGTGCGCAATGTTGACTGGCTTGTGCACTAACGCACCACTGATCTCTCCCGTCAGGCAGATGAGAATTTTGCTGTCTCTCACAATCTTAGTCAAATTGTCATTTATCCTACCAGAGTGCTTTACCGAGCAGGGAATCTCCTTGACCTGTTTCTCACCTCAAATCCAACTAGCTATTCACACAAAGTTACTTCTCTGCTGGGCACTTCTGATCACTGTGTTATCACAATTTCTGGCAAACAAACTTACTCCACTCCGTCTGCGCCTTTTCATAGAAAAGTTTATCAATTCTCCAAAGCTGACTGGTGTGGATTCCGTACTTTTCTTAGTCAAGTTCAAGCTGAAAATCTTATTCTTTCTAAGGACGCCCACAAGTCGGCGCAAGAACTAACAGAGTGGCTTCAGATAGGGCTGTTGGTCTGCATTCCTCACCGTACTTTCCAAGTGAAAACCCATTACCAACCTTGGTTTACACCAGAATGTGCAGCTGCAACCTCCAGCATGACCACTTTTTCCATAAGTACACGCGTGACAGTGCCGCTGGCAATCTTGACTTGTATAAGACCGCACGAAGAAATTGCATGGAAACCATACATCAGGCCAAAAGCCGTTATGCTCGGCAAGTGCGGAAATCCATTGCTACCCAAAAGCTTAGCTCTCAGGATTTCTGGTGGATCTTCAACAGTGTCACCAATAGGAACAAATCCTCTATCTCAGCACTTCGTCATGCCGAAGTCAGTACTTCTATGGCGACAACCTCAGCAGACAAAGCCAAGCTTCTTTGGCAGGAGTTTGCGAAGAATTCATCATTGGATGATGGAGGTCGAAGTCGGTCTTCAATTTCCACGCTCACTGATGAAACACTTAACCCTCCTTCAGTCACAGTCTGATACGTCAAAAAAGATCATCGCATGTCTCGATAGCTCTAAGTCAAGTGAACTAGATGGTATCCCATTTTCGGTCTTCAAGCTCCTTTCACCTGAGTTTTCCCCACTTTTATCCAAACTTTTCAGCAGATGTCTATCCACCGGTGAGTTCCCCTCATTTTTGAAAGTAGCTTCGGTGGTTTCAATTTCAAAGAAAGGTTCTGACTCAGCATCTCTTCCATTTAGTTACCGTCATATCAGCCTACTTCCAATTACTGGCAACATTTTTGAAGCAGTGATTAACCAACATATTGCTAAACTTCCTTGAAACTCATAACCTTCTCTCAGAAGAACAACACGGCTTCAGGCACTCTCGACCAACTGCAGATCTTCTTTCAGATGTTCAAAACTTCTTTCAGAACATGTGAGTCGTGTTCAGGGATTCCATCACATTCCCTAGATTAATGGTTACCAGAGAATTTGTCATGTAAACCGTACATCCATTTCATCAGCAAGCAGGCAGCTCAACGCATTGGTAGCCTCTATCGTGCCAGCAGCTTTCTTCTACCACACTGTCTGCTACTTTACATAGTCCAGTATTTGTCTTTTGATGGAGTTTTGCTGTCATCTGTGTTGGTCTGTCTTCCTCGGCAGGTGCATCAACGCTTTCAGAAGAGGTTGCCTACCTCTATCTTGGTGAAAGCTGCGAGTGTGTGCTGAAGGTTTCCAGACTTCTAGCTTACTATTGTCATCGTGTCTTTGGTGGAGAAGTGATGAGCAAAAATAAGAGCATGGGGTCGGCACGAAATATTTACTACTGCGTGCAGCAATAATAAGCAACGTTTGTAGCAAAAATTTGATGCAATTTTATAGTAATTTGAAATTTGAAACACAGTCGTCACAGGAACCCTCGCACAACAAATCATAGGAGTACTGAGCATTTTCAAAGTACTGCTTTTCATTTGGCCCCTCCGATTTTTTAAAAGCAACTGTTTATCAAGCACATATCAACGTCGAGTTAGGGTTGGATGAAAAATATGGAATATAAACAGAAAATGTAGAGACATGAGGCATGGAAATAAATATCTTGTGTCAACAAAAGCCCGTTAAATTATTTTCTCCTTTCATGACAATAATGGAATAGCATTTGATTAATCTTCGATTTCGCTTTTCTTCATCGCATTTTTCCAAACCACATTATCCTACTTCTGCATAATCTACGTCTGCTTCTCTCAAACCTCTCTCACGTTTGGAGAAGAGAAGATTTGTAGTCCATCAAATAATTGTACAATTGCACTAAAATCCACGAATTTTAGGTAAAACATTCATTTATCCCATAGAAATAAACTGTTTATCTGAAGTTCGCTAGAATGGAAATTGACTCAAGGTCGCGGCACATCCGGGGGAACTAAGTTGGGGTATGAAGAACCAATTAAAACCTTCGATTTATTCATGTGACTGATTCTAACCCAATGATACAGACGTTGGCAGGTGCATCTAAGTGAAAATGCGTGCGATTTATGTGCCGTTATTGTGCATTGCATGAAGCTTAATTTCCATTCTAGAGGTTTTATTGTTGTCAATTTCTATAATTTATCCCTACTTTTTATAGGGATTCCAAGCAGCTTGTTATTACTACATGCACTATTTTATGATAACGACATAAACAGTTCGCTGTCTTTTATAATCACTTACACTATTGAAGAAACTGCGTGCAAGGTGTATTTTTATCCAGAAATCCAGCATCCCTATTTTTATCTAGAAATTGAAGTGACTAAGAATGCAAGCTTTGATTAACGACAATATGAAGAATATATTTCTTGATATCTCACATGTTGTCAGTTTTTGTCAAAATATCGGTACACTGTCTACGGAATGCATCGAGACATTCCTGATCAGTAGATTGTCTTCATTCATTATATTACAGAAATGCGCAGATCACGCGGCTATGCTGACATGCTTCAGTCATTACGCTTCCAGTGACAAGCAGATTCGGTCTTCAAGGTTAGTTTTCTACCCATGTAATTACATGTATATTGTAATGATGCAAATGAAAACAATAAGTGCGAAATGATCATTTCAAACAGTCAATGATCAAAGATGTGGACGGATTTGGACTCAGTGACTTTCAACACCACCGAGTTCCCGAGTCCGTCCCAAAACTTCATGCGGTAAACAGTATTTCGCCCGTAGACACTTTCTATTTCGCGCTAACATAGATCAATGATGTCTGTAAATTAAGTTTTATGTTCATTTTGTTGGCGTCCATTTATAGATGCAATGCAGGAAGGAATGCTTTTTTTCTACCAGGCGGTTGTTAAGTAATTTTATTATCCTTTGATTTAATAATTTCAATTAAAAGTACTTATTGGACAAGTTAATGGACGTCATTACTTGAACAAACCAAGTATGTCTTATAACAATGAGGTTCATGACCTAATTAATAAAATTTGCGGTGCCATAAAGTACAAAAAGCAGCACATAGATAATGTCCTTATATTCAAACAATCTGAACTCATTACTAATTAGACTCATATCTAGTCAACGGTATTTGACATCTGCTTTGACCAGATTCTCTTCTCACTATCGTCGTGGATGCGGTTATGGATCTGAATTTTCCTCTCCAATTTTACAACTAAGTGTGATTTTCTACTTTGAATGTAACCATTTAATGACTACTGAATATCATGCCTACTATGTGAAAAATCTGTATAATATTAATCCAGATAATGCATTATAGTACACGTAGTTTCAGTTCGAATATAACACCGGAACCTTCAGTTGCGACCAAAAGTCTGTCCACTACCAGGAAACAAAGATAAGATGACATTTGCACTTTGCAGTTCAGATAGTTAATGTGACTTTCGTGCACCAGTATGTCATAATCCACTTATTTTGAAGTGCACCACTAAACAGTTTAGACACCCCAGAAGCACAAAACAACAATGACAATTTAAGGCTCCAGTACAAACAACACACTGAAACTCGGAATTGGTTCAATGGTCGGTCCACTTAGTCGGCGGTCTTAATAGCAGCACTTCTATAGTCTATAAAATGCGATAAATATTGAAATTATCTTACTTGATGAGCGTCAAGGTCGATGATCATAGCTTTCTTCACTTGCTCGCTACGATGCTCAAACAGAAAGTTGATGGCGAGCGTGATGTCAGCATACACACAGAAACCTCCACCTTGAGAACCAGAGCAATGATGGAAACCACCGCCAACATTGATAGCCCAGCCTCTCTCCAATGCCAGTTTGGCAGCCAGAATCGAACCTCCCGTTTGATATCGGAAAGGTTTCAAAACTTTCTTTTCCACCAAACAATTAGGCATCAAAGTGACAGGACAAACTTCTGTTATCATTGCAACATTGTATGAGCGCTGAAACAAGAAGAAATTCAAATACGTCGCATGGGTGACATATTCACATCTATTTTTAAAATTCGTGAAATTTGGCAGCAAATTGTTTGATAAGCAGGACTTATTAAATAAAATATCGCAGTCAATAAAATTAAGTTTAACATAGCATTTTTCTAATTTTCGATAAACTGATTTTGTTTCATTGTTGGAGAACTTAAATGCAATTCTTGCAAGCCACTTTGTTATAGCAAAACCGACATCTATAAACATCCGACATTATATACCTTGTACACATCCGAAGCGTTGGCTTTGCTATAATGAAATGGTTTGCAAGAATTGCATTTAAGCTCTCCAACAATGAAACAAAATCAGTTTATCGAAAATTAGAAAAATGTTATGTTAAACTTAATTATATTGACTGTGATATTTTATTTAATAATTTATTTTTAAATATTGAACGTTCAATTTTTGGCCAATAGAGTAGTTGCTGTCCGTTCTCCTCAGTGACAGCCATTGAGATGGGACTCATAGGTCGCTGGGTGCCCAATAAGCCGAAAAATTTTCAATGTCAATTGGAATGTCAATGTACAAAATTGATTATTTGAGTGTAGTATTTTGACTCCCTGAATGTTTTAAAACATTGGTTTAGTAAACTTGTCATTCAGAGAGATTAGGTTTTCAAGATATCAAGATAACTTTATTCTCATTATCAAACGTCACATTTGTACCTTCTACATCGTATTTAAGTTTATCAGCATGACATTTTTAGAAGCTACTAAGGAAGTACCTCAGTTGGTAAAGCGACAGGTTCGGATAACATGGTTGGGTCATGGGTTCGAGTCCTACCAGTCTCACATCTTCCGATGGCAATTTGATCTATCGCTCATCTTGTTTCATTCATTGCTCTTAACTTTTTTATTAGATTAAATTTTCGAAAAATAGAATTTTAGATAGTCATTAATTCACAACATATCTTTTTTTGATTTTGTTACTCCCCGATCGATATTTGAAAAAGCAAAAGAAATGGGCGATCCAAATGCAAGATGCATTCAAATTCATACACAGTTACTGATGATCATGACTCATGAGTCTTCTCAAGCTGTCATCGGCAATGTTAGGAAAACAGAAAGTAGACTGGCAGAAACTTAGGCAAACTGGTGCTTCCGTGGCCTCTGCAGTTCCTGTGCTCGAAAATTGGTTGTGGAATATAAAAGTTACTGGGTTCTCGGTACCCACAGAGACGCTGACAACTTGGGGTCACTTGTTGAACCTCGTCGACGTCCTAGTAGTAATGATGTAGAATTAACCCGCGTCGGTTGGAAAAATCTGTCAATAATCAAAGTGAGATTGCCCCTTTTTTGAACGAAACTAGCAATTAAGTGTCATGTGATGCGATCATTCACAAGAAATTTTCTTTTCACAAAGAGCAACCTGCTTCTACGATAAGTAAGAAAGTTCCCAGTTCAGGAAAGTGGTTGTGATCATGGTCGTTATGTTTGCTTTAAAGGGCTAATAAGTTAGCTACTCGTACTTGTCTCAGTAGGGCAAAAACAGTTTTACTGCCGGCAAGTCTCATCAGGTCTCACATGAAATCCTAATGAAACCTTTGAATGCATAGTAATTCTCCAAAGTATCACTTTGTCCTGACTGTAAGTCTGTCTCTCACTGATTTCACTTTATCGATAATGTGTGTTATCTTTCTTGAATTGCCATGTTCTCACATGCTTCCATGAGAGTCCGTCTTGGAATCCAAAACTTGATGCGAGTTAGTGAAGATACGTGTACATCCTACCTGGCAACGAAATTTCATTTGAACAGGAATTCCAATTTGTGGCGATTGGAAATATGTATGGAAAGCCCACGTGGACACCCATTGCCTTCAGCTAGTACAAATTCAAACTCAGAAATTTTCTCATCAACCTGCATGTCAAATTTTTTTGTTGCGATCGTCTGGATTATTTTACTTCATTATTATTAATGATTTTAAGAGTCCTCTACCTGCCCTCGTAACCGATTAGGACGAAATCCTTTTTCAATGGGGCCGAGTAATGGTCAGTCATCTGTTCACATGAATTATAATATTCACAATTTTAAAGTATGATACGCACTCGTAATTGCTGCCTGTCGAATGTGACTGCTTAAAATCGTGGGATTCTCAAGGAGCGATAATTGAATCACATGGGATGGAATGGGCCTGGGAATAAAAAATCGTCCCATAGATGGACATCACTAGTCACCTCCCAGTTGAAGATTATCTTATGAGATGACGACGAGTGTTTTAGTGATCGAGTTCTCAGTTAAGAATAATAATCAAAACGATCCGCCGAGGTTGTCAAGCCTAAATCCTATCCAAGCGTGCAAATCATGATGCAAATATCAAATAACAGAAATGGATTAACTACTTAGCTTTAAAAAAAATAAAGCATTCGATTATTATTATTTTGACGTAGTTCAAAACTATTCTTTCCCTTATATTTTGCATTTTTTTGCCATCCTAGTAAAGAAACAATGCGGCTCTACAAGCAATCAGTCTAAACATTACGACTCTAATTTTAGTTCTCACTTTGCTTACCATTCGAGCATTTATATCAGAGAATACCAACTATTGATAGCTAAAAATTTAGTTCTTAAGTTCACATTATTGAGTGAAATAAACAGAGCTCGCTATCGGAATGTATATTGCCAAGATGTAAAATCAAGCCATGAAGCTTCATGTGAAAGTATAGAGACATACAATAAATATTTACTGTTCGCAAATCGACATTGTTTATTAAGTGCGTGACCGATCAACTGAGCATGATCAAATATACCTGCTACATCTTTTAATACTGCGGCCAATAGTTAACATTCACCATAGAGTACATCCAAATGATTAGCGCTTCGCCATGATGTTTCATTAGCACATGTGCGTTATGATATTTCATTAGGCCATGTAGCCCCCTCACTGGAGCACATAGAGGACGATCGATTTTGAAGACAATATTTTGGATTAATCAAAAACTAAAGGAAGCTAATGGAATTAATCAAAAACGAAAGGTCGCAAGACGACATTTCTACAATTAATGTGATCAATTGAAGTTGATTACAACGATTTGATTTTGATGCGATCGTTATTGGGAACCACTTTACTCCCTCTTTCTGCCATCGACTGATAGCATTTTGATGACCACTCCTCAAGACCAATTACATGATTGTTGAACGATCACTAATGCAGTTTCTTTTTAATGTCAAAAAATGTTTTTCTGTCAAAATATGAAACAAGAGAAGTTTTAAGATTATACAGCTGCAAGACAAATTTTGTTATCAATCTTCTGAAAACAATTCAGAGATTGACATAGACCCATTTTACCTTGAAAGCATGGATTTTAGATGTTTGTTTAATCAATAAAGTCACAATATTTACCTTCCAGTGTCTATTCAAAGTTTTTACACCAGATGCTAGCACAGCAATTCTAAAAATTCAGTCAGATCAACAAATGATCCGAATAATTTGTGATTTATTCTTTCGAAATAAATTATAATTGATTGTGGCATACGGGAGGTAATTGGTCATAGCCGTTTGTAGTGAAAAGTCTCTCCCACTGTTTTTATCCACTTGTAATTCAAACTAAAAGTAGAAGGTAAAACTATTTACAAAGGCAGACGTTTCGTGACTCTGTCACAGCCTCAGTGCCAGTAAAATCAGAAGTGACTCTGAAGTGATTCACTTATCATTTTACTGGCACTGAGGCCGTGATGAGGCTGTGACAGAGTCATGAAACGTCTGCCTTTGTAAATAGTTTTACTTTCTACTTATATTTTGAATTACAAGTGGATAAAAACAGTGGGAGAGACTTTTCACTACAATACTATTTTACTGATTTTGAAACCGTAAATGTATAATTTCCATGGATTGATCATCTTCATTTTCATTTTTGTTGTGTTGCACAGGAATGAATTGTCCTCACCTGTTCCATGACCTTCAAAGTGCGATGATGAAATTTGCGTCTGAATCGATCACAAAAAAATGTGGGACTATCAACCGACTGTGAATTGCTTGGTGATTTATCATTTTCTAACATTTTATCGACACAATATAAAGGTGACGCATTTCATTGAAATATCTGATACAATATTTAAGCCATAATATATACTATCCAGTATTTATTCCAAGTTTTTCCACTAGACGTTTGCGCGGCAATTCTAAAATTCTTCGAGCATTGAATCACTCGCTTTTTATTCTTTCGAACTAAATTACAAATTCTCTGTCGATGAAGTGCGCGCTCACCAAATATACATGTACACACTCGCATATACAATGCGCCTATCTATGCTGCTCTTCAAACGCGAGCATTTTTCCAACAAAATGATATAAATATTTTTGACTGGTCTTCCTGCAATTCTGATGTGAACCCCATCGAAATTAGGTAGGGTAGAATGTAACTGAAGTATGAAAATCTGGCTAACAGTTACGAACGTTTTGCAACTACAGACGAAATTCGGAGAGATCTCATGGAAGTACGAAGCTTTTGGAAATCTCTATATTTATTCAATGACTGATCGCGTGGGAAAACTCATCCGTGTTCACTGAGACATCACAAGATTTCAACATTTTGTTATTGTGACACATACTGCTTCTGATCATTATCATGACATTCAGTCACTGAAACGATTTCATGTCAAATGAACCAGAGGCGAGTCTTAAATAAATCCTTTTTACCGGGTGCTACATTTTTCCATGACTGTATACACAACAATGAACAACAATACAACAGTAAAAATTTTCTATATCTTCAATGAAGCCACACATATACTGGATGAATGAAATATCATCGAGACAACAATCCCGTTTCAGCTAGTATTCACAGGTCAGTTGTAATAAGCAACAACTTGTTCTAACAGCTACAATCTCTTTAGAATTGCAACACTTGTCATTTAGCTTACTAACTGAATGTTCGAATCCTGGTCAGACGAGTTGAGGTGGCGAAGATAGGATGTCACCATCCACTTGCACTTTATTTGAGTCATATCTATGTCAATCTGATAACAAACTCAGCAACAGTTGTCAGAAACGTCTCTATAGACTGCTTCAACATCTCCATGAATGAATCGCACCACTACATTGGTACGAATCTAAATCCTATCATGTCCGACCCTCTCGATTCCTCCTCTGATGACCTTTCTACCTCAGTACCAAAAGCTGAGATGATCTAACTTGCTTGAAACGTTTCTAATATGGAATGATTCATCGTTGAACTTCTGGTACTTAATTTCAACTTAACTGTCTGTTGCATATAATTTCAATGAGAGTCCAGACGTTCATTCATATTCATAACAATTAATTGTATTCACTTTACTTAATCCAAGAGTCGACGGTCAAGAGGCTCGCGATGAATGTGCCCGTGTCAGACTGGGAGGATATTTCGTGTCTTGCATTATCCACCGGTTATTAAGCCCAATCGTAGATAGATGGGCTCACTTATCATCGATTCATAATACATTTCTTAAGATACAGTGTGCAGGTATCACCTACAAATCAAGTACAGATAACTGATCAGGAGGAAGCAGCTTCCTTACACAGTGGGCGTCAAGTATTCATCGACAGTCTAAATGCTGAGTTGAGATGAAATCCTATATTCAACACTACGATTTAAGGTAAAATTAATGAAACATAGTCATTTTAATCAAGAATTTGTAATTTTATAAGAATTGTTGGTTATCCGACCATTCTAAATCACAATTTAAGAATACATTATAAGATCAACATCGTCGATTTTCAAACACTGCACATGAAAACTTGTAACACAAAAAATATGTAACATATTTTATCTTTTGAATGAGAAAATGCCAATATGAGAGATATATGCTCGTACCTGCAATTCAAGAGAGGAGAAATGCCAATATCGTAAATTTTTATTCTTGCAAGTAGATAACTTTACTGCAACATCCTCTACAATCATCATATTTGACACTTAAATTACTCTTATGTTAACATTAACTTTCCTCTATCCTGTGATCCTGTCCCAATGACATGTTGCCGATATAATTTTCATTACGATCGTACGATGATTTATCGTATATCTACTATAATTTTGAAATTCAATACCTTGTTAACTAAAGCTGATATCCCTTTTATCACCTGATGAGACCTGAGTAGACGATAACCCTCATACAAAAATGAGAAGATATTTACTTTTACTTAAACATCATGCTATTCAAGCGGAACTACAAACTTCTTTCTAACTAACACAAAATATTGGGCAAACCTTGAGAAAAAATTGAGTCGAACTTTGCTTGAGAATGATTCAATTGAAGCTAAATTGAAACAGGTAAAAAAGGGTAAATTATGATTTCAATGGAATAAGTAAGAAAATATTATTTACTTGATAAATAGAGAAGAAATCGAGTAAACAGACGATGGAAATCCTTTTGAAAGCTTACGATCTAAACAAAGTATCAGTTAAGTAGGAATTGGTCACCTGCAGTCACCTGTCACACATCATTACACGCTACACACTATGAATTACAAAGCCGGGCGAGTGGAAAGATGTGACTCAAGTCTGGCAATATTTCTGAAAACAGTGGAACATCTAATACCACATTCAAGTTCGTGTCGGCACACTCGCTAGTGAACATGACGTGAACGCAGGAAGAGAAGTAGATATCGAGTTGTTCGTCGCAGCAAAAGGCATAAGTGAAAAATGTACTGTAGCACTAAGACAAGCCACAGTAAATTGCAGTAATAGTAGTCAGAATGATTGTAATCGGTAGTAAGCAGTTCAAAGAAAGAAGACGTGGAATCATTTCTCAGTTGAAGCTGTTTAGCTTTGATATTATTACTTCCTCACTGAGGGTTTGGACGGCGCTGACAAAGTCAGACTGTAGCTGGAGCATTTTGATACTTTTAATCCGGATGCTTTTCCTGTCGACTTCCGATGACACTTTAGGGGCTCGACCTTTATATCAAAGAATCGCTAAGTCAAACACTTTACCACTGTGCCGTGCAGAGTGCTCTAAAGCATTCTCAGCTGAGATATGGTACATTTGAGAGGGTAGAAAATTTCTCCACTATTACAACTAAATTGGGGAGGAATGTATATGGCACCATTTAGTGACTGAAACAGTGGATCATTCTCAAAATTTGATACTAGGATGATCCGATATGGACTGATGATTATATAGTATGTATGATGCCTCATAAGGGAAGACCTGAACAAGCCAAATAAATCAAAAGATATCATCGTAGCGTTAGTTAGCAAAAATCTTTGGTTTCAGAGATTATGCACTTCGTGCTTACCATGTTCAGATTATGGGTAGAAAAATCGCACTTCTAACTTACGTTCAGGCGTCAGCTTTGATTGCGTGCGTCCATTAAACATGTAGCTGACTTGGAGATAAAAATTCCAAAGTCACCGTGAACTCTTATCGCTTTTGATATCACTCATTTCCGTGCATATACTGCTTTCGATAAGCAAAGCTATTTTAATCGCTGACTGGGCAAATAAGTACAAGTTCAAGTAAAAACTAATTCCATTTTACTCAATCGGTGATGCGCGGTTTGTTTTCATTCATCGTAGTCATAGGCGGCACATATGTACCAAATGCAGGCTCGAGGTTACGGGGGAAAGCGTCTATCATTGATTCCCTTGCCTCCTCTGCTAAAAAGTCAACATCGATCCAACAAGCACTGCACTTCAAAGGCAAGCATGAAACTAACGGTGGGTACTTGTCGGAACAGTAAATTTCTGTGAGTATTCTATCAATATATATTTCAACTTACTGTGAAAATCAATGTATAAAGAACGAATTTTTGAATTAGATGCTTGTGGAACTCACATTATGTCCAATTGTGGAATGACCTGGTCATTTCCAGAATCAGTTATGAATAAAATTACTAAAATTCTAAAGAATTGGCTTATCACAAATACGGTAAGAATCGACCTACCTCAGCAAATGAAATAGTAGTGATTTAATGATGTATGAAGTAAATGACGATTTGAATTTTTCGTCTTGAACGATATCGAGAAGCATGCACTTCGAGACATCAACGCTTTACAAATTTTCAAAAGACATGCAAGCGATTGCTACGTATTTGCAGGTGGCTGTAGAAGGCCAAACAATCTTGAGCGCACACAACAGTGATAAGATATCTATACTATTGTCCTCTCTAGACTTACAAAGGACAATAGATAGCTTGGATGGCACCAGTCTGGACTATGGCAGCGAGTCTAGCTCAGGACTTGTCTGTCGGCTGTGAATCTATATCTTGAGATAACTCGAGTCCTAACATAAATGCGACATATATTTTTCACGCAGAGTAAGATCCACTATTGAGTATGACTGACATTGAATTACTAAAAAGCGTGAAGACGGCATGAAAGAAAATTGCAAGATTTAATCCTGTGACCAATGGTTCATGATTCTCGTTCCCATTTTCGAATGATGGATCTTCATAATCCACTGCAAACGATTCTGAACAGAGCGATATTCCAACATGCATCTAAAATATTCTACAGGCATTTTTGTGATTGGTTGGCTATGCCATTGATTTTCAAAAATTGATGATCGTTGTGAATGAATTATCTTTCAGGTTCATAGAGGACAACAGGTTCGCGCTGCAAAACACCCACATGTATTATTTCTCAATTTATCAAGAATTTTCTGTTCTTTTCGCTACACCTTCATGACTAATCGTCAACAATTAAAACTGCAATACATCAGTTCTGTAACAATGCAATGATACGATGATATATGCTGTTTGGTACATCCCACGCAAAAAATGTCAAGTATCGAAGGTTCATTCTAATGAGTCCACAAACAGATTAGCTAACCATATCACATAAAATGACACATTCACAGATCACTAAGCTTTGAATCATTATTGCCTTCACTATAAATACAAGTTGAAGATTGACATGTCCGCTCTCGATATCGAACAATCCGACCTTTATGGATACATTCAGTTTAACTCTTTTATGAAAGGTAGAGAGATCACGGACAGGTCAAGTTGGCTTTATATTTAAGAGTAATTAATTTAAGAGTATTTAAGAGATTTATTGCTGCCTTGCCTTGAGAAAGGGTCTGGACCCGAAACGTCGGCTGTGTACATATTTTTTATTCGTAATTATTTGTGGCATTAAATTACTCGGGAGAGAAAGCTGATTTTTTTCACATCATTGATTCATTATGGTCCTCCCGCCTTCAGCCATCTCTTATCTTAAGAGTAACAGGAAAATCAGTGCACGCACAACACATTTGACATGCTGAATAACAATAATTCAATAAAATATTCAAACATGCAATTTCTTGATGAGTTTAGTAGCTATCAGGACACAAGGGGGAGGGGGCATGACCTGGTTAACCCTCCTTGGGCACACCCTTGATAGTGGTCAAGACTCACACAAATGTGTGAAAACATATTCATTAATCCCTGCTTGCAGATATACGACTTATCTCTGACGTTCAATGGGTTTCCTAATTGTCTTCTTGTATGTTCATTGTCTGATGTCTCGTGATTGTGTGATAATGTAGTATGAAAATGAATCGCATGCAGACGTCATAACAATCACTCAGCAAGAGACTCCCTACAAAATACAACACTGCATTCTAAATATGGCAGCAAGTTTACAAGCGCATCAGTGTCAGACAAAGTGAAATCAATGAAAGCGGAAGTTGTTGATTTGTAGTCGACAATTAGTCATCAGATACTTGGCACTTGAAAGTCAAATTATTACATATACTGAAGTAGTTTCATACAAATTATATATCACAATCGAATTCGCTGCCTTGTGCAGTGGTCGAACCGAAATGGACTTTACTTGAATATTTATAAAGTGTTGTTATGTTTTGGACATTCTTTTAACTAAAAAGAATTCAATAGTCGATTATTTCCACAAAGCTATAGTGCAGCAGCTCGAAATCATTGGGCTTTCTGCGTCCCTAAATGACATTATTCGCCTTGCTATAAGCAAGTAACCAAGTGTCAGGTTCTCGACAATTACTTTCCCGAAGGAATCGATCGTATGCGCAAAGTAGAGGAGTCCTGGATGAGACATTCATTGAAAATTTTGCTTTTTTCAAAAGCTTTATGGAAATCCGTTAAGAAAGTTGGCAGATGGAATTCGATGCAGCATCGTGTTTTTTCTATTTTCAGTCCATTTTTACGATGATAATGACGATGAGGAAATTACACTACCGGATGAATTACCCCATTTGAATCCCCATCTTTCTATTGATAATGTTGAATACCAGCTTCGCACTTTGAAAAGGAAATCTATAGGGCCCGATAGTTTATCCCATTGGATTTTTCGAAACTTTTCCATGACATTTGCCCCCGTGGTGGCATTTCCTCTCAATCTAAGTCTTGCCGATTCTGTTGTCCGAGAGTGTTTGAAGCGCGCTCATGTGACACTTATGCCCAAATGTGACCATCCTCGACATGTTGGTGATTATCGACCGATTTCGAAATTACCAATATTAGCTAGGATTTTCGAAAAATTGGTGTGTTGCAAGTGATTGATTCCTGATGTAAGAAGCAAGCTTTTATGCAATCAATTTGCCTACTTGTCCGGAGCCGGAAGGGAACCACTAATGCGCTGACGGCAACCTATCTTCATATTCTACGATATTTGGACCACAATCTGGCGGTGTGCGTGTAATCGAAGCGAAATGGACTTTATTTGAATATTTTCACAAAGTGTTGTGTTTTGGACGTTCTTACTTAAAGGAATTTAATAGTCGATTACTTTAACTTGTGTGAAAATACCAGTTAAAAGAATGTTCATTCATGGAATGTTTTGGGATGTCATTTGTCCTCAGATGTGAAATTTTGTTCTTGAAAATGCGTTAAAAATAAAAGATTTGGGTGTCTATTTCACGCATAATTTGTCTTTTAATCATCACATTGCCTTCGTTGTCAGCAAAGCTTTTCGTATGCTTGGCTTCGTTAAAAGAGTAACAAAGAATTTCAATGACATCACTGTTTTGAAAGTATTGTATAATTCATACATGTGCTCTTGTTTGGATTATTGCAATGTTCACCAGCTTGGTCTCCCAGCGCAAATTGTATGATAAAGAAAATTGAGTGTGTACAAATACTCTTTGTAAAACATCTGTGTTTTCAGACCGGTGTGATATACCACAGTAGTTCTTATGCAGATATTTGTAAATATTTTTGTCTTACGACTTTGTAAAGGAGTCGTGATATCATTGATGTTTTACTATTCTATGAAATTGTGAATAATAAGAGACAATGCAGTCATCTAGCCGCCTCGATCTATTACTATGTACCGCAGCGGCGAACCAGGCACACCGAACTTTTCAACACTAAAAGGAAAAGCCGCTTGCTTGTTCGAAAGCAAGATTTCATTCCAAGAGTTACCCGATGTGCTAATGAGCTGAGTAACATTGATTTCTTTTTTGTGAATTCTTCAAGTTTAAAGCTTCTTTTCCATGACTGCTTATAGTGATGTAATGTTCTTATCTTTTACTGTATTTTATCGTATGTGATTTTATGTGAGCCTCTGTGATCGTAAATGATCGTATATGTGAGTCTTTTACATGACTACTTATAGTGATGCACTGTTCTTATCTTTTACTGTATTTTATCGTATGTGATTTTATGTGTGTCTTTTACATGACTACTTATAATGATGTACTGTTCTTATCTTTTACTGTATTTTATCGTATGTGATTTTAATCATCTGTGTAATGATGACTGTTATTCGCTATTATGCTGTTACCATCTTCTTGAATAAATACAAATACAAATGGAACAAACATATTGATTACCTCATAAAGAAAGCATCTAAACGCCTTTTCTCCTTCTACACTTAAAGAGAGTTGAAGCATTCTCGCGTGATTTTCATGGCTTATTGCAGCCTCAAACGCCCAATTTTGCTGTATTGTCATCCACCCCTTATAATGCTTCTAAATATTTACTGAAACGACTTTCGCGTGTTGAAAGGAGAGTTTTGCGCATTATAGATGATGATGAATATACCAATGAGACTCTGATTGCCACGGGAGATCGTATCTCTAAAAAATCTTCAATGATGCTGCCTTGAACCACTTCGGGAATTTTTTCTCCATCGTGACGTTATTACCACCAGCAACATGTCCAAATTGAAACGACCTAAGACGAATACTGAACGCTCTTCAAATTCTTTTATTAGATCTTGTTTTCTATTCACATCAGCACCTATGTATTTTTCTTAAATTGTGTTTTTGCTCGCATTATTTGTGATGTGCTCAACGTCCTTGTGAGGCAAATAAAGATCTTTCAATTTCTATTTGTATTTGTGTTACTACATTATTGCAAGCTTAACAAGCTACAGGCCTAGATAACCGTGTCGTATATTCAAGTCCTACCATTTCCACATCTTCTCCATCACAATTTGATCTATCTTCAATCTCATTTCATTCGCTGCTAACCAATCAAGAAAGAAAGAGTAAGAATTTGAAAAGCCACTGCTGGTTGTTGTTATGAGGTATTGAATCGCAAATTTTCGAAGTTAATTTTTTCTTTCAGGAACTGTTACACCGATAAAGAAAAGCCTTCGGCGTATTCGGTGCGAATATTATCCTGTATATCCTTTAAAAATGCTGCCCAAGAGAATTTTGAATTATCTAGACAGCTTATTGCTGCAATTGTCGCGAAGACCATCATCTTACCCTATGTAATTTTCTTGAATTTAACCCCCAATGGGTACATTCATTACTATTCCTGCTAATTCAAGAAGAAATTTTCAGTCGGTGAAATATTCGCTGATTACCGTTTCACCATTAAAACATTACGAATATGTGTTTTATTTGCTTTTATTGAATAGACTGATTGGAAATTGCAATTCGACATTTTAGTATCACTCATTCATTCATCTGCCAAGGCCATTCGATTGGTACTTTTTGAAGATATCTGAGTTGCAACCAGCAATAGCTACATATTATTTCAGAGTTTAACTATAGACTCCTAGATACCATGGGCTACTTATACATATTATTCTACTTATTCATATTATTTAGGAATCTATGATTTAACATTCAATAACATACAAAAGCACTATCATCCATTATCCAATAACTTCGACCTTGTTAGTAGATCACAAAACAATACACGTGTACAAATACGGCGCTGACTAATATCCTCTCTTCTCTCATCAGCTTATACTAGATTAGGTATCACTCAAGATTTCCGTGGCACGACGGTCAAGTACTTGAACTAACGATCCTCCGGTCGTGTGGTCGAGTCCCGAAGTTGTCTGTGGAAGTCGGCATGAAGGGAACCCAGGATACAAGTACAGGGGTGGGCCGCCATGTTTGGATCTGTGACACATTTTGTCACATCTTGATGCTAGACATTTGTCACGCTTTGTCACATGCAAATTGACATAAAAGTCACATTTTGTCACATGTTGATGAAAACACATGGTCAAAATTTGACATATGCCGGTGCACAGAGGATTGGCAGTTATCAATTTTGCCTTAGAGACTGATTTTTTTAAGTAGAGCATTTAACGTAATATTCCTAATATATATCAAAAGGGGCTATAACGAGACAAAATCGAGAAAAATCGTTATTTTATTAATTATTACTAATTATTATCTATATTGTTCCTTATGGGTGGTCTCCGTGACACAGTGGTTAAGTGCTTGGCCTAGAGATCTTTCGGTCCAGAGGTCGAGCCCCGAAAGTGTCATTGGAAGTAGTGAGGAAGGGCTTCCGTACTAAAAAATCACAAATCTCCAGATTAGAGTCTGACTTATGTCAGCACCGTCCAAGCCTTCAATATGGGAGAGTAGCAACGTTAAACCATCATTTCATTCCCATGGAAAATTGCAATTGAAGGTGTACAACATTTATATTATCACCCCCGAGATTTGGGGTAATAACGAAACACAGCATCGGTAAAACCGGGACACATTCAACTTTTACTTTAACTGAAAAAAATTGCACTCAAACCTTGTAGTCTTATTACAATTGATTATTTTCATAGCTTCAAATTCATTTATGATTCATTACTTGGCAAACATGATTGCATAATAAACACGTACTCGAAAGATGTTTCACAATGTGAATTCACAGACCATCTTATTTAACTGAAAAGAGGAAGTATACATTCACAGTGACTCCTACGATTTGGACATGACAATCAAGAAACATATGACCACAAATAATGAATGTTACACCTTTTCCAAGTCATTAGTAGAAATACGCAATTCAATAGCGGTGATCTCAAGTCAATAGTAGATCCGCTCAAATCAGCAACGGGAATCTCAAATCATTAATAGAAATTCTATTCTATCTCAAGTCAACAGTAGATCTACCCAATTCAACAACGGAAGGCAAAAATCAACAATAGATGTTGGGATCTTTTGTCATGCTTTAAAATTTACGGGCCAGTTTGTGCCTCTTTATAATGGATATGGAGTTGCAATTACGGATTCATTAATGTTTTTACTTGATTGAGCACTATTTCGTTTTACAGACAAAAGTTTAATAGCAAATGGAAGACATAAGAAGCATGCATGTAATGTAGCCCCCAGGATTCGAAGCTGCAAAGAATGAATTTTAGAATTTTTGTTCTAGTCATGTAGGCTGTGTTTAGAGACAGTTCGTCCTGATCGCTGATAATGAAAAGCAACAGTGTGGGTATGTGAAAAAATCTGTCTATAATTTTCAATAGAAACAATAGAATAAAAATATGCTGAACATAAATCATGATGAACGACATAACACTGAAAATTTCTACTGATGCATTTACATATCTCAATATATTATGTCTTCTTCTCTCAACGCACGACCGTAATACGTCTGCATATGTGAAAACCATCGGTCACATTTATAAGCCGTTATTTCGGCAACGTTCTGCTCAGTTAATTGCATTAGAGTTGCAAGTCTTTGGGGGTGGGGTTGCAAAATGACCTGGTCCCTTACCTCTGCCATTTGGCGCTTGACCCGGCTTTCCACAAACTGAACGCATTTTCGCAAATGTTGAACATGGGAGAATAGGGAGAAACTTTGGAGATTAGCCAAGTGATTGCGATGGATACTGCAATTGTCATTTATGAATATTGCCAACGTTTCATGTCCAATATTCAGGGACAGCTCTGACAGAAAGGAATTGAAGGCTGTCGAATTCGCATTCGATGTAATGAACTGGTGATGAACCAGACCCCGTCTTGGAGACACTGTAAATAATGCACTAAAATTTGTGCTCCTTCGTCCACCAACAACACGCACAGCCCGATCGCCTCTGATGGCTCTCCCGCGAGTACGTTTGATCCAAAGATGAAAGCCACTCTCATCAATAAAAATCGGCTCAATATGTGGACTGAGAGCAATTAGCCACTCTACGAGTTGTCGACGTTGAGCTTTCACTTCAGATGCATTTCTCTCTGCAGGGGAGTCCATCAACTTCTTCATGGTCACCATTTGACCGTGCAAAATATTCGAAATTGTGTTATCACACATGGCGGGCTTATGTTGCAGCAATGACTTCAAAGTGGCATTTATCTGTGATAGAGTAGACTGGGGATTTTCCTCAACAATAGACAAAAGAGTTGAAGATATTTCATCATCCCGTTTCTTGTTATGTGCACCTCCTCTCTGTCGCACTACACATCCAGTATTTTGAAAACGCCGGATGATTGACCAAGCAGTTCCAGATTTGATAGCTAACGTCTCAGCCAAAGCTTGATAATCTTGACCATTCTCAAACGCCCGAATAAGTCTTTGCTTGTCTGCAGCAGATATTCGTTGACGCGACATCGCTACAGATCGTATGTACAAAGAATGACATTAGTTGGTGCTATCAATCAATGCATGCATCGAGTCGATGTGATGAGTCAATTGTTTGGCATGACGGGCAATCCTTGTTTCTGCACATGCCATTGTACTTTTGTCTATTATTGTTAGTTAGCTAACGAAGACGTGAATAAGTGATTGCGCGATGCAAACTGCATTATGCAATCGTACCTACATGTCTTAAACTGGCCCGTAAATTTTGAAGCATGACAAAAGATCCCAACATCTACTGTTGATTTTTGCTTTCCGTTGTTGACTTGAGATAGAATAGAATTTCTATTAATGATTTGAGATTCCCGTCGCTGATTTGAGCGGATCTACTATTGGCTTGAGATCACCGCTATTGAATTGCGTGTTTCTACTAATGACTTGGAAAAGGTGTATACAACTGGACCATCACATAGCACTACTTGCCTGGTGGCGCAAGTGCAAGTTGTCATTTGCAGCAAGAAAGGGGAAAATATCAATATTGCATATCCCCAATGCAAATTATCATCAAAGAATATAGGAACATTAGAAAAAAGGTCCCCTAGAAAACATGATTTTGTTATTCCATTCAGACAAAGCTAAAGCTCCTCTGTGACTTTGTTGATATTTTTTCAGAATATTTTTCCGTGAATTTGTCACATTTTGTCACACAAGCAGCAAAAAGCACACATTTTGTCACATCGGCCCACCCCTGCAAGTATCACAACACTCCAAAAAAGTCTGACAGAATGTCAACACCTCGTGCAAGCCTCGAGTGGGAGAATAGTGGAGTTAGAGCTTCATTTTCAAGTGTCACCATTTCAAAGCTGATTTTGATATTGGCAACAAGCTCATGATAGCAGAAAAGCGTAATTCTGTCAATCATAGCATTAGCATCTTACAGCATAACTTGCATAAAATTGCACTGATTAAAGAAAAAATAACCAATTATTTCGACTGAAATACATTTGAAAAATTGGTGTTCCTTCCTATTTCTTGTAAATGATGGATCACAATTCTAACCATCACAACCGATAACCTTGACGAGTGAAATAAAGGATTTTATGATAATTACCTTGAGACTATTAAGATATTGCTCCGTATGAACTTTAGCCAAATCATCCTGGTCAGCTTCAATTGGCTCGACGTAACTGTCATTTTTTAGCATTCCAGCATCTGAAAAATTAAAACATTTTCATAAAATTTAAGAATTTTGTATAGATTAAGCCTGTAAACAAATGAATGCAAGTGAAGAATAATGCACTTTACTTTACACTAAGATGCATGGCTCCTTTGGATTGAGAAGTCTTTGTGCACACATACAATCACTAGACATTACTTCCAGCAAAAAAATGGAGGACAAATAGAAGTAAATATAAACTTCATCAAAGGTAAATATCGCAAATTTGCACTCAAATGAGCAACACGTCTTTAGATAAATTTGTTACTGATTCTGATTGGTATTAAACCTATTCTAAGGAATGCACTATCAAAATAATACTCCGCAATGCAAACACGGCTAAATCAAATTAAATAGTATTCAAAATAATAGTTACTGAATTTTATTTACTTCAGTGCTCAATAATTAAACAGGACACAAAACATTACATTCAGGTAATTTTAAATCACTGACTCAAACTCTGATGGCACTAAATATTTCACAATGATCCTCACATGATGAGAAGGCACTTATCAATTCAAGGGGAACAATGACCGCTTGCCCCGTATGACAGATCATTTGATCAGCTACCTGACTGCTTAAACACTTGCAAAAAAGTTACGGTCATTATTTTTCAATTAATATCTTTGTTGTCAGAATTCACTAGGACCTACTACAAGCGGCGATTATGCAACAAAATATATGAACCATGTTCATAGCAATCGGGCCGGTGTGACCTTCGGTTAGCGCTATGGAAAGGGTTCAGATGACCCGAGTTCGGTTCCCTGTCGGATGAGTTATAATATATATAATAATAAGATCTTAGAAAGCGCTCCTCATAATATATTCAAATATATAATATCGGTGGCATTCCTCCTTTGATGAGGCGATGGTGGTGGGCGACATAATATACCGCGATATATCTGTCTTATCTGTCTGTCTTATGTGAAGATATTTCGTAAATCGATGTATCAAGAATTGCTGAATTTTGTTGCATAATATAACATCTTAAAAACTATATCCCTATTACTTACCTATTAGGAATTGAATTATTTTCCCCCATTTTCCAGCATCGAATGGATGAACTTTCTCTAATCCATAAAAAGATATGTCATAATTACGAGAATAGATGATAGGCCACTGATTTGGTTGAATCTCTTTGTAAAGTCTTACACCGGCAGGAAAATCAGAAGCCTGAAAAGTAAATATAGGCTATAAAGACAAAGGCACTACCAGCGAAATAAACACAAATGTATATGTACTCATTAATATCACTCAAATAAAAATACATGTCATAAAAACACATTAGTGATTTTGCATAAATCAAAATACTTTGCATCAAGAGCAAAAATTTTGGCTCAATCATACATACAAAAAAAAGACAAAAATTTCATGACTTTTGTTGAGCGCGTAAGTTGATTGCTAACGTTGAACTGATTACCTGAGATTATTCTCATTCAGTGATTCAATAATTTTCGGCTAGGCAAGATATCATTATTATTGAGAGTTTTGGATCGTTGCGAATATACATAGGTCTACATTCGAAAAATCAAAAAGACGCACGAGAAATGAAAATACATGCTTTATATCACAGACTATTTTACTTACGTTCCCTCGAACCGAAGAAAAGCTGCATGGTACTATTTCTTGTTTACAAATTTCTTTTATTGCAATTTCATGCTTTGCAGGCGTCGAGTGATTTAAGGGGTTTTTATACTTTCTTCATGACTTGTGTAAAAAATTGAAGTTTTGTCATTTCCACCTTGAATGTACCGATGCTATAAAATGACATATTCCAGCTCTACAATTTCATCAACAAGAATTAGCCTCGTATCCTACTTTAATGTACAAGTATATTATAGCTTCTCCAAAAAAACATACATTCTCAGTGCCAGCCGGAGCAATGGCCTTGTGGTACAGTGCTTGCTCTGCGTCTGGGAGACCTTGGTTCAATCTTAGTTGAGTCAAGTCTCCGACTATTAAATTAGGTACACTCTGTTTTCTTGCATACACTCAGCACAACAGAATGACAATGAAACTCAGTCACATGGGAGGAAGGTGTCTCACCTCATGAGCTCCCCAGTATGAACAAAATTTGTTTATTTATTCTAGCATGACTGTTTTATTGACAAGATAAACATAACTTATTTCCAACTGCATATTGATAAAAATTGATTAAGAATAACAACTTCTGAATATCTACAGATAATGACAACTATCAAGTCGATAGGAGACACCAAACCTTTGATTCCCCGATCGTACTCTCCTGACACAATCGAACCGAAGTCCATGGTGGAGACGAGTTTGCACCTTCCTCACTAATCCAAACCGTCGTTGCATAAGGTTTTCCACTGCAGACTTCGGTTCGATTCCTAGGTCCGGTGAGTGCAGTCGGTGACTACAACTCACTATCTAACGTTGTTTCTGTGCGGTCTGCCCGGGGTGCTACTCCTGGCAATGACGATGCCTATTCGCTACAGCAGTCAAAAATTTTTTCTTGGCTCTCCCGTAGCCAAATACTTTGCTATCTACGACTATGCACACATTTGAGTCGGATAAGAGTCAGTGTATTCAAGAAGTACTGAAAACCGTATACAGCTGTTCATCAAGCAGAAGTGATTCGAATTAGTCGATGCATGACATCAGCAGATGACGAATGTTATTGCCAACCTCTGTGATTGCCACATTAGATCTTCATATATCGGTATTAACGATATGACTACCACCTGACAGTCGTCAAGTCAATCCCACACGCACTTGGTAGAAAGGTCATTAGTGAGGGGAAGTGTAAAACCCTGAACAGTTGTCATCCGTGCTGTGAAAAACAGCTAACATGATTACATCTCAGGATAAGAAAGTTTTCCAAACTTATAAAAGGTCATTGCGGCACTATCGAGCAGAATTGATCAAGTACTTCATGAATTTCAAGCTAACTCGTCGAATTCAAATTCAATGACCACGTGAAGTGGAAGAAAGAGTGAGTGAGATAGTTTATTCCTTTCAATAGAAATACGACATTTCATTACATCTTGAGATGAGTTTTCACTATCAGAGTCCAGGTGCAAGTGCTCATGGATAGCTCTGTTATTGCCCGACATTGCAAGCAAGAAAGGAACAATATCCAAAGCACCACAAAAATCAATGCAATATCATGAGGTAATGAGCTGCTCTATAACATGTCTCAGGTGGTAGGATAGTTCATTTGGTTAAGGGCCACGTTTCGGTGCGGTAGTGCATATCGTCCAGGGTTCGAGTCTGTCCGCTTCGGGAGGTACCTCCGCTCGTAATGGAGGTTGCTAACCCTAACCTGACTGAGAGTTGCGTTTGTGAAGGCTACCCCATCCCTAGCTTTCTGGAGTGGCTTTGCTCCTTAGATGGGCAAGGATGCCCTTAAAAATGTCATTTAGCCCTCGCAAGCGAAAATGATACATGTCGTTCAAAAAAGACAATCACAATATTTAGTACATTGAAATACATGACATCTCTATTGATGTTATTTCTATGGTCATGTAATTTTATCATGAACTGTTTAAAATATGGTTAATGACTAAATAAATCAATGCTAGTCCTTGGCCTTATCTGTCCGATATTAAGATGTTCGTCAGAGTCGGTTTCTCATCACCAATCCCCACAATAACTTTTGGTTTATTAGTCGGTTGCCAGTTTCGACGATGATATCCCAACAGAGCAGGTCTTCAAAGCACCAGCACGCCCGCCATAGCATTCGCACGCGGCTAACAAACGCCACTTAAGTTCATGAATAACATTATTTCGTCGATCTCCTAGAGTGATCGCTGCGATGAATCGGGCCCTAAGAGAGTTCATTGCCACAATCACCAGTTGGTCAAACGCCAATAAGTGCGAGGAAGAAAGAGTCAACACCTTAAAGGGCCACCGTGAAATGGGTCCTTCATCGATTTCGTTAGTAGTATTTTGAACCTTTCCCACCCGGAAACCTAAGTGATCGGCTTATCCATTCTCATTCATAGTAGGTGTCCTACCGGTATTTAAAATGGTGCCAACAATCTCAACTTTCATTCATGTGTTGATTCTTCCAATTATGTGACGAGACATTCTGTAAAGTCATAAAATCTAAAAAAGCTATGAGACGGAACACTTTGAGCAGTCTTGCTTCAACAATATAGATAGCATCTCAAACTCATTTTTGGCTTCTCCATCATTGTTCTGCATGTTATTTGAAACAAAAAATATACGAGTTCATATGAAAGAGATTGTGGTCAGGGAAAAAAGTTTTAAAACATTCTTCAATCAAAGTTTCTTTAGATAATAATGACTAATGACACATGATTTGCTTATGCAAGCTTATATGAGCCTATAGCTTTCGTGTGTGTTTTTCTGCACATTACATACTTTTCACATAAGCTCACGACTCAATTGCCTCATGCTGTATTTTTCTAAGGTCTCTTTTATCAATTAAATAGGGATTTTAAACACGGTTTTAAAACCACGCTTTTATCATGATTCAAAGCTTGCCTTCAATCATAGTTTCGTAAAACCGAATTTAGAAATTTGTTTTTAATCAGACAGATAGAGAGCAAGGCTCACATATCGTCATCGTCGCTGTGGTAGCTATGAAAAACGACGAGAAGTGCTGAAGACTAATAATCTTTCTCGATCACGTTTTATCACAAAGCGCTGAGCTGCAGCGCATTTAAAAATTCTGGCAAAATGAGGAAGTATGTAACTAAAATATCAGACGTATATCTAACTGGCATAGTTGTCGTAACGAATCATCAGGACATGAGAATTCCTGTGTTACTTTCATGTTTAATTTTTCATGGAAGCATTTCAAGTACACCACGCTAGGGACATGAGAAGTTCGATTAAGATTTTATTCCAACGATTTTTCATATTTTACATAAATAAGTAATGCTTAAATTTCATTTATAGATAGCATAAGCCACGACTTTTGGCCAGGTCGATGTAAATGCAAAGCTGGTGTTAAGCTGCATAGATGGTTAATCCATATGTGCATGTTTTACTCGGCTATGTTGTTACATTAACGACAAGTTCCTCTTTTTCTGAGACCAAGTGCTTGTGATTGATGAAGTTAGAACTTGCATTTTGTATTTACTACATTTTAATATGAGGATGTTGCATCAATGAGACATGCCGTGCATGACAGATGAAGTTCCAATGAGAAAGTTCAGCTCGACCGAACCGTAAATTTTCAGATTCGTTGCAACCCTAATTCGTAGTCCAATAGCTGAGTAAAGTCTTAGACAACGTATATGATGGGCGAACAATGACTTCAGAAAGATTTCCTTGACAGAGAAGAACAGCCAGTTGGTTTCAATGACAAAGGAGAATTTCACAATGAAGCACATTTGACTTTTGAGTTCTTGATTCAGTTCAACAGTGGAAGATTTTATGTCGCTTAATCCATGCACATTCAATAGTAAAGGAAGAAGCGACAGGACTATGAATGTTAACAAAATCATTCGATACACAAGTAATCACATTTGATATTACAGGGATGTCCTATTCCTAAAAAACGCAAAGTATGATCAACATAACGTACATTACATTCATTGATTTACAAGTGAGAAAAATATGCTAAGTGTCAACGTAAATTTACGATGCTTTTGGCATGAAACCATAGGAACAGACGCAAAATGAACATGGAAAAAGGCCTGTCTTCCAAGTAAATGATGTTTGTTTTGTTAAACAAAATCCTTCTCTTACAGTATTTCTAATTTCCGGTTGACTATATCCCGCGCAAGGTAACGAGATTGTTGAATGAAGAAAAATGATATCAGTATCATCATGATATACGTATCAGTGAAGTAAAATGATACATTTGTCCAAATAAAAGGGAGGAAAACATTAACGAGAACAGAAGGAGAACTGATGAAGAGTACCGTGCGAGTCAGTGTTTGGAAACCGATTATTTACAAACTTCTGTCCTCTGATATGTTAAGTTCGAGGTCTAAATGAGTTTTTACAAAGACTGATTCAACTTCAGCTTAATTTACTAGGCTATACATGTACTCGTATTTACAAAACTACGAGATTATCCTGCAAGATAAATATCATCTACTGTATATAGCGAACCACAAACCGATGGAGGGGTGACAATTCTTCCCATTCGTTAAGAAAAATATTTACATAGCCATAGTCGAAGGTGCAGTCCATAGCGGTACCTTTTTTATTTATTGAACGAGACATATTTAAGTGACATTTTTGTCCGATCGGACTTGAGGAAACTTTACAATAAAAACATTAACATGTCTGAATATATTTGAATAAATAGCTCACCTCTAAATTCAAAATTATTGTTTGACAAAACATTACACAACATCGTCAAAACGGTAAGATCAGTTCTTTTCAAATCAGAGTGTACTCTGTCAACAACGCTTTGCTCACATCTGCTAAACCATCATTTAGTCCGGCAGCCAGAGCGAGTTTCTGGAGGGAACATGACGGAAAATGAAACTTTTACAAAATGATGTACACCTTGTGCCTACTACGAATCTGAGCGTCTCCTGATTTCGTTCTGGTTCCTTTTCTTGCATGACAGGGCATAAAAACATGAAAATGGAAGCATGACGATGGGAAGCAGTTTGAAGTTTTCGCTAACATTTAGATTTTCAGCATTTTCTCTGAATACGTGAAGAGTAAAAAGCCGATAGCCATACATTTTGGCATGGAATGTCTTCAGATCATTTCATATCATGTTCCTGCACCTTTGTCTATGAAGTTGAATATACTTAGGTTTAGCAACCTGCTGATGTCGGCAAACACGATGTCTTGGACAATTATAACCACGTTTAACTCCATTCTCACATACATTACCGATCAGATAATTACACATACACATGATAGGAAATTACTTGAAGATATTACATGCTTAAATTTATGACTTTTGACTTGGCACTTTTCACGCATTCAGGGTTTACTCAACTATGATCTTGATTTTGATCTCAACTATGATTCAGAGTTTACTCAACTCATCAGATCTACTGAACATAGATTTCACTTTTAGAAAAAACTTCAGTCTGTTTCCCATTGGCTTTACACGTGTTTTTCTTCTGATCTTGTCTGAGCAACTAAGGATCCGTTTCTTTCGACAAAGCGACAAAGCTACAATTTTACCTCCTCAGCATATCAAAACCATTCTAATGATGTCTCCCGCTTGATAAACCCGTGATCTTATACGATATTATGAAATATACTGCTCTACAAATCCTAGGAGGTTTGGAAATTACACAAGATCTTCCACTATCATAAACTGGGACTTTTACCGTCCACAAATTGCTTATGGGATGCCTCTGAGAATTGAACGAAACCCGGGCATGATTCTGTAATAACCCGGACAATGCCGGTGAACAACTTACAAATAGTTTAACTGAATCATTGTTAAGCAGATTAACAATGATTCCACTGAATTCTAGATCTATCGTTAGAATCTTAAAAAGTTTTCGTGATGAATGACAAAGTACATTTGCAAGACCACTGGTAGGCACATCATGCATGTTGGTGTCACAATGAATATGTCCGCACTTTACACATCCTTCGTGCATTACATGTCACCCATAATCCATGCAGAGATCACATGGAGCTCTTTGAGAGCTGTGCTCATGTAAGGAAAGGAGTGAGTGTCAGGGTGAGATGAATCTACGTGGACACCATTCTCATGTTGAATGTGTCTATTGTACAGACCTATTTATTATAACCAATCAATTACTTTTTCAAACTACCGCTGAAGGACTTCACGGTGATGAGTCTGAATATTTTTTGTGACTGAAGTCGACAAGGAGTACCGAAAAAAGGCCAAGCATTTTCCAGCTGTCAAAGACGAAGGCCGATTGAATGAAATGCTAGGCTTTCAGGTGTTCAGTCATGTAATTGCAACACTTGTCTATAATGGTGAAATGGTGAGTTCCTGTCTAGGTTATAATGGATTGTAATATTACTGCTCTTAACAGGAAAATACTGAAACTTTGAAAATCTCCGATTTCTTGGAAATTGCTAAAGATGGATCGAGAGATTGTCACAATAAAAAATTACATTATCCACTGTTAATGTAGGAATGGTGGTGTCAGTGGGGGTGGGAGGTTCGGGCATTTTCAATTAAGTATTTGGGGTTGGCAAACCTTTAAACGTAAGACTAATATCTAGAAACATTTCATGGAACGATGGTAAAACTAGGCACATGAATACATTAAGAAATTCAGTGCACCAACCTGATCCACGTAACTTGATCTGCCCACGGACTTTATCGTACATGCGATGTGGTCAAAGAAACATCAAAGAATTGAATGATTTGATCTCAACTGTAAAGACGGAATTTCCTCAAAGCATCATCCTCATCATAAGGAAGGAAAATCAGGATCTTGCTCTTCCTCTAGACCATGTGTTCACAAGATGGGGGCACGTGGTTGGATGCAGCATTCTTATACGCCAAACAAGCAAATCCCCGACGACGAGTCATTAATCAAGAAGTAACAAGAACGATTCCAAAGTAAATCTCTGGAAGCAGATTAAGCTTTCATCAGGTCTCAATTGTCATTATTTCCGACAAATTTGAAGCAACTCGAAGAATGTTCTTTCTTTCATCCAGGCCTTGATGGATCGAACCCAATCTCTAATCGCTGACATTCAAGGAGTCAGAGAAGAGAAATTGAGACTGAAGTTCAACAGTGTCCAGCGAAAAACCCTGGCGCCGCCACTTCGAGTGGCAATGAAAGTATTTGAAGATGTGAGAATTATGTCTTCGTTCCCGATCAGATTTGGACTCAAAGTAGTATCCTTGCGAAAACTCTGTCCTGTCACGGTGTCACTATTATTGATATGGAGGGAAGCTTCTCCATATAGAAATGCATTTTGACTGATCCGCGTCATTGTCTCATCGAACAGAATCTGCGAAAGATTGTTGCTACAAATTGTTTTTATAATAGTTCTATTGTATATTGAAAGAAGAAATTATACTGATTGATCAACCTAAAATTCCATCAAAATGCTGATTGAGGAAAATTACATTTTACTAGAAATTATATTGGAAATTGACCCAGTTTGATAACTTTTTGGAATAGGGGATAATGGGATGACTAGGCATATGTTTGTAAGAACGTTCTCACTGCATGATTAATAAGGGCAAAGTGCTGATATTGTAACTAGGACAAGTATTGCGCATCACTTTACACGAATTTGCAAGATCGCATATTCCCAGTAGCATATCTTTCTTGCATCACTTATAGCATAATCGCTTCATGGGATAATTCTCAATTAATTTCATGAATCGCATGTATTTCGCATTCCTTAAGTAGAGACATATTTCTGCCAATAAGATCCTCTAATAGTCTCAGCCAATAGATTCTCACTTGATGCTGTATGTGCTACTTTTCGAACATTCCCACTGTGACAGAAATCGTGCATATATTCAATATAGAGACAGCCTTTTGGTTGCTTATGCAAAGGAAGCTCTTGCTGTTCCAAACGATTCGTTCATGATGCTCGTTCATGATGCTGATGCGGATAGGTAATTTCGAAACTGAAAGAAATGACATTTCTCCGTCTACATGCGTTCAACTTCACAAATGCCAAGCAACTTTGACATCCATCGAAAGAAGTTTCTTCATGTTGAAAAAGCTGTTAGCGAAAGACCGCAACTTCCTGTACAAATAGGTCAATAAGTACTCGGTGTACTTTATTACAACAACCTTACACAGCAGTTAGAACAAACAGAACTTTTAAAACTTCTAGATATAGGAATTCTGCTTTCTATTGATCTTAATCAATCCTCGGGAGCCATACAACTATGCTATCAGAAATACTTATAATATCAGTAACACGAACGCATAAGTCTGCATGACTATCATTTCTTTAATGCACAATTTTTAGTTATTTACTGCACAAAACAATTGCCCAAGTCATTACTAATACTTAACCATCCCTCAAAGCTTGATTCATAAATGTTAATAGAATCCATGTAGGCCTGCTTGACGCTTTTATAGTTATGGTCAGATTGGGTAAGTTGGCAGAAGTGTATCAATATAGGTAATGATTATTATCATTACCATCATCACGGAGCGAAGAGCCAAGCATGGAGAGCGTCGCATCTTCTGCGGAAGCTCTTCAACTCCTCGGCGACAGATGACTTGAAGGTGAGACTTTTCCGTGCTGTAGTGGAACCCATCCTCCTCTTCGGCCTCGAGGCGGTCCCCATGACGGCTACAGGGGAGCAGACCATCGACGCCCATTACCGCGCACTTTTAAGAAAAGCGCTAGGAATTCACTTCCCGATGAAAATAACTTCCCGGGACCTCATGTCGCGCACTGGAGTGCCGGCGTTCAGTGACACCCTACGTCGCCGAAGTCAAGGACTTCTGGGTCACTGTCTCCGCAGTTCCCATCGAGGCAGTACCATCCCTCTTGCACTGGTTCTGCTCTATCCACCGAACGGACGATTCCGAAGAGCCCAAGCTCAGACACGGTGTCTTTTGCAAACTTTCTTTTGTGACCTTTCCCTGCTTGGACTTACCCCGAACTCATCTTGTTTGTGTCCCTCTCCTCTGTTTGGCCAGCGTGTGCGCGCAAGTTAATGCTGCACATGTACATGCATGTAATTTTGTGTCAATATACTACATATATGATCATATATGATTGATGAAAATATGCATGTGAATACAACGAATCAGAATCAGCGAATATGTGACAATGATCAAATTCAAAATGAGATTGACGAAATCCACCTCAGAAGAGAAGCTGAACGAGTTAAAGAAACTATTGGTCGAATTTGGACAGACATCATGTCTCAAAGAAAACTGGCGTATTGGCATCAAATCCGCAATGCTAATTTGGCTGAACAATTTGATTTGTGGATCAACAAAGAAACTCCAATACTACCGCGGAATTATCGTTTTTGCAAAATACGCAATGAGCAGAAATCGAGACAGAAATAAGAGTACAAACTGCAATTGATCGAGTAAAAGGCGAAGTAAGAATTTTGAAATCGAGATCTGAAAACAATTTACATAAAGTATTTATTTGACTGTGATTCAGAAATCATGACTTTAATTCATAAAAATGCTTCCGGTAAATTATCGGAAATTCTTACAAATATGTGGACTTCTGAAAGTCAAAAGCAAGAAAGCATTTCCTTCCAACGATGGCGATATACCGAGTCCTGGTTACTGGACTATGAAAGAAAATACGGTGATCAACCATTCAACGAATATGCTCGAGATGATTATCAAACTTTACAAACTGATCAATCTGTTGACAGACAGATTCCAAATTTTATCAGAAAAAGCGCCATTTCAGACACAAGAAGTTATACATCTGTCGCTAAATCGAACATTCATAGTCTTTCAATAAACGGAGAAAGGCACAACGAATTTAACTCCAAAAGAAATGGTAGTGGAGCCAGAACTGCACCTGTATCTCAATATTATTCAAATCCCAAACATTTGAAACATGATATGCGAGTATACAATACTTCTTTGAGACGCAGATTTAACCAACATGGTCGATCAAATGATTCGAGATATTTTGCTCCTACAACTATTCAACCAACGGAATGCAATCATAATGTGAATCATAATTTTTGAAGAAACTATCATTATGAAAAGCGTTCTCCTAATGAAATGGTTCATCAAAATGGTAATTATCATTCTAACGATAGAAAAGGTATACAATGGAGGCAGAATTCTTTTCAGGAGGAGGACAACAAGCTCAAGGCCACAAGAGACCATATCAAACATTCTTTTGAATGAAATATATTGAATTCAAATATAGAAAAGACAACATTAATGCAAGTAAAAAAAAGATGAAATTGAATTATCTATCGACACAGATGATAAAGTAAGTCAAAAACATTTGAAAGTATTAAACCTATCCTCAAGAACATTAAGTGATGCAGAGATTAATGTTTTATGTAAAGGAATGAAATACTGTCCTACTCCAAAAAGTAACAATGATGAACTCAAATTTGAGAGAATCAGAATGAAAATAAAAAACAGAATCAGAATGAATTGGCCCATTCTAGTATGGTAAGAAATATATCTACGTTCAGTATTAACAAAGGAGAGAATAAGTTCTTGAACAACTTATACGATGCTCTTCAAAGTTTCGATTTATCAGACATACCGAAAAAAAGCAAGTCGAATTTAAACAATGTTGAACGACAAAACACTTTGTTTATTTTAGCAGCTGATAAAACTATCAGCATTAAAAAAGCTGATAAAGGTGGAGCTGTGACAATTTTGAATAAAACCTTTTACGAAATGTGCATTCTTGACATGCTTAATGATAGTTCATTCTATGAACGTATTTCAGAAAATGAAGACTCTAAAATCATGAAATCCATTACAAAATTGATCTCATGTCCACTAGCTATAAACTTGACTAAAAAGGAAAATGATTATTTGGTAAATTTTGAATGCAAAACCAGAAGTTTCTACGGATTGCCAAAAATTCACAAGTCTGCTATTATAAAAGCAGCTGTTAACAAACAAAATTCATCCTATGTGTTCCGCCATAATCCAGATGACTTGAAATTCAGACCTATTGTCGGAGGTCCAAAATGTCCTACTCAAAGACTGAGCCATTTTTTGGATATCATTCTTAAGCCTTTTTGTAAAATGGTGGAAAGTTATGTGAGAGATGATTTTGATTTCCTTAATTATCTTCCTGAAAGCATTCCTTCAGAATCCAAATTTTGTTACATTCGATGTCATAAGTCTCTATACTAACATTCCTCACAATCTCGGGTTACCAGCCATTCAATACTGGCTGCAACGCTATTCAACCTTAATTGAAAGACGTATTAACCAAGATTTCATAATCGAAAGTTTGAAACTGGTCTTAGCTTGTAATACATTTTCATTCGCGAAAAATAGTTCTAAACAGATATAAGGTACTGCTATGGGGACAAAGGTGGCTCCCAGTTACGCAACATTGACCCTGGGATATTTAGAGGTCAAATTGAAAGAAATCATGGTATTCACGTGGGGTGAAGAAATTGCAAATTCCATAAACAAGAAATGGCGAATATATCTTGATGACTGCTTCGCAATTTGGGATTATGTTCTTGATCGGTTGGACACATTCAAAGACTTATTGAATAATTTGGATCCAGATATTTCATTTACAATGGAAGTTAGTGATTGTGAAATTGCGTTTTTGGATATTTTAATCATTCGGAAAGAAAACCGTATTATTGCTGATATTTATTATAAATCTGCGGACACTCATCAATACTTGCGTTTCGAGTCTTGTCATCCCCGTCATATCAAGCGTGCTATTCCATATAATTTGTCCAGACGAATCTGCACCATCGTAAATGATGATATTTTGCGTGATAAACGCCTAAATGAATTAACAATATTTCTTCAGGATCAAGGATATCCTTTTAATTTGGTTGAAGATGGTATAAAAAGATCTTTATCCGTGAGTCGTGCTTTTCTGCTAAAGCAACAAAACAAAAAAAAGAATAATACCGATGAAGTCAATACTATTGCTTTTGTTCATGCTCATAATCCAAACAATGTAAGTGTTATTCCTACTGTCAATCATATAAATTCTTCACTTCTTGATGATCCTCAAACTAAAAGTATTTTTGAACAAAAACAATTCATGTAAGTAAACGTCAACCTAAAAATATTAAAGCAATAATCTGTAAATCTAAATTTGAGTCTAATTAACAATTCTGTGTAAAAAGTGCAACAATTTGAGATGCGGAACCTGCGAATACATTATGAATGATGATTGATTTGATTTTAAGGGAAAGATTTTTAAGTGAAAAGTAACATGTCATGTGAAACAAGAAACACAATTTATGTAATTAGTTGTTGTGATTGTGGTGAATACTATATCGGCAAAACAGGAAATACGATCCGTGCTAGATTGAGGGTACACAAGCAACAAATAAGTCATCAAATGTACAGACAAATACATCTAAGTGAGCATATTGAATCTTGTGGCAAATCCCGTTTTTATAAATTTCCCTTTTATAAGATTTTTGATGGTGATATAAATACACGTAAGAACAAAGAAAAATACTTTATAAATATTTTCCATCCTACTCTCAATTGTGCATAATCTGGATTGTATAAATACATTTTACTTTTTCATGTCTATTGATTCTTACTCCACGATATCTAACAGAATTTCAATGATGTACTTCTGAATACATATTTCTTCGTTGTCAGTTTTTTATTCATGCATGTACATTGTAATTCAAATTTTTCTAACATGTCACTGTTTGTTATGCACCTGAAGAAGGAAATACTCGTATATTCCAGAAAGAGCTCGTGCAAATTAATAGTTTGAAGTGTTTTCATTCACTTTTTTATCATATATATATATATATATATATATATATATATTGTTGATGCAAAGTTGACCAAGCTTCATATATTTAAAAAAGAAAACAAAGTTTCTTGCATTGACCGAACATGTTTCAGAATGTCAACATTCCATCTTCAGCGGTAAAACCTAAATACAATAGCAATGGGAGTCTATATACAAAATGCGGGAAATGAACAAATGAGAGCGATAAAAAGAGTTCAAGTCACCAGTAGCTGTCTGACCATGGTACCGACCTAGAGATTGCATTCTGCAATTACAATTTCAAGTACAGTTGTACTGAACTGCTTCTTTCATTAGAGAGATAATTTGTATTGTTCTTTAGAATAATAGATTCCAGAAACAACTGATTTCTAGATTTGCCAATAATCGAGAAATTTCCACTTTTAGGTGGATGATCATGCATCGAAACCTGAGTAGGAGAGGAATAGCCCCTCAAGTGCTCACTTATACGAATGGCAAGATGGCGCCTCGTGGAGCCGATGTATCGCATTGGGCAGCAATCACACGTGTATAAATACACCACATTAAATTTGACACCATTCGCAATTTTATCTTTGTAATTGAAATAGTTTTGGATTTTATCAGTAACAAAAACAGGAACAATTTTCACTTTATCAGAAAGATCAATATTGATGTTTTTTATTCTCCTTTTCAAGTCATTGCTTTTACTCTCAATGTAAGGAACAGTCCAGTAAACACTATTGGAAGTCTCCCTGTCAGACACTGTTTTGTGGAGAGATTGATTCATTTCAGTTTGCCTTTTGATCCGTTCTATAACCTGTTTTTCATAGCCATTTCTCAGAAAAATGTCAGAAATCAGAGAGGCAGCCTTATTATAATTTTATGCATTTGAGCAAATTTTGTAAGCACGCGAAAATAGAGCGCGCATAGCTGCAACCTTGTACGTAAATGGCGCTGAGGAACACGAAGGTATATAGATACCAGTGTTGGTTTCTTTCAAGTAATGGGAAACGTCAAAGTTCCCTTGATCAATTTTAATTTTAGTACCAAGAAAAATCAAGATATCAGAGCCACGTTCCAGTGTGAAAGTGATCTCTTTATCAATGCTATTCAAAAAATCTAAAACTGTTCGCCGTCTGTTTAGCTCTAAAAATGGCAAAACAGTCATCCACATGCCTACAATAAAACTCTGGCTGGCAGGTAGACAATTCTGAGAAACGACTTTCAATGAGGTCCATGGCAAAGGATGCCAGGGTCGGGGCAAGCTTGGAGCCCATCGACATCCCGTCAATTTGGTAAAAGAGTTGCTCATTGAAACTAAACAGAATATTGGAGCAAGCAATTTCTAAAAGATTTTTTAAGGCAACTTTTGAAATAGGAAAGTCCTCAAAATCGATCATGGACAACATATGATTGATGGTACGAGTAACCGGAATGCAAGTAAAAAGATTTTTACATCAAAGCTGTAGAGTTTACAATCCTGTAAATTTTGAATATCCAGAGATTTTAGAAGATTCACGAAGTGGAAGGTATCTTTCAAGTTATACTTCTTTGGAATGTGAGGTTTTAGAATTTCATCTAAATAACCCGACAAATTGGAAAGATACGAATTGCGCATGTTTAAAATAGGGCGATACGGGGGATTCCGTTCGTCTTTATGTACTTTGGGAAGACCGTACAATCTAGCGGGCTGCGATCCACACGACTTCACAGTGTTCAAAACCAATCATCAAATAATCAGTGACTCTGCTTTGAACACTGTGAAGTCGTGTGGATCGCAGCCCGCTAGATTGTACGGTCTTCCCAAAGTACATAAAGACGAACGGAATCCCCCGTATCGCCCTATTTTAAACATGCGCAATTCGTATCTTTCCAATTTGTCGGGTTATTTAGATGAAATTCTAAAACCTCACATTCCAAAGAAGTATAACTTGAAAGATACCTTCCACTTCGTGAATCTTCTAAAATCTCTGGATATTCAAAATTTACAGGATTGTAAACTCTACAGCTTTGATGTAAAAAATCTTTTTACTTGCATTCCGGTTACTCGTACCATCAATCATATGTTGTCCATGATCGATTTTGAGGACTTTCCTATTTCAAAAGTTGCCTTAAAAAATCTTTTAGAAATTGCTTGCTCCAATATTCTGTTTAGTTTCAATGAGCAACTCTTTTACCAAATTGACGGGATGCCGATGGGCTCCAAGCTTGCCCCGACCCTGGCATCCTTTGCCATGGACCTCATTGAAAGTCGTTTCTCAGAATTGTCTACCTGCCAGCCAGAGTTTTATTGTAGGCATGTGGATGACTGTTTTGCCATTTTTAGAGCTAAACAGACGGCGAACAGTTTTAGATTTTTTGAATAGCATTGATAAAGAGATCACTTTCACAATGGAACGTGGCTCTGATATCTTGATTTTTCTTGATACTAAAATTAAAATTGATCAAGGGAACTTTGACGTTTCCCATTACTTGAAAGAAACCAACACTGGTATCTATATACCTTCGTGTTCCTCAGCGCCATTTACGTACAAGGTTGCAGCTATGCGCGCTCTATTTTCGCGTGCTTACAAAATTTGCTCAAATGCATAAAATTATAATAAGGCTGCCTCTCTGATTTCTGACATTTTTCTGAGAAATGGCTATGAAAAACAGGTTATAGAACGGATCAAAAGGCAAACTGAAATGAATCAATCTCTCCACAAAACAGTGTCTGACAGGGAGACTTCCAATAGTGTTTACTGGACTGTTCCTTACATTGAGAGTAAAAGCAATGACTTGAAAAGGAGAATAAAAAACATCAATATTGATCTTTCTGATAAAGTGAAAATTGTTCCTGTTTTTGTTACTGATAAAATCCAAAACTATTTCAATTACAAAGATAAAATTGCGAATGGTGTCAAATTTAATGTGGTGTATTTATACACGTGTGATTGCTGCCCAATGCGATACATCGGCTCCACGAGGCGCCATCTTGCCATTCGTATAAGTGAGCACTTGAGGGGCTATTCCTCTCCTACTCAGGTTTCGATGCATGATCATCCACCTAAAAGTGGAAATTTCTCGATTATTGGCAAATCTAGAAATCAGTTGTTTCTGGAATCTATTATTCTAAAGAACAATACAAATTATCTCTCTAATGAAAGAAGCAGTTCAGTACAACTGTACTTGAAATTGTAATTGCAGAATGCAATCTCTAGGTCGGTACCATGGTCAGACAGCTACTGGTGACTTGAACTCTTTTTATCGCTCTCATTTGTTCATTTCCCGCATTTTGTATATAGACTCCAATTGCTATTGTATTTAGGTTTTACCGCTGAAGATGGAATGTTGACATTCTGAAACATGTTCGGTCAGTGCAAGAAACTTTGTTTTCTTTTTTTAATATATATATATATATATATATATATATAATATAATATAATACATATATAAATTATATATTATATATAAATATATATAAATTTTTGTTTATTTGATTCGAAGTTGCTAGAGATTTTGAAAGTCTAATTATATAATTTCCCAATGATTTCGCCAATAACTTCGATTCTAAATTTCAAACTAAGTTGGGAATATGTTCTTACATGGAATAGCCCATATGATTTATTCTGAGGAAAAAAAGGCATCATAGAATTCACCAAATTTACTGAAAAAGTCATGGTTAAAGTTCACCGGAAAATCACGACCAGAAAAAATCAGTAAAATAATGATCCGATTGCAGTATAGCAAACATTGATAGTAAGGGTGTAGTCAATAATTATAATTGTATGAAAGGATTTCTTTTTCTCATTCAAATTTTTCTACAGGCAAGACCAAAAAAAAAACAGTGCAAAACTAAAAAATGTTTAGTTGACCTGTCAAATCTTAAATTTCCAACTGTTATCTTTTGGTTTGAGCATCCAATATTTGCATACCTCTGAAAACACTGATACACCTGAATAAGCTCTGATTTTCAAAGTGGTTTAATTTCCTTTGTTTCATCCTTCTCGGATACACGGAATTATATGACTAGCTGGTATTTGGAATCATGAGCAAATCAAATGTAAAAGATGCGAATGATATTCCTAATAATTTCGAGTCGGTCAAATCCAAAATAGGCTTAGATTTTGAGTACTGCATTTGCTTTTGGAATTCATATTCCTCAATGGCGTGAAAAGCTATTTAGATAACCGTGCATAATTTTGCATTTATAGGCTACTACACAAAATGTAGGATATTACGCAACTTAATATGGATTAATGTCATAATGCAGGAATCCATTGTCACACTGTATGACAGGCCTTCAGGTACTGCAGGTTTACTCACATATGCCTCTGAAAAATTGAAATGCAATGTTATAACAATTGAAAAGATTATCACTAGCATGTTATCTGGAAGCATAATATATAGGCCTATTAGCAATCATGCAATTATTGTGGACCCATCTAATCCATTTTAAGCATAAAGGCATGATAACTGGGCCATTTCGTATAGGTCTTCTTTCCGTTTTTGTCCAATATTATATCAAATATTGTTAAAATTTACATTACTGCTGTTAAAAAGTAGGGTCATATGCTGATGTAACCATAGCTACCGTCGAGTTGGTGTCTAAAAGTCAAAATAAGTGATTTTCAAGGCTAATTCTATTTAGCAAACGTGACTGTTTTTAGAGAACTTGTTACCGAACAAAATTATGTCAAGTCAATTTTTTCAAGAGTCATACTACACGTTTTCAAAATTTTTCATCCAAGGTAAGATTAATTTCAGATATCTCAACTTTAATTTCAATGTTTATTATATTTCCGATGATTTGATATTTAATTCAGCCAAGGTAATTTCTCTTTTAGAAGCTGAGACATTAATTTCAGCTATTGTAAGATTAATTTCCAAAATCGTAACTCTAATTAAGTCCAAGTAACAATGATCTCAGCAGCCATTTTGATGTTTGCATAGAATCCGTTCTCTATCATTATCGAAGCCAGAATGTCACCTGCATCAGCAACAATTTCTGAAGAAAGTGAATAGTCTGTAGTGGATCGAAGTCGTCGAAGGCATTACCGATGGAACATGAAAGATCGGGAAGGAGATTTGTCATCAGCTGACAGTGGAGGATACTGGAGAGCAGCATCTACTATGCTAAACGTAAAGAAAAAGCTTCCTATCACTGGATAAGGCAATGCAGGGTTGAACAAAAGCAACGAAGTAGTTGCAAGTCTTTCAGAGCTGCAAATAAATCAGTTGATCTCCTGGTTCGAAGAAGATAACCAGGCAGCTAACGCTAAAACCTGCTGCTGAAAAAGTGTCAAGCCGTTTTGACATCAGAAACTACCTGGAGGGTAGACTTATTTCATGCAAGAAGATTCCCCGAGAACCAGTTCGCATGAACAACACTATCAATAAAAAAAGCATCGATAATACGTTGCATCACTATGCAGCGATGTGCGTGAGGGAAAAGAAAATATTTACATTGTTGAAACAAATTTTATTTTATTTTGTAAACGCAAAAAAGGCTGGGCTCGCATTGGTACTTACTTACTTCTTACTTCCTCGTTTTGCGTCTCTTCTTCCCCGTTCCGGGGCTGGACGTAGATGCGATGACCCGTTTCCATCTCGAACGATCTAGAGCAATGTCTTCCGACGCCTCCAGAGACTCCAGATCTTCATGGATACAGGCTTGCCAAGTCTTCTTAGGTCTACCACGTGGACGGCAACCATCGACTGACAAGTTGTAGACTTCATTAATGACGTCACCATTGGCTCTTCTTACGTGGCCAAACCAGCGCAGACGTCTTTGCCGCAGGCGGACTGGAAGTTCGGGCAAACCACATCGTCTCGCTACTTCTTCGCTTGTAACTTTGTCATTCAACCTGACCTTTGCCATATTCCTCAGCATTCGTCTGTCAGTACTTCTCAGAAGTTCAACCAGCCTTAGGCTGAGGGGCCACGTTTCTGCGCCGTAGACGAGAACTGATCTTACACACATCTCATACACATGGGCTCTACACTTCAATGGGATGCCTTTGTTGGTAAGAAGACTGGCCAATTCTCTCCATTTCGTCCATGAAGCCGCGATGCGAGTCCGAACCGCTCCTTCTGCGCTTGCCTCTGAGTCCACGACATCTCCGAGGTAACAAAAATCTTGGACCTCTTGTAGGACGATCCCATTCACATTAAGTGAATCATCCTCAGGCGAGTTGGGAACATCCGCGCACTTCGGACATCGGAAGCCTGTTATTCCTTGAAATGATCGCAATCGGGAGCACTTTTTGTGACACCACAATTTGCAGGAAACACAAAAGATCGAGTTTGCTCCGACTCCCCTGCCACAACAACTGCACGGCCACTTTCCAGACTTGGTGCGTTCTTTGCTCTTCCCAGTTACCATGACCTTGGACTTCGCCCCGTTGATCTTCAAGCCACGCCCCTCTAAACCATCCTTCCATCTTGAAAACATATCAATGGCTTCTTGCTTGGAGGCAGCTGTTAAAACCAGATCATCGGCGTACAGCAACTCCCATGGGCCGGATCCTCGACAATCTTTGGACGCTTCCTCCATCACTGTAATGAACAGCAAGGGGCTAAGCGCTGACCCTTGGTGTACTCCCATGCCGACGTCCAGTTCCTCCGACAGACCAAACTTTGTCACGATTTGCGTTATTGAACTCCGATACATGGACATTACAACCGAAACCAATCTGTCAGGAACTCCTTGGAGACCGGGAGCTGAGGGGGTTTGTGTGCAACGAAAAGGCGCCCAAGGTTTGACAACATTTATTGATAGGTGATAGTCACCTAGTACAGGAACCGATCGTCTGCCGGGGCGCAACGATTGCGTTCTCCCCCATATTAACAATATAAGCCCCCCAAAATTTTGTACTAGATGCAACATTCTGGCGCCCGCGAAATTCAAATTGGATCTTGTTCCCTGGTATCCAAGGGGTACGGAAACCGCAATGACAGACGATTTATCGATTGCGTTCCCCCCGGCAGACGCCCCCCAAGGGCCCCAAATTTTGTACTAGATGCAACATTCTGGCGCCCGCGAAATTCAAATTAGATCTTGTTCCCTGGTATCCAAGGGGTACGGAAACCGCAATGACAGACGATTTATCGATTGCGTTCCCCCCGGCAGACGCCATTATAGCCCCCGTCCCCCAAAATTTTGTACTAGATGCAACATTCTGGCGCCCGCGAAATTCAAATTGGATCTTGTTCCCTGGTATCCAAGGGGTACGGAAACCGCAATGACAGACGATTTATCGATTGCATTGCCCCCGGCAGACGCCAAGAAAACAAATATTTTGTTTTGATGACCGCGTCGCTATTCGAGCGGCACCAAGTATGCTATTATGATCTGTGTATTTGAATAACACATTATTCTAATTTTCATCGTTATTTACAATGGACCTATGATTTTATTTTCAGGATTCGGGATTCCTTTTTCTGCCTCATCATCCATACTTTTGAATTGAGAGAAAAGACTGAACCGCCAATAAAGTGATACAATCGAAATTGAATCCTGCCTCGATCCTTGAACTTTTGACTTTAATGACTTCTTGTAAGTGGGTTCGACCACACGACTTGTGTATAAGAAGTATCGAAGCTTTCAGCCGCAAGACAGTTACGGAATTTTAACAGTTTTACGTGTATATTTATTACTTCTCGACGTTTTGTGTTGAATAAATGAAATAAAATTATGAGAAGCGCCACTATGATCTTCTATATTCTGTTCATGTACGTACCAGTATTATACAATTTGCTTGTCTTATTCAGTACAAGCAATATATACGCTATGGTATTGGACAACCCTTACTGTAAATCACAGTAAATTTGCAGGTTTCAGTTTGACGAAGTTTCAATCGGAATTTCATGAGCCGAAAATTACGACAGTACATGTAGGTTTGATTTAAGACATGGATTCTATACCGGTTGGATAATGACATATCACTAGTATGATGTCAGATCATTTTGTTGTAAATGTATGTTACGGTTACGGATCGCTTTTCAACCCCTACCCCCAAGAAAGGTTTAAATGTGTGTAATCGCCTTTTTAACATAGTCATCCCCGCGCCCTATAGGCGAAAGGTATTGTATCTAGTATACATATTGTATCGTAGATTACGTATTAAACGGCTACGAACTGATAATGATTGTACGTCAGCATAGTTTAATCATGAACACTAATTCTTGATTCAAGGAATTTTATTATAGTGACATTATGACAAAATTCCTTCAAGGCCACTGTACATGATAGCGGGTCAGTTGACATAGAAACAGGAAGATGAAGTGGATAGATACAAGGATAAGTGGAAGATGAAAGCGCAAGGGATTAAATGCGGTACAAGAGGAAAGTTTTCAGTTGCTTTTTGAAAGTAGCTCGGTCTTCAATAGATCGCAGGGATGGGGGCAGGGAGTTCCAGACATCTCCGGCAGTGGAGGGAAAGGATCGACCTCCCAGTGTTGGGTGGCGGGTGAATTCTAATGTATTTTGACGAGTAACATTTGATTTTTTATGATTTTAAACATTAAGTACTGAAACTGAAATGAATGAGATTGCTAAATGAAACAAAATGTATTAAAAAATTTAGCTGTGGGATATGATTAATATCCGTTAGCATATCCCTGTGAATTTTAAGTTTTGCTTTCATCATATTATGCAAATGATATTTATCATATCCGTGTACATAGTGTACAATCATACAGTCCTAATCATGTGTGATTATGTTCTCTTTCATTTTTGCAACTTATGCGTGTATTCTAGATAGTAGATAATAATCTATTATTATTGAGAGGAAATCTACTTAGATAGAAACGTCCATGCATCATGTGATGATATAGATGTATTTCCAATAAAGAAATTTCGCTTTTCATAAATATACATAATCTTTTTTAGAATGGTGATATGGAAGAGCTCAGAGAGAATAAAGGTGGAGGAAGTGAACAGTCCTGTGCATTGCCGCACATTACAAGCAGCAGCATGCCGATAATCCCTGAGAATGAGAATGACACAGAATCCGAGTCGTTGCCTTCTGTTGTAGAATGTATCCTCTGCAAAGAATCGAGCAAAGACAAAGTAAGACTGTTCTCAGAAAGTATGTGGAACACCATTCTTCAGGCAGCTAGATTGAGAAGTCTATTGAAAAGTGATATCATGAACGCTGTAACTGAGACTCTTTGTACTTATGATACTCATTCAAATGCTGCTTCAAATTATCATTTCGGTTACCACACGAAATGCTATAGAAGATATACTGCCGTTAAAAGAAAACCAGAAGAACAGGAAGAAAATGAAAAGCAACCGAGTGTACGAGTAACAACAAGAAGCAATGATTCCGAAGCATATCCAAAAACTGATTCAAAAGGGCTCTTGGTATCTCATGAATGTATCTTCTGTGGGAAATCGCGCAAGGTCAGAAACAGAGTTCAAGAAAAACTGAGCATGATATTGACTAAAGAAGCTGTAGAATCTACACGACAAGCCATACTACAAAAGCAAGATACTCGACTTATGCCATTGATAGAATGTGGCGGAGATTTAATTGCGAAAGAGGCGAGGTATCACAAAACGTGCAAAAAGGAGTACCTCAAGGATTGTAGACCGATTGATAATGTTGTGTCAGCTGAGACATCTCGATTCATTCATGCCAAGACTTTTGATTCTTTGAAGTCATACATACAAGCAGAAGTAATCGACAAAGCTCGAAGTGTATTGTTGACAACTCTCATGACTCTTTACCGAAATGAATACGTTTGTTCAGGAGGCTCTTTGACGGATCTTGAGAATTACAGAACATATTCATTATCAAGCAAGATCAAATCAGAGTTCGGTGATCAAATAGAGATTCAGCTACTGAATCAACGTCAAGGAAATGTTGTATACAGCTCAACAATTCCTCTAAATGTTGCCAAAGCGATATTACAAGAAAATCTGGAGTCAGATGAGGCTGCGGAACAGATTCAATCAGCTGCTCTTCTACTGCGATCTGCGATTCTGAATATGTCGAAGACATCATCACCAATGAATAACTCTACCCACTCATTGAAAAGCGTTTCTCCAGAAATACCGAATCAAGTTGATATATTTTTCAGAACTTTGTTTCAAGGCCTGAAGCCTTCCAATCAGACAGAGAATATGGAAAGAAGAATAACTGCTTCTGCATCTGATGCCATTTTCAATACTTCTCGAGGTTCGGTAGTGCCATGGAAACAAACAAGTTTGGGTTTGACATTGAGTACATTGTCCGGCTCGAAAGTCATCCTGCAAATATTGAACCGACTCGGCCATTCAATAAATTATAACCAAGTAAAAGAGATTGAAACGGAGTTCGCGTACACATGTGCGAATACAAATCGTCAAACACCTCAAGAACTTCATTTGGAAAGAGGTCTCGCTACAGGAGTGGCGTGGGATAACTTCGATGCAAACATCGAAACCGTCGATGGCAAAGGTACCTTCCATTGTACTGTGGGGATTTGTTATCAAAATAAAACCTCCGAATCCCAGGCTCAGACAAATCCAGTCGAAGGTCAAGAAAAAAGACGAAAAATTTTTCAAGCAACAGAAAAGGAGATTCCACCGTACAGGAGATCAATCAAAACTGCAAAATTCGATCTATCCACCCTTGAGCCTGACAGCATTGTTGAGAGGATTTCCCCAACAATTGACTTCTGGTGGCTCATTCTATCTCAGCTGAAATGTATTCCTCTTTTCAACGGCTTCTACGAAGATTTCGTACACGACGATTTACCGCAGCAGGTAATCTCCTATATGGAGCCAATGATTGCGTCGCCCACCCAAAACAGTGTTGTCAGAGAAACAATGATCCGAGCGTTGAACATCGCTGACGAACTGAAAGAAGATTTTGCAATTGTAACATATGATCTTGCAGTGGCGTCAAAGGCTTACTGCATACAACACCTGGAAGCCCCGAAGTTTGACAGAATACTCATTCTACTTGGCAACTTCCATATTGAATTGGCCTTCTTCGGCGCCATTGGAACATTCGTACAGGAATCTGGAATTGAGTTCATTTTGTCAGACGCAGGTGTTCTTGCCGACGGATCTCTCAACGGATTCATCAAAGGACGATTCTATAATCGTTGTACGCGTATTCACCAGATATTGGCATCCGTTTTGGAAAGGCTCTTATATCAACGATTCGTCAGTGCGTTGGAAGAGGATTCTCAAGAAATGATATCATCCATTTTGACCGATGCCCCCTCTGATCCAGCTCAATTGGAAGATTACCTTGATCAGCATGACAATTTCATGCAGCACTTGTCCAGTTATGAACTTTTTTTTGCTTGTGCTCTGAGTGGAGAATATGGATCGACTGCATCTTACTGGACCATTTACATATATTTGATTAAATCGAGTCTTGAGGGACCTCCAGCGAGCAGTCAGAACGAACGATTTGGACTTGTATATCGCCATTTTGCCGAAGGTAGTCGATGTATTCTTCGCACTCAATCGACCGAATTATGCGAGATGGGGGACATTATTCCTAGAGAAATTGAAACGTATGCCGGAAGGTTGTCGAATAATGATGAATTCTGGTGCTTTCTCCATTCGACGTTCAACGAAGCAATATGCCAGATCTCCGATCGATCTTACATTAGAACAAACGATAAACCGAGACGCATCATCTGGTTTACGTGGTATTGTTGCGTTTCGCAACAATAACAATGCTGTGAAGAGATGGGCAATCACAAATGCACAGAGGGGCCTGATGGTTTCAGATATGAAAGAATTTGTCGGATTGGAGTCGGGAGAGCAGCCAATTGCGCAAGCGAGGCCTTGGCGTATAAAGAAAGACAACAACGATGTATCAATCTTGACAGAATCAATGCAAAGGCATTGCAACCCTTTTGAAAACACATGTGAATCTCATCATTTGATCAATTTAGCCACAGGGCAAGTTGCTTCACAAGACACAAGAGAATATCTTCTTGAAACCTTGGAGCGTGGCAGTACACAGCGATCAGCCTTCCAGAATGAGTGCTCCCTAGATTCAAATCGATTTTTGCAACCCGTCAAAAGAATACGAGTAAACAATTTTGCATCAGAAAATAAGAAAAAGCAGCATGTCCCCCAATCCAGAAGAATAGATGCCGAAAGCGTCAGGGATATTTTTGGAAGAATTCTGTCTATGCCACCAGAAAAACTGGCAGGATTTTCGTTACAGAATCTATTGTCGTATCCAATTACGGATGTACCGCTGTCCTTGGCGAACACCGACGGATCACTATTGAAAACACAGAAATCTGTTCTTTTGAGATCTCTTGAAGATAAACAGACAGATAGAATAACAGCGGAGACTTTGCCACCAACTCGTTGCCTCATGTACGATGGAGGTATGTTGATGCATTCACAGTTGCCACAAACCAATGGATCGTATGGGACAAAAGCGCGACAAATATTGTCTCACGTTTGTTCTTCTCCTGAAGAAGAAATTCATGTCTTGTTTGACGAATATAAAGAAATGTCATTGAAGGAAAATGAACGGAAATTGAGAAACGCCACTTATAACACAGATTTTGAAATTGCTGGACCGGACCAAAAACCACGTCAGTCGACTTCAATCTTGCTAAGAAATGGAAAATTCAAGAACGAATTTGCGAAATTCATCCAAAAAGAATGGCAGAAAGATTATAATGCTCAAATCATCGGTTCTAAGACTGTATTTGTCTCCCATGGTGGTTCATGTGTAGAAATAACATCAGTTGCATCCCAGGTGAGATCATGTCAACCCCTCGAACTTCAAGTCCAACACGAGGAAGCGGATACATTAATCGGATTCCATGTCGCCCGAAGATTGCCTGACGATGGAGTTATGGTGCGGGCATCGGACACGGACGTTCTTATCATACTACTCGGTTTGATTGGACAATCAAAAAGAATGAACATCGTATTGAATGGCAAACTCATCATGGATTGCGGTTCCGGAAACAACCGACGATTCATCAATGTGAGCAATATTGCAGAAATCTTGGACAACATTGGACACAACCTCTGTATCTCTCTGTTGGGTTTCCACGCATTCACTGTATGCGATTTCACGTCATCATTCTTTCGAAAAGGGAAAATCAAACAATTAGAAATGCTGTGCAAGTCAACCGAATACGCCAACATGTTTGCCGGTTTGACGGATGAAAACATCGAACCTGATATGGAAACAATTGAACAATTCGTCTGTGAAATGTATCGACAACAGCACACAAAAGATGTAAATCAAGCTCGATACGATATATTCAAACGCATGAGTGGCAGAAGCTCTGATTCGAAGCCATTAGTGAACATCAAAAAGATCGATTGTGCCCTCCTGCCTCCATGCCGTAATGCACTGACCATGCATGTGAAGCGAACCAAATATATAACCTCATTGTGGGCACGGGCGAATACAGCTAATCCAACGATGGATCTTGATCCGTTGACGAGCGGTTGGAAGAAGGTTGGTGATAAGTTAGTCATCGATTGGTTTAGAGGCGATTCCTTGCCTTCACAACTGACTGAAAATGGCGACAATGACAACAATGACAATGATTCTGACCAAGAAGACGAAAGATGGAGTGATGAAAGCACAGATGATGAACTGGAATGATAATTTGAAGTAGCATTTGTTTGATATCGGAAGCATTTACAAACTACCTTACGTTCCTGTAAACCAAAGACGTTCTTTGTTGAGACTCTTCTTTATAAAACTAAAAGCATCTGTATCCACAATTAGCCTATTGTATGTAATATGACGTAATTATTTTCATTATGTTAATCAGGTATAGAATTGTTTGATTCTTTTTTAATACATGTACATTGTACACATATAAATTTCCACTTTTTACATAATGTTATAGCCAGATTCTTTTACTCTGACCATTTACAGATTGTTAGACCATTTACAGACCTATTTGGATTGTTATTTCAGTAATCATTGCGCCCAACTCGTTTCTCTTCTTACAGATTTTGTTATAGGCCTACTTGAATATGTGTACATGATTTTGAACATTTTGTTGGCCACAAGTTTTCGTGATAAAGAACTTGTTATACTACATGAAGTGACGTTTTTATAGCAAAAGACAACCGTAAACATAATGAGAAACAATTCAAAGATATTTTGTTATTCAGTTTTACCACGGAACTCTTCAAGTCCTAGTTTTTGAGATGAAATAAAGGATGTTTTTAATCTGTTGTTTTCCTTTTTTCAATGTACGTATAAAACAGCAGTATCGTCTTATTTGATCATAAGAATTACTTACTTTGTACAAGGAAATGTACATTAAACATTAGACGAAATCTAAGGACATAACGAATTTTTCACCCTGAATTTGCGAGCGCAGAAATGTTATACATGTATCCATATACGTGTATGTATCAGGTCTAAAATATTTTGGGGCATTAAATCGCGTATGCCGGGGGCAACGCAATCGATAAATTGTCTGTCAATGATGTTTTCTTACTCCCTGGATATCAGGGAACAAGATCCAATTTGAATTTCGCGGGCGCAAGAATGTTGCATCTAGTACAAAATTTGGTGGCCCTTGGGGGCGTCTGCCGGGGGGAACGCAATCGATAAATCGTCTGTCATTGCGGTTTCCGTACCCCTTGGATACCAGGGAACAAGATCCAATTTGAATTTCGCGGGCGCCAGAATGTTGCATCTAGTACAAAATTTTGGGGGACGGGGGCTATAATGGCGTCTGCCGGGGGGAACGCAATCGATAAATCGTCTGTCATTGCGGTTTCCGTACCCCTTGGATACCAGGGAACAAGATCCAATTTGAATTTCGCGGGCGCCAGAATGTTGCATCTAGTACAAAATTTGGGGCCCTTGGGGGGCGTCTGCCGGGGGGAACGCAATCGATAAATCGTCTGTCATTGCGGTTTCCGTACCCCTTGGATACCAGGGAACAAGATCCAATTTGAATTTCGCGGGCGCCAGAATGTTGCATCTAGTACAAAATTTTGGGGGGCTTATATTGTTAATATGGGGGAGAACGCAATCGTTGCGCCCCGGCAGACGATCGGTTCCTGTACTAGGTGACTATCACCTATCAATACATGTTGTCAAACCTTGGGCGCCTTTTCGTTGCACCCAAACCCCCTCAGCTCCCGCTCTATTGTCTGCGCAATGCCCATTCTATGATTTCTCTAGGGACTCTGTCGAAAGCCTTTTCGAGATCGACGAACACATGGTAGAGCTTCTTCTTCTTTTGGCTGTACTATTCTTGCAACTGACGAAGAATTAAGACAGCATCAGTTGTAGATTTCCCTCTTCGGAAACCAAACTGCCGGCAATCAATGCTAATTAGCTTCCTCAACCTCCTCTCTATGACCTTCTCAAACAGCTTCATACCATGTTCCAGCAGGCGAATCCCTCTGTAATTGCCGCATTCCATGGTGATCGTGTTAAAGTCGTTCTTCAAAACAGCGGAACCAAACTTTCATTTCATTGGTGTGATGAATAATTCCGGTCAGGTGAAACCTACCACAAAACGTGGAAGTCAAGTCAGACAATGCCAACGACTGGCTCTAAATTATGTTAAAGGAACATCAACAACAAGGCTTTGACCTTGAAAACGTGGTTGTTGTATGCGACAACGCACCTTGTCATTCAAAATTCGATCAAATCACTTCAAAAGAGGGTATCAGTGGAGTCACTGTTCTGAAATTAGTTCCATATTCTCCCGTACTGAACCCGATTGAAAACATTTAGAGTAAAGGCAATGAAGAGAACATTGTGGAATCATTCAACAACTGTCGCAACAATTCCCTTTGGTTAACAGCGGTTGAGGCGGTTGGAAGAGACTGCTACTTCAGCGGTTGACAATATAACGGCTGAAGTCAGCATGAGATGCATTAACCACTCTGAATCCATCCATCCTCTCGCTTTGGATAGGAAAGATGTTGGTGGGTAACTGATGCACTTTTCTACATGTTAATCCATGATTCACTTCATATCACGTTATGCAAACAAAATGTATAATTATATACTGTATATGTGGATCAATGCTCAGTATTTTCAATCATGAAAAGCGTACGGTATGCAAAAAAGGATAAAAAAAAGAAAGTGCTTCAATAATGCTATTATAATGGATGGTTGCAATACATTGAAAAATCCAAAATGTTTGAACCTCATGAAATAATATGGAACTTTTGAAAAATTGCAGGAAATTGTCAGGTATTAAATGCAGTGTCTGTTTAAATAATCTACATTAATCTCCTAGTTGCGGTGCTTCTTTTACATGCCAGCAGAATATCACTTAGCAATGGCATTCCATGTCACAAGCAGTGATGGAAACATAAAATATCACTGGCAGCGTTGCATAGGAAATATCTAAGCCCGAGCTTGTTTAAATCCAGGCCCTACATAATGTTTGAATCACATGCATGTGAAAGGATTAATCGGAATCAGAGGATCTATCTTTCTCACTCGAATCGTATGGCATTGACGGAAGCACAAAACAACAAGGCGGTAACAACAGGAGCCAAATAGCACAGTAAATGCACAACAAACATGTTCTCCGTCTCCATATCATCGAAATTTACACCTTCATCAGCCTTATCCTCAAGTAATAATGTATGTCAACAATGAAGGGTTATGAATTATTGTTTTCGAGGATATTTCATTAACTTCTAATTACTCTCTCAGTTGCTAATCCCGTCATTCACTAAATAGGTTTCAAAGAAGTGTCAAATATTGCTTAGTTTCAGAAGAAAAACAGCTGAATGTCTTTCCAGTGACACTTGCCTGTCCGATCGAAACGAGTTCCTGTTGTAACCAGCTTCCTGTTGTAACTCATCGCTACCGTCATCAGTCAACCGTTGACAATGCTTAATTCGGACTCATCCGATAAAGGGGTAACAACTTCATTTCGAATTAAATTGCAATTAGCCTATAGGGGGTAGTTCTGACGGTCGCACAAATTTCAGATTTGCAATCCACGATTCCCTGAGTTTGACCATACATAAATACAGCATGGGATCCTTCTGATAGAGGAGAATATTCTCCTTCATAATCTCTTGACTAGTTGGTAGCAAACTGGCAGGCCACCAGGCTGAAAAAACTGAATTTAGGAGGATTGCTTCACAAAAGTATTTCTGTCGGTATTCATCACGCATGGGAATACAACGACATTATGATATCTGATCGGTAATCATATTCTAGCGCCTTACATGGCCAGCAGTTAAGCATATCCAGAGATCAAGAGCAGCGAATTTCTAAGATTCCAGAGATGCTCTATGCACGCTATAGATGAAATGGACCTAAATCGTCAGCAGTGGAATCAATTATGAGTTGATTTATAGAATTGAAATGAAATATTCAGTTAAAAATTCTTCTATAACAAAAATTTCACGTAGTTGGTCACTTGGATATCTGTTGTATGACTTATGCATCAAGAATCAACAACTGAAGAATCAATGTTGCGATGTAATTTTGAAATGCTTGTAGACGTCTTCTTGCTGCCCCATATTGACCATGTGACGTCTATAGTGACCAACATTGAAACTCTGACATATGATAAAACAGCTCGCTTTCCTCTGATGTCAAAGGGATAATTGTCTATGTGTTGTTGGAAGACTTCTTGATAAACAAACCACTTAATGAAATTACTGCACATTGCATGAGAACATCAACCAAATAAACTCGCAAATTTGTAAAAATTAAAAGTGAATAGAAAAGTAAGTTATTAAAGTAAAACAATTTTTCTTTTACCCGTTTTTCATTACTCTACCTTTTATACCTTTTATGCCTTTTATAACTTTTATATTTTTCATACCTTTTATGCCTTGCACCTTTTTCAAAAATTCCCAATTTCTTTTTTATCCAGCACATTTGTGACAAGTATTACATCAAAGGAGCTTTGCTAATGTAAAGGACTAGATAGGGAAAAAGAAGTTGTCTAATTATGTGTCGAACCGTGTCAGAAGAATATCTGGCGTATGAACTTTTGACAATATTTGTGAGCGCATCATGCAGGATGTTTTTTGTCAAGCAATTTAGACGTTTTGGTGAATTGGATATATAAAGGCCGAAAATTAATCGAGCATCAAGCAGCTTTTCTTCAATAATTGACTGAAATAATCCTGTGGACTGCAGATGAGATAATTTGTTATGCATCTGTGATATCCCGTTTGAAAATATGTCGATCCCTCAATTTTCGATATCTCAGCGCATTACACGTTTCACAATTCTATTATGACGGCAGTCAAGGAAAAAAACTTCAGTGGACGCCATATAGTAGGTAGAGAGTTGACTCAAAAAAGTGTCTGTACACGGAAATTTCGTTCCTTTGGTCCAAAAAATTATTTGAGCAGCTTTTAAAAAAGCTAGATTTTTGCAAATTTGTATGCTACCGACATGAAGCCAAGTTGTAAGCAGCATGAAGCAAGTTGAATATCAAATGGAATGATTTATAGAGTAGGCTAAGCATCCCTATTCCATGAGAGTAAGTATATCAGGTAGTATATTAGGCCTATTTACTCAATGGGCCGATATATATCCCTACTCTATGGAATGAGTTATAGAGCAAGTATAGAGGGTTAATATCTCGCGCTGCAGTGACTGCTTACATGACAAAGATCACTAGACGAAATGACTTACTTAATCTTATTAAGGAAATCTTACAAGTTTTGACCAGAAAGTACCAGTCGTGCTAAGTCTTATTAGCAAATCTGATCAGATCTGATAAGAAGTTATTTGTGATTTTTAGAAATCTTTTAAGTAGAAAAAGTTTTTTTTGCGTTTCTCTCTCTATGGAATGAATTATAGAGCAAGTATAGAGGGTTAATATCTCGCGCTGCAGTGACTGCTTACATGACAAAGATCACTAGACGAAATGACTTACTTAATCTTATTAAGGAAATCTTACAAGTTTTGATCAGAAAGTACCAGTCGTGCTAAGTCTTATTAGCAAATCAGATCTGATAAGATTTTATTTGTGATTTTTAGAAATCTTTTAAGTAGAAAAGTCTTATTTTGCGTTTCTCTACATATATCCAATGCACTGATTCCAGCAAGATCATTTAAGAACTAAAACCATTGATAATCGTCTGATCTTCGCACTGTAATCGGACTTCAAGTTTTAAATTTCAGTTAACTTTACTTAATTTCAATTATCAGCTGGTAAGATCTGAAAAGATCTTATTCTGCAAAATATAAGACAGTAAGTCTGGTACTTTCTGGTCAGGAAATGTAAGATCTTAAAAAATAAGTTCTTATCAGACTTTGAAAGAATCTGATCAGACTTAGTAAGACTTAGCAAGTCATTTCGTCTAGTGAGAGCGAGAAGCTGTCCCTTCCAAGTTCCAATGCATGCGATAACGTGACTCAAACCTTTCATCATCTATGTGTAAATGTGTTAGTTGGGACATTGCTTCGTGTTACTGACTATCAGACTGTCCGATTCTCAACTTCGCTCGCCATAACGTGCATTATACGGTGTAACATATATTTTAAAGACAAAGTTCAACCAATGGTGTTTTCGTGCTGCGTTCCTAATTGTCACAGTGGCTATAAGCCCAGGAAAAATGAGGTTATTGAGAAATGCTCAATGTTTCAGCTTCCAACAGATCCTGCTCTACATTTAAGATGGATGTCTGCTATCCCACGAAAGGATTTTACTCCTGATGAGAATCACAGAGTGTGTGAGAAACACTTCAACGACCACGACTTCGAAACAACTTCGACCGACTCACGTGAAAGTAGACGGGAAAGTAGATTATCGCAAATTCTTCAGAAGAAACGATTGAAATCAACGGCAATTCCTTCAATGTTCCCAGATTGTCCTAAATATTTCACCAAATCTCCAACTGTTTCCCGATCTTCACATGCGACTGCTGATTCCCGACGGTCCTTTGAAAACAATAGAATTGAGAATTTGATCAGAGAATCTATTGAGGAAGATTCGTTTGATTCTCTCGATGCTCTGCGTTCGAAACTAAGTGATTCTTCAAGTCACCCTCTCCCCACCAATATTGTGAAGGTAGATCATCAGTCGTGTTTGATTTTTATGTACGTCAGTGTTTCTAACATCGAACTTATGGCTCCTGTTCACAAAGCTACGGTGATCGTCAACGAAAGCATGAGCGTGCGAGTATTCGTGCTGTCATCAAAGTTAGCGAATTCCAACTTTCGCCATATCTTCAGTGGAGACAAAGTAAAAACTATTTCTCAACTTTGTGACGTTATTGCCTATACGAAGAATTTGTCAGAAAAACATTTAGATAACAACAGTAGCTCTTAGTACCTAGAACTCGCTGCTTCTTTTCTTGAAACATTTTTAGATTGTGAAAGTCAATCAGATGACCCCTAATTTGAAATTTACCACCTAGTAAATTTTGTTATTGAGCAGCTACGACTTTGTCAAGTACCAAAGAATGCCAGAAAATATTCATGTAAGACGTTGGCACTTTCTTTTTTGCGGCAGATTACAAGTGCATCTTTGTATAATAAATTAAGAGATATTTTCATTCTGCCTATATGACTACGCTGCGTTCATTGTCTAGGATCTGCAGTTGAAACCTGTTCGATTGATCTCGAGTATCTGCAAAGGAGATCAAGTTTTTTGGATGACAGAGAAAAAATTGTTACATTGATGATCGACGAAGTCTATACTGCTCAGCGTGTAGAACTCAGTAATGGACAATTTGTAGGTTATACGTCGGATGGCATACCCGCCAAGACCGTTTTAACTTTCATGATTCAATCGTCTTGTTTAAAATATAAGGATGTCGTTTGTTTAATTCCTGTGTTTCGACTTAATTCCGATATTTTGTACATTGAGTTTATGAGTGTCATTCGTCAAATTGATTCACTTGTTCATGTTGCTGCTGTTTCAACTGACAATCATTGTGATCAACCGCTCTTTTTTCAAGCGACTTTGTGGTGGTAGTCAAATATCTCTTTTTATTAACCATCCTATTCGAGCAGAGGCAAAAATGTTTATTTTATTTGATTTCACTCATGACTTGAAGAACATATTCAATAATTTTGTGAATAAAACAAAAATGACACTTCCTGATGGACGAGACATTTGAATGTTGACGGTGTTTGTAATGCCTCATTTTTACATGTAAAGAAACTGTATTCGAAGGAGGAGAACTTGCCTTTGAAGATAGCACATGCATTGAAGAAAGGCTCGCTAAATCTGGTTAATATTTCTCGAACCTCTCCTCAACATGCGCTGTCAATTATCCATGAATCAACTGTGAATGCTCTTAGATTTTATGATGAAACTGGTTGGAGGCAGACAGCTGCATATGTACAGATAATTGTTAACGTTTGGAAAATTGTTTCACTAAAAAATCCTTCCAAAGGATTTCACAAACGTGATCCTATGTGTGAACCTTTTCGAAATCTGTCAGATTCTCATGTTTTGCATTTGAGACGTGTCACAAATCTTTTTGAAGACTGGAAGAAGTCTAGACGACCAGGTCTCACAGATGAAACATTTTTGGCTTGTATTCAAACTATGAAAGCTCTACCTATGCTAGCAGATTATTTAATAAAAATGCATGGTTTTTCATATATACTTCTTGGAAAATTCTGTTCTGATCCTAAGCCCGATTCGGTTGTTGCCGTCAAATGAAAGGGGGCAACTTTTTTATGTCAATAAAGCAATTGCTTGAATCAGAAAAGAAAATTCGTGTACTTGGTCAAATTCAGCAGAAACTTATTTCCACTGTTATGCAGATGGCTCCTTTCTGATTGTTAAACCAGACACTTTATGTGAGTCCAAGTGGTTGGTGGATTTTTTGTCACCAGAATTGTTGGATTTGGACAATTTTTTAGAAAATGATGTAAATATTATTTACTGTGTTGCTGGTTACATCGGTAGAAGTGTTGCACGCCAATTCAAATGTTCGGAATGCAAAATTCTGCTTATTGCAAATGATTCTGCTGACGAGTGTCCACCGCTTACGATTCCGTTGAGTAGTAGCCAGCTTTTTGAAGTGGCCAATCGAGGTGGTTTGGCTGAGCCCTCAGATTTGTGTTTTCTTATAAGCGCGATCGGTTACCTCTCTTCCGCTGTCATTTTTGACAATGATGTTTCGAAATCACGTTTCCTTTCAGAGCAAAATCAATTTCAGAGCTCTCTGTTTGTGAAAGCAACATCTGATGTAGTGATGCGTAAATTCTGTAATATATCAACGAGATGTAAATCAAATCATATTGCTGTTGACCATATTCTCACACGAATGTACAATTGTTTGTCAAAGAATGAACTAAAACGAGTGAACACAAAAGATGAGTCGGCAAGTATTACAAAAAATGCAGGAAACTTCAGATTGATTTTTGATGTACACAATGGTTGTCAAATCATGTAAATATGATGTTGTAAATATTCCTTAATTTTCTGTAAATAGTTCTTGCAATATTTTCTTATTTGTTGGATGAATGTTTTAACACGAATTTTTGTAAATATTGTAAAATTATGTAAAAAAAACAGGAAACTGTAGAGAAATGCTGCAAACTGTAATAAATTTTCTTGTCATATTCTTCATTGCTTTCATTATTGGGGATGTGCGTATATGCATGAGTTATGATATGCAATTAATAGTTGTACATAGCGATTTAGTATCTTGACTTAGGTAACATGAGTGGTAGTGTTCTAAACTACTAATGAAAGTTAACCCTCATTATGTCAGTAGTGCGACGTTGTTGTTCTTCCCGTAACAAAAAAATATAATCTATAATTCTCACTTTCGATTTTATGAAATGAACTCAAAGGAGACACAGTCGGAATTGTTTCCAAATGTGAGATATGCGCATTTATGCAGTTTTGAAGAAATTACAACGGAATTAACTGATCATGATAGCATGACGCAGAAGGAAATGATATTATTTTGCAGATCGTTCGTGTCATGACAGCCTTGGATACGTAATGTTTGTTAAATTAGCAAATCGATGACCTGCTATGCTTTCATGACGTATCTCAAGAGAATTTTCTTAAGCGTGATCATATCACAGGCAACCTGCCACTGGTGCAGAAAATAACATAATCAATAAAAAATGATTTCAATCTATGATTTCAATCAACTTTGAAAGATGTAAATGGGTCCACATCACTATTCAGATTCAAGAAATGAATCATGAATTTAGTGAATCATAAAATCAAGCCGGTGAAAATTGAATTAAAAAATTGCAATTTCAGCCAAGAAAGCACGAATAGTATCGAGACTTTTTCATGAAGACTTCCATTGTAATACGGATCATGAAATTCCCTTGGTAATCAGCCTTATATCCGCATAGTACATGATTATTAGCAAATATTCATTCCTTTCGATATCCAACTTGTTGCATGCTACTTATAAAGGTAGTCATCTCGGCAGTATTTAAATTGGCAAATTTTTGACATTTTTGAAACTGTTCAAATAATTTTTTGGACTTCGGAACGCAATCTCTGCAAAAAACTTTTGATATAATTGAATTCTTTTATATAAAAATTTTCACTGTATACAGATACTTGTTTGAGTCGACACTCTACCTATATATCCCTACTATGCTGAATGAATGCTTAGCTAACAAAACATCTTAATTAAGCGGAAAGTGACGGGGTGAAAAAAATTTCACTTCAGAAAATGTCTTGGAACAATAACTATTGCACAAAAGATGGAAAATGCAAGCATGATCGTTTTGCGAAACATGGGACCATAGAGTAAGTATATATACTTACTCTATGATGGGGACTTATATAAAATCTTTCATATGGAGTAACCATCTCCTCTCCTTGATACGTTTAATTATCAGCAGATTTTTTTTATTTGCGTCAGCATCATGATGCGAAATGTAAAAATCTTTTGACGACTGGTGTACTGCACACCCGTTTTCATTCCGGACAATAATTTTTAGACATAATTGAAGGTGTGAATGACATATTTTGCTGTTTTGATGAATGTGTAACAGCAATTTGTCGACCGATTTTACATGAGTTTGCTTAATTATTATGAGGGAGAATCCATACCATGGAGCGCCAGTTATAAAATCAATTGAATTAAAACAATATGAATTGCAATTTTCAAGTAAAATGGCGGATTTTTTTCATCATTTTGCCTGTTATCTTCACAGCATTTTGAAGGGCAGTTAAAGCTCAATTGCATAATGACTTGACTACAATGTTTTGAAAATGATAAATTGGAGCCTATGCCATTAGGGAATAGAGTTCCCCGTTCATAGCTAACTTAGACATTTTATACAGCTCAATTGTCTCGTCCTTTCGCAAGCCATGTAAATTCAGGGGTCACTTATTTTTATAGCCTGATTCCAATCTCTATAATTTTAAGCCTGATAATCAATTGATGTATGTACAGTAATTAAAACATTTATATACCCTCAGAAACACTGATGAACTTAAAAAAATTAAGAAAATTATAAACCCTTAGTTTTTTCTGAAGAAATGCTTTAAAGTGACATCGATATGAATTAAATTATCAAGACGCTACGCCCAACTTAGCAATGACAAAATAAATGTGGATGGCTTCATTCAGATGTACATCTTGCTTCATATTAAACATAACATAATGTGACTTTTGTACTTAGCGTTCACTCATCACAGTAACGAAGCATAATTTTTGTACATTTAAGTGCGAATTCTGATACGACATTGTGTATAAGTTTTGTTGATTGTTAGTGAATAATCATCAATGTTCTTTTTTGAAAGTGCGCAGTGTCTACTTGTGAAAATGCTGTTGTAATTTTAAAAATTTTTGTATGTAAGCTGAAAAAGTGCAAAGAATGTGCAAGAAAAGTGCAAAAAGTGTACATTTGAAATTGTCAGTATATTTTCGACCTTCTCAACACTTGTTTTGCTATCGTACACTAATTGGTATACCTGAACAAGATTGTCATTCGACTGGCCTCATGCATAGACAGTTTCAAGTTTATTCAATTTCAAACGGGTAGGCAACTGTAATGTTATCTAAAGCTTTGAAAATAGTGCACTTATTTGAAATTGAAATCAAAATTGCTAGCCGTACATACTCAGCTCACCAAAGGCTTTTGAATCACATGATGTTATCCGCAAATTTAAGGATGTTGTAGGATATATCGGCAAAGAAGTAGCCTACTTACCGGCAGGTGTGCATAAGGAATGCGGCACTTTTCTTTTTCTCTTTCTTCACAAACTTTTTTGGGAGTGATTAAATGCGTAGCGTAATGTGATCATTAAATTGTAACCTTATACATGTATGATCGTGTATATTGTACAGGTGAAATGGCTATTGATCGCTGTCTGATAAGTCACATTGATAATCATTGACTCCGCGCAGCAGTGTCCAGTCACGTCTTTATACAGCTTATTTTCCCAAACATGTTCTCATGCAGCTGTTCAACTTGGGATATCCGTCTACGGTAATCTGATCAAGTTACCATCAAGAGATTTGCCATCCTGTGCAATAATTGCCAATAAGGGGCGTAGCACGAAATATTATACAATCATGATGTCATAATACGATAGGACTTCCTTTCTTTAGAAAAGGGTATACCTACCGCTTACCTATTGAACGGTTGCGAAGCGAAACCGCAGCGAAAAGGATATCTTTAGCCGCTTCCACTGATCAGCCATTAGGTTAAATTTGAAAAGATTGTCATATCTTGAGCTGAAACATAATTTTTTGGTAAATGCATGTGACATGAGGATGCATTGAGTATTGTGTATCATTTGTGAAATATACAAACAAACATTGACGAGTACAATAATGTGACCCCTGGATATTGGAGCTTTTCCGCTCTTTAAATTTCAAGCTCAGTTTACGGACGTACGAATTGCATGGTGCAGAGGAGATTGGGATATGATGTACATGTCAGTAGATGTCTTGCAACATGGTGCTGTTGGAATCTTCCCAATAAATGTATGTATATTTGGGAGTGATTGGTGTCTTAGATGATCATATAAAAATCAAGAAACCGTAGCCTTATGTTATCATCATGCATCTTTAATTCTGAGAAAACGTGGCGAAGCGTTCATCTTTCCCCATCCATTGGGGAGACGGACAATTTCATTTGGGAAAATGGACAATTCTGAAAAATGCAAAATAATTGGTAATAATTCTACTTATATCAATCAGTTTATCAATTAGTAGGATGGGCTGCATTTCACTGCTATGAACTAAACAACATTATCCAATTGTAGCAAATAATGCATGGCTATGGCTCATGCCATAGATGTCTATACACTGCCTTTTTTACTCACTCTGTACAATAGACGTCTTGAAAGCAATGTTCAATCGTGATCCATAGCATTTGACTATCTTACTGCAGCTATGGTATTGACTACGCCTGATATCTTATTTTTTGACTTATGCAATGATTTTTGTGTATGATTTCATTAAATTGAACGCCTTGAGAAACTTGGTTTTCAAGTGAAATCGGTCGGGCATGCACTCACTTAAGTCTTTTCCTTGACTTTCCACGTTTTTGGATTTATCTTTATCATTTGCCGTTTTTGCTCATCTTTTTATATTATATTACATATACGTGTATGTAGGCTAGGTGTTGTAGACGCATGCAGCGTCAATGAAGCCTAAAGACAGTGCACGTGGAAGAAAGATTACATAAAATTGCGATGAATGAATCAATGATAGTTGAGCTTCCTTAAAGAGCTTGTTGCGATACCGTAAAACAGTAAATTTTCGTGGCAACTAATTTTCGCGAGGTCATGGTCGATACTGCATTTACGATTGTGCATGCATGGTGAGAAATTTTCGCGTGTAGCAAATATTTCGCGAGACAGTCGCCTTCCGAAATGCGGTAAAGTATGTTGTACACGAAAATTTGTTGTTTTACAATAATTCCCAATAGGCCGGACAATTGACATTGCTCCCAGCACTTACCTTAGGACTTTTTGTGGAAAGTAAGATAGATTTATTTTCGGAATATTTGAGCGCGATTTTGCTTAAGATAGAAAAAGAAACACCCCATAGAGTAAGTATCCTAGAGGGGAGTAGCAGCTGATTATCCAGTGCATGCAGTTTCGATTTTATTAAATGAACTCGAGTTGTGAACCAGTACCACATAAAAGATATGCAAATTTTTGCAGTTTTGGAGAAATTACCACGGAATTGACTGATCATAGCAATACGCAAGATAGAATAGTATTTTCCAAATCCTCCGTGTCATGACGACCTTGGCCAGCAGGTACTGTTTATTAAATTAGAAATGCGTTGTTTGGTGAATGCTCCTTAATTTAATACTCAGCCTCATTAATTTAAGAACATCTTCTTAATTAAGCATAATCATGTCACAAACTACCTGCCACAGAGAGAGTGAAATATCACAATCTCATTAACTTTGAAAGATGTAAATGGGTCCACAATATTATTCAGATTGAGATAATAAATGATGTATAAATTTAGTGAGTCATACAAACATATGCCTCGGATAAATATTTCTTGAATTCAATCTGCATACCTCTAGCCAATTATAACTCAATTTTGAGCAGTAATTTCTATTGTCCGTAGAATGCTGTCTGCTATTTATCAATTTGGACAAGACTCAACTGTACAGCTCCATTTAGCCTGGTGGAAAAAAGCTATTATCTAGAGTTGCTAAGTTATTTCAGCCAGGAAGCAGAATAAAATCTTAACTTTTCTATGAAGACTTTCATTGTAATGCGGTTCATGAAATTTCCTTGGCAATAGGCTTTTTCCGTATATAATATACTCGTACTGTTATTAATATATTTTCACTCTTTTGATATCTAATAATTCATTGCAGCATATTAATTGTGAAAATATTTTTCAAAATAAGAAATTATGGGAAAACGCTCTATTTTAAGAAATTCTGCAAGCAAGCAAGAGTGCTGGTTGAAGGGTTTATTACATTGAATTTCGTTTCTACAACGAAGATTTTTAAATTGCATTTTATTGAGTTACTCATTCTTACAGATATTAGTAGCATGATACCTATCAATTCTGTGCATACAAATTTGTAGCCCGGGGCAAATTTACAATGGTTCCAGTTTATTCAGAGTTTGCGATCCTATCTATACTTGATGAACTGTCTAAAAAATGATTCAAATAAATTTTTGGCAACGGCCTCCAGACATTCTATCTTAGAAATTCCTCTCACATTTAATCATAGACAGATAGATGCATATGGAAAACAAATTCTATTTTCTGTTGCGTTGATATTGGAGATAATCATGCTACTCAAGTCGTAAAAAACTCCAAAGTTATTGTTGTCAACGATTCCGCTATGCATTCCAATCCCATCATCTGCATTTACACCAAATGGACTTCACGCTTCATTTGGGTATACTGTTAGTAGACTTTACGCAAGCTCTATATTATTAAATTGAGTCTTTGAGTTAAATTTTGAATGCCCTAGATCGCCTCATAGACAGATCGTGCATGTCTATAACGATTTTATCAGAAGTTTGGTAAATATTTCAATAAATGGTCATCAATTAAATAATCAAAACGATGCAAAATAATAAATGCAAATTCTAAATTGTGACAGAAAGATTCCATATCATCAAGGGATTAGACTACAATGCAAATGTGATTTTGCCTTGTATTTATGTTTCTTGTTTCACTTGCTCCGACCCTTCGGCCGGATTATTGATGCTAAGTAGTGGCATGGTCGTCATCAGAAAAGTTTTAAAATGATGAAATCAACATTCAGGTGTCAACTGCGTCGATAGCAGCGGTAGCCGACTTGGGTAGCAGTCTCAAAAATACCAGGTTGCAACCCATCTGCAAGTGCATTTTGACGTATTATTTAATTGATCGTTGAAATTAATTTTGATGAATAAAACTGATTTTTCTGATTTCAAAGCAATGATTATTTAGATCAGCTAACTTGATATCGCGGAATAGCTTGTAGACATAAAACAATTTTCTTGACATGTCTTCATAGATTCCCTATTTTTTCAGGAATTAAGGATAAAGCCTTTGTAATCCAGTTGTTGCCATTGACAATACTATCAGTAAGAAGGTATGTAAATAAGTCTATAGACCTTTAGCTAAAGGCCATATTTACATCACTGCGAGCAGATAGAGTATAAATTTAAGTGATTTGAAGATATTTGAGCGACATTTTGTATTGAAATTGTTCGAATGATAGAAATCAGTCCATTGGTCTCTTCCACAATATATAAATCAAAAACAAATTATTCATCCATTTTTCGATTCCTGTTTTATCAGGGATGTTATGAACGTCCTTATGAACATCATTGACAGTGCAGGAAGCAAATTTTAGGGTAAATATTTTGCTTTTTACTTTTCCATACTGCGAAAGAAGGCGCTCCTAGACCAGCCATTAGCTTCATTACTCATAGGTTTTTGAAGTTGGACGGTTGAGTACAATATTCCAGCAATATCTCTGGGAATCAGCCGGTCGGCTGAAGTTTCAAGATCCTAACTACGTAGAAGTTCACTGATTGCCTTGATCACGAAAGGAAAATATTCTAAATTAACATTTTCTCCCTGAATGATATTTTTCGATTTCTAATAAATGAGAAATTTAATAGAAAAAATAATCAGTCAATTACACATAGAATGTTAGAATTGTGTATGGACTATGGAGGATTGGTTTTATATGAAGAATTTTCTATCATATTATCGCTATCAAATTCTATCAATTGACTCTTGGCCTTTAATAAGAAGGGATGTCCCAAAATCGTGCAAAGCTAAAATGGTTGTCATTCGATTCAATCCATTGCACATCAGGTTTTATATTGTGCACAATTACAATTACAAATTACAATGCATTGTTGCATGATCTATTGTAACCAATCTCAACTACTTTTCTTTTATTCATTTTTCATTTCATCAAGTCCTGTACTTACATATTGCATCCTTGTTTATTGGTGATGGTAGCTTACTGAAACATGTTTGCGAATACATTATCTGTCAAAAGCTAGCGGCATCTAACTGTCAACAGTTACAATCACTCAACAAGTTATTTTCAGGGGAAGTCATAGGGGAAGTGCTGATATTTGTGCATGTTGTCTTATCAAAATTGAAGCCATTTGATCGGGTATTCGATTATGAATTGACAGGGTCCAACAATTTCGGAGAAGTAATTTCTATAAGAATTAGATCAATTATCTTACAAACTGTCGAAGCATTTTTTTTCAATTTCCACAAGTCGAATCAGCACAACTCCCCAAGGTTTGGTCGAGGTTTAAAAAAAGTCAAGAAATAAAAACACACTCCAGATGGGCCTTCGGCGTCTTGCGCCTCTTATCGGTCGATGGTAACGGCCAAGATGCAACAGTTTAAAGTTTTATTATAAGATGTGAGTTACTTTATGTTCAGAAGTGTATTGATTGTATGCGTGATTGTCGAACTGTGAAAAGAGATTGTAGTCTGGAAGTTCGTGTTTCCTGTTTATTGTAGGTTTTGACTGTAAATTGTAGATGTGTTATTGCTTTTGCTTCTGCTATTACTGTGTCTCGAGTGCTGAACAGTTTATGAAGGAAGTTGACCTGAAAGTTTCCGATGCCGCCTATCCCCCAATGTTCATCACTGAGATGGATATAAAGCGCAGTATTATTGGTTTCATTATCAATGGCCTTTTGCTCATGATGTCTTGTTTTAAACATGCCAAACATGTCTTTCCTCTATAATATTCTCCGCACTGACTACATGTATGTTGATATTCTACGAACTGATCTCGGCAAGAGTATTTGCTATTATTTAAATCGCTACATATATTACAAGAGCATGTTTTTGCTTTAGTCGCATTATTTAGGTATGTGGCCGATTGAACACCATACTCATTGATAAGTCGAACAAGGAAATTATAATTTTTTAATCAGTTTATTTATTTTACGATTACGCCTATCATTAACATACAGCAACTTAAAATGTATGCTGCTTTCGTAGTTATTATTTGACGTTTTTATTTTAGTAGTTATCTCGCGTTCTTTTTCGCTGTAATGATTTTGTTTCAGAATTTTATCGAATTCTGCTAAGCTATCATTTTTTATTTTCTCATCATTACAACGTTTAGATATTGCATCTATACTATTTTTTATGTAATTATTTTTTGCGTGTCTTGGTAAAAAGGAGTCTTTTCTCAAACTTGTGTTAAAATGGCATTCTTTATGATACCAAGAATATTTTATTTGTTCATTGGCAATCTTTTTTTAACATCTAGGAAGTTCAACGATTCGTTAGGTTTAGACGCTTCGAGAGTAAATTTAGTATGCGGGTTTATTGAATTTAAAGCTTCTAATATTTGATTAAGCTTATTTTTTCAAATGTCAAAGGACCTAGTATGATGTTATCTATGTGCCTCTTATATATATCGGGGTTGAAACTCATCAATTTCAAGGCTTTAGATTCCATTTCAATCAGGAATATGATAGTGGGGCGAAGTGACTGCAAATCGGTACTCCTTTTATTTGTTTGTAGGTCTTATTCTGGTACTCAATTTCATAATTGTAACAAATAAATTTTAATAACTTTCTTACATTTTCTATACTTATACCATGGTCATCAATTCTATTCCAATTGTTTCTTAGAAGTTGCATACTGTATTCTATGCCAGTTTCTAGCGGAACGCTCAGACATTAGCTATGAACGTCCAATGAAATAAATACATCATTGTTCTTTAAATTTTGCAAATCATTCAATAAATTTATTAAATTGTCAGTTTTAGCTAAGTTAGCTGTGACAAAAGTTAAAGCTTGTGATAAAGTACGTGAAACTACCCAATCTGCTTTTTCGATGGGAGTGTTTCTCACGGAGGCAATATGTAGCTGTCTTGGATTAAGCATACATCGCAAAATAACTGTCAGGCCGTGTATAAAAAGCCCTTTACCGCACATGTGGACTGCATGAACCTACTGAATTCTGCATGTTTACACACGCGTACTTACACACGCGCAGGTGCATAGAAATGTAATTAGTAACTATTTAAATTGACAAATTGTATCAAATTAATTTACATTGCATTTCATAGTGTCACTTATCTAAATGAGTCGGATAAAATCAGTGGTCGGAAGCCAAATAGAATGAAGCTGTAAGTTAAGCTGCTGCAGGCATGCATAATGTAAAACCTGTTCTTGCAAAATAAGTTGTCACAGGCTTTCGCATTCACAGGTGATAAATTGTAGGTATCATATAAGTATAAGCAAAAGTCCGCAATCCAAATTATAGAATGGAGTCCAAAAAATTCTTTAATGAAGACTAGCTGCAATGACACGTTAATGTGTTTGAATGATTTTAATGATAATACCAACTAGCTCTGGTGCAGCGTCAATGTAGGTCTATTGATACAGCATTTTGCAAAACCAAAGTATCAAACAACAAATATGTATGTTTTGTATCACACTCACTCGGTTATTGATCATGATATGTGATAGACAAGTGAAACAGGCACATTTTCAAATTATGTAAGGTAAATTTGTGCTCTATATTGACAATTTTTATTTTCATGCAGTCGATCTTTATATTTAGTTAACCCTCATCTTCCATGTCGATGAAATAAGAGCTAAGCACCTTATGATACCAACAAGTTTCTTGTCCAAGTATTTTAGAATCGTTGTATTTATCATTGCGCCACATTTTCCCGTCGCGTTCTGCTAGATATCTGTGAAAATTCTTATAAATGAGACAGTGACCTTGCTATTTTGCTCTTTTAGTTATTTTTACAGTCTTGTTCCTTGGTTATTTCGTGATTATTAAAAAGTGAAGATAGTAGCATAGCATAAATTCTAGAGTTCCAGTAAATCATAATCCATCCCAAAATATGAAGGCATTGATTTTCACTCATGCAGTAACAGTGGACGTTTTAAAAATGTAGCTATCGCCTTTGCTTGCCGAAATCACAAATAAGTAGGCAAAATGTTGCGACTGCATCATCTGGCCCATATCTGATGGAAATCTTTTATGTTGAGTGTATGGTGCGACTTGCACTTTTGTCAAATCGGCAATATAATCATAATACAGGGAATCTGCAGCCCAATAACGTATGGTCTGTAAACTTACTAGTGCAAAAATGCACAATGGGCGCATCCTATATATATTGGTAGTTAGTGAATGTGTCCTCTTATTTATTCTTTTGCTAGTAAGTACGTAACGATGTGGCTTTAGTGAATGTCGAATGATTTTAATAACATGGAATTATACAAGAGATATTCAAATCGCACTTATAGCCGACACGTACATGTACACCGTACACAAGGAAGCAAATTGAGCAAACGGGGTGTGTGGTGTATAGGCGCAGTCATAATAAGTGTATAGGTCCCCTTGTAACTACCTTGTTGAGTCATAAACCAGCAAATTTGAAAATAATTAATTAGTAGATGTCATACTATGCAGAGGTAAATATAACATCCAAAATTAGATGTACACATAGGTTTTTCATATACAGTAAATATGCGTTTAGCCTAAATGCATAATATGTAAAGTTAATTATATTATTCTAACTATCTGAGTCTACTTGAAAGCCTTATCATGTTCATGATTTTATTTGTCAATAATAGCAATGTTCAAGGTTTCATCAAGAATGAGGGGGAAATTTTCATATTTAAATAAAACCAATTTTTGGACAAGGAGCCACTTTTATTGACTTAGATCTAATAGTAGCTTGGTTAACTTTTTTTATCAAACCATAATACTATTTCTGTTGTGTCTCTCAAGTGCCATTTATTAGTGTTCGGCTGCTTTTTTGCATCAGCTGTGTGCTTTGAAAGACAAGCTAGATTAATTATTTGGCGGTTAAGGTAACTAAGGAACTCCAGTCGATTTAAGAAAAGGCTACATGTGCAGTGTCTTAGATTTGTTTGAAGAACGACAGTATCTATTAAATAAGTCAGGACAGTGGCCTTAAATATATTTACTTCCCGAGGGCTCCTGTGACAGAAGCTCACGCCTGCCATGTTTGACAGCTATTAGATACACAGGCTCTTAGCAGAAAAAATAACAGTTTATCACGTTTTACCTCAGTCGCTTTGTTTGAGTTCAAGAAAATAAACTCTCATTTCCTCCTTAATGATGCTTGAGGTGTTGACTCGCCACCGGGTCTAAATCTATTTATAAAAGCAGTGATTTTATCGGTAAATAAGAATTGTAGTTTGTTGGTGACAAATTGTTTTCCTAGAAAATATAATTCAATGAGCTTATGAAAACTTTGCTATTTAAGCAATGAAATGAAAAGCAAAAGTGAATGTTTCGAGATTTAATATTTTCCCGGTAAAATAGTAAGACAAAAATATACATTTTTTCATTCTCGTTTCAGATAAAAGAAAATCAATGGAAAGAATTCTTTAAAACAATCATTATGTACAGTTTGAAGAATTCTGAAGTGAACAAATGGTACATCAAGTCTGTACAAATGGACAACAAAATTCAATAGTTTACAGGTTGGAGATCAGCAAAATTTACGAAATGAATTTGATCACAAATCCAAATTATTTGACTAGCAATTAAACAATACAATGAAGTGAAGCATTCAAATTAATAGTTCCATTTTTCAATATCTACTTAAATTATTTATAAAACAAGCCCTAATAGTGTTTTAGGCACTAATCAAATGCTTAATTACTGAAGCATTTTTATGTTATAAGCTCATGCAGTAAGCCTACAACTATCAGAAGCGACGTTGAGTTTGATACATGAAAAATACAGATAAACCAATATGTAATTCATGGAGAATTTATAGAATTGATTTTATTGATTTAGGAAACTAAATGTATTCATAAATCATGACACAAATTAAATTCGTGCATTGAAATAATGAAATAGGAGCCCAGGAGCTACAAAATCAAGAGTTGATATCGATCAGACATACAAAATAGCAAGAGGAATACTTCTGATATATCATTTCATCACAATCGCTTAGTGCCGCAAACAAATACATTGTCTGTTACTTAACTTAAACGAGACCACCGTTTTAGAAACAAAACGGTCGGAGAATACATTTGTGTTTTTTTTAACTGGAAGTAAACAACTATGTATGGGCACAAGGAATTCAGATTTCAACATGACGAAAATCGATACCTTAGATCATGATAATCAGATAGCTTAGGAAAATTTGATTTACCAACAAAAAAATTCATGCTCAAGAGACAGATTGGAGTTCATCGTGAATCATTGCATTTTCATCAAAAGCTTGAATTACCTGTGTGTACTTCAATATTTAGTGCAAATGGAGAAATTCAATTAGTTGTTAAATGCACTGAAAAACAGTCATTCGCGTGCTGATATGATATTCTTCGCCTACGTGTTTTTTTATTGGTAGACATCCGTGTAACAGAGTCATGTTTAATAAATTACGCACAAAATTTTGAAAATTCTGTTTCAGTATAATTCATTTTTCATTACTTGTCTGCTTCACAGTGGAAACTCATCTCTTAATATTTGTTGTTTCGGAGCTTCTTTTCTTTTGCTTTATTCCAAATGTATGTGTTATATACTGTGTCACAATACTAATTGGAGAACGACCTGCAAATGAAATATATATTATATTCCATTAAGATAAGCTTGTAGCTAAATTGAAATAAAAACATGTTTTAATTAGGAAAATATTCGTTCAAATGCTACACTTTGATAAGGGCTTAAATGCCTTGAAATTATTTATGCGAAAAGTTATATCACTATTGATACACTTCATGGGAATCCACAACAACTTGGTAGACACATCACTCATGGCATGACCGACAGATCAAGTCTACTGAAGTCGCTGGATATGAAAAGTTACTTCAATTCAGATATTAAGATTGTTTCCGGCGCTTGGTCACGATTCCGATTATCATTCACTGGCGCAAGTCGAACTTGCTCACTATTGCTCATTGCGACCTACATCGTTGTTGTCTAATACCGATCTGTTTTTACCAAATTGGCATCTCCATTCATTTGATTGTGTTGTAACATCGGTCACGTTGCTAATTTTTCGATACCTATGATGTCTACCATGCTTTCTTCCATTGGAGAATTCGTTACACTAGTTGGTCGTCCTGAAACACAGATGATATCTTGAGTTCAGTTCATGTAGACATGTAGCACTGTAACAAAAGTTTTGGTTGAACAAAATATTCTATTTTTTAAGATGAAAATTGAATTTGGTACTAGAAATGCAGCAACTTCTTGTCAGTAGCATTTCAAACAAATATTTTTCATTGAAAATATTCATGACATTTTTAATTGACCATGTTAAATGATCCTATTACTTGGTACAGAGCATGAAGTATAATTGAGAGTAATATCTAACTGACTGAGAAACTACTTCTTATACACAGTAAATTCTAAAGGTGTTATATATATTCTAAATTGCATGCAAAGAATGTAAAAATGTGTAATTTCACAAATGTAAAACTATTTTGCATTTAACTCAGTGCAACATCTAAATCATCTAATATCGACTAATCCCTTAAGCGAGATAGCGCACTGGAAACAGGCCTACTCATCCATTTCTGAATTCATATAGTGAGTACTCATAAAATTCTTCGCATGTGGTGACTTTCTATCGATCTGTGCGAACAATCATTTTATGTTTTATTCAAAATGACAAGTCAATCTGTGCTTAGGCAAGATTGCAACCTTGATTGTAATCCTTATATTTTTTCGATTTCATTTATTTTGCCCTTTAGAATGAATGTCAAAGGGTTGATCGCCGCATCTATTCCTCACATACTATGATTTTTGAACGAGCTCTTTCTAGTCAAGAAAGTGAACTCTGCTAATGATCAGCATAAAATAACAAACACAAGTTGTAACTATATTCTTCAATCAACTTATCATTTTCCCTTCTGAGCTTGATTTTGATAAGTTTCTGTTTTACACTTTATCACGTATCGTACCTCTCGTTCTTGTCCAGTTATCTTTGCTTTTGGAATATGTTTTGCAATCAAGTTTAGGTCTACCAAGTTCAAAATGACAAATTGCTTTTCATAACTAGAGTGCAGAAGCAGTACTAGTTTGCATCCAATAATAATGTCTGATATTTCAGAAGTCAACCGTCAGCTGAATGCATGTACAATAACATATGTAATATGAAAAGTAAATGGCATGATGATAGTAATCTTATGAGCGGATAATTCGTCATTAATAATAAATAAATTATAAATTTATTGAACACTAATTGAAATTTCTGAAGTTGAACTGCATTGCAACGTATTGCTTATCCTAGTTCTTTTTACATGTCGAATGTCGTTCTATGAAAAAGTCACAAGTGATGATCGCAACAGTGAAATAGTTCTTTCTCAAGAAAATATCCCTAGAACATATTTCATCTTTTCTCTCTGGTATTATATACATATATTATCAATTTATAATATAAATGTATATATATAAAAAATATATATTATCAATATATTATCATATTATCAATATTCGAAAATACACGCTCAACTGCTGTTCCGGAGGCATTATTCAATGTCTCAGGATCCTCCAACTGTCAAAATTAGACGAATGACTGAATTACAAATTTGAAATCGATGCTACTCACATCTTGAACATCAATGAGTAGGCCTTTTGAACTAGCGATACTATAGTCATCCATATCTTAAAAAGAAACTCTTCTCTGACTACTTCTGTCAGATAAGTGCACTTCACCGAAAGCTGAAATATAGGCCTACATGTATGTCAAACATAAGTATCGGTGATTGTGACTTATGTTTGCACTCTATTCAACAGGATAAATTTAGAGTTTCAAATAAATTAATTTCTCTGCTTATTTCATCAAGCATATTTTAACTGTTATCTTACCTTTTCCAGTGGTATACTTTGCAGGCCACATATTATCCCCGTTCTTGTCTTTTCCGTGAGTTCTTCGAACATGACTATCATGAGCTGCATGTGAGGCAAATGCTTTACCACAGTATTTGCACTGCAAAGGGAAAACGGTAGCTGTCATTTTTCTGTTTAGATTTCGTGATAAGGTGTAGTCTTGAGCACTTCCGTATAGGAAATAGGTCCTTGTTTGAGAGAACAGAGAATAATGCGAGGGAAAGATACTGTAACGATGGACAAACTGCAGAGAGGATAAAGCTTTTAAGTTCATCGAAACTCTAACAAACTTGATTTGTTGTTTATCGGAGTCAGATACTTTAGTTTTAATTGAAATGGCATTCGTTTTTTAATGCTAGGCGTTTACTTCCTAAACCAATACTTGACAAAAGGTCTAAAACAGACAAGTTGCGTTTCATTTTAAGTCTTACAATGTAGGTAGACTAAGCACACAAATATCATCAAATTTTGAATGGGCGCAAATAATACATCTTGGCAACGAAATGATATGACAAATACTCTCCTTAAAATAACATCTAACCGAATTTTCGAGCGATGTTGAAACGGATACAGCAATTGTTATTCGACTATTTTCCGTGTTTCGGAATCACAGTTGTGTTTTAATTCCATGTTTGACCAATTAAGATAACTAACGAAGAATGATTATGTGTTGATACTTTTAGTTCTTAACTTTTCGCTAGTAGGTTGAATCTTTGTTCGAAAACTCGATGAAATATGGCAAATTATAATAGCAGCATTACTATTGCAACGAAATTGCGTAATGATGAGCACAACGTAGTGCCGCTATATTTCCTGAAAATATACGTTTAAATTGACTCGCGTAAAATTCTAAATTAGAATCTTAAGACAGAAACTGTGTACAGTTGAGTTTCGTTAATTGCAATTCCATTCAGGGAACGTTATTGTTCTATTGAAATCTATCAAATTAATTATTAATCTATTAATCATAATCACATAGCTATCCTCGGCAATCGTGATCAAATATATGGGTCATTGTCTTCAAGTCTTTGACAAAAAACCGTGGACTCGCATCGATGTTGCTTTGCGTCTGACTGCATTCATTGATACTTCAGTTGGGAACAATCACAGATATATCCACAGACATGCAGTACTGTGTATTTTCATTTATATAAGTTTTAGACATAGTTTTAAGAAAATGCATCAATAAAAATGCATGTACATGTAATTACTACGTCATGTTATACTCCTAATTATTTAATCTTGTAACTGACCATACATTTGCAGTGTGGGTACACATGTTTGGCAACCTTATATCCATGTAGGCATGCTTTATATACGTATGCATGTGTAACACATATGTGAATTAATTTAAGTCTCCGTAATGACAGTCCCTCGCTAATCGTAATTTGCGACGCACTCTGATGCAATGCTATTTACGACGCTCGACTGCATTGAGATTAAAGATGAATGAAAAAAGTTGTCACTAAATTTTGTCATAGTTTTTCCATATCATTTTTACTCTTATGCAGAAAATTAAGAAGAATCGAAATTCTTGATTTTAAGGCGCTGATTTCAAGTCTCTTGTAACATGCATTTGCAATAAAAATGATTGGTGCATAGAAACACGGTGTGAATTTTTTGTAAATTCTCGCAAATGACAGCTTGAATTGAATAGCATACTATCATACAAAAATGAAATCATGCACTATGGGACTGATTTTGAGGCAAAAAATCTTCTTCCCTTTCTGTTTATTGTAGGAATTAATAATGTCAGAATTTTAGGTTGCACAGAAATCGAAGAGCAGATAATGGACGCAAATTAAGCTACAAACCAAATAGTGTGCCAATATCACCAATATCGCAGGCTAATGCAGACCCTGAGTTTTAAAGTTCGTTACTCATATATTTGCGAAACAAACTATAAAAGCGGAGGGTTCTGGATAAATTTCTTCTTCAAATGTGTCATTTAAATGATTGTTAGTTGTTGTAATCTGGAGACTTATATTTGGCAAATACAAACGGCAGCCAGCCAAAGTCAAGTAATTAAAGCAATTAAGTGATAAATTTTTAATTACAATTTGCAATAAAGATTCTTGAATGTTAATTTGATCATTAACGTAGGCGAGATTCCAAGTAAACAATGATAGTTTTGAGTTTCATAACAAATTGGTTAATCCTCTTGTCATCAAGATTTATGCATAAACTTTAGCTTTAAATGACAATATTTGTCTCTGAATTTCACTTATCAAGATATCAGTTATGATATTGGCAAGGTATACATGTGTCGTAAATAAGCAAACCTTCATTATCCTATTTAATAAAACAACATTATAATTTCAGGAGTTACTCAGTTTACTAATGACAAAACATGAATTCTCATATTCTTTTCCAGATTTCGCGAAAATGCTTTTATTATTCATAATTTGTCATTGAAATGTAGTCATGATTTATATTTGTGATAAACTGGATAGTTTGTTCTAACCATCATCTTCAAACATTTTCTTACCTTGAACGGTTTCTCTCCAGAATGTTGACGTATGTGTGTTCTCAAGATGCTGCTAGCTGTGAAAGCTTTGCTACAGTAAACACATTTATATGGTCGCTCACCACTATGTACCTGAAAAGGAAACGCTGTATTTGCATTTGACAAATCTTGAATAAGTGATCAAATTTGTAAATTGTATTATGCAAATTTACTATCTAGTGAGGTTGAAATAGCATGCATTTTGCATTAATCAGTAATCAAGATAGTCAGGCAGTATAGCTCTGCCCATCGATAGATTCGATGCGCATCGTCATACTGGACATAAACAGGATAATTTACAAAAAGTACCACAGATCCAGAAGATTGCTAGACTTCTTTAAGAGATAAGCATGCTTGTCAAAAATGTCCTTTTGTTTTCTTGTAGCCGCATTTGTAACAATATCTTTGATTTTGGGAAATATTGGTTAGGCTACATGTATAGATACATGTGATATAAATGTTCACCTGCAGAATTGTATTCATTTAATGTCAGGGAAACATTTCTGCTGGTGAACATTTATGACACTTGAATAAGCATAATATGCATATTATACAAACATATTTCGTCGTATTTCGTAATCTCAAGGACCTTGTTCAAGTTAATATTTACACGTCACTTACATTGAAGATTGACAAGAAGATGGTTACGTGTGGGCTATGTATTCGAATTACTTTGCAGAATAACTTTAAATTATTAATCTTATCATCCGATATCACTTTTACCAAACTTTTCAGGACTACCTAACTTTTCTATAATCAATTTTGTGTCTGAATTACATGTGCATGCAGTATGTGCATTTCCAATTTTTGGCTTTGAAAATCGTTTCGAAAGCTTTCTATAAAATATTTGACTATTGTAATATTTTTCATGGATTAACCTTATGATTTTGCTGATTTATTTCCATCATAAATCACCTATAAATGGAGGCTGTAAATCAAAGTTCTTTTGATAGCTAACGAGTATTTAGAGCATTCGATCTGACGGAAATTTTAATAATTACTGTCATGACAGCGTTAGATCGAGTCCATCAAGGAAGAGTTACGCCATGCAGTCATATATACGATATTTTACCAAGACTTATTACTGCCAAGTTCCGTTTATCCATTGATTATAGGAAATGTTTAGGTAGAAAATCAACATACCCGCAGATGCTTGTTGAGGCTGGATGACTGGCTGAAACTCTTTCCACAAACACTACATTTGTGCGGTCGATGCTTCTCGTGAACATGCAGGATATGGATTCGCAGTCTGTCTCTCTTTTCAAATGACCTGAAAATATGTGATTGGTTAAAGAATATCGTGTTGACTTGTACAGACTTATTCAAAAGTCGTTGAATTTTTGTGCTGCATTACCAATTATGAAGCTGACTGTATATAAATCGCAAATATTGAAAAAAGGATTATGATTCCAGGAGAATACCATGCAAGTGTGCTTTCAGATTCGTATAAGCGGCACAGTGCAACCTTAATATGACATACATGTCTTGTGATTAAGATCTATGCAAAACAGCAATATACACGAAAATGGCAGCAAATTTCCGAGTAAACTCACCTGTTGCACATGTGACATGGAAATTTCCGATCGCCTTGATCAACGCAACGTGTATATTTTAAATGCTTGTCTCGATAATACTTGTAGGCAAAAACTTTCCCACATCGTTCGCATGTAAACCCTTCTTCACCTGAAATAAGGATTTAGAAATAAGAAATTAGTTTTGAATCTTTGACTATCTATTCTACAGACTTACAGCCACCATTATCAATTAAGCATTAACCAAGTAATCTGAATGCTATTCATGTGCTCCAATCGACACTGGCATCTTTATGATATCTGTGGACTAAATTAATTTCACTTATATAGATCATCTACGCCTCCAGTTGAAAACATCGTGGCATTTTGAAATTAAATATTTTGATGGTCCGAATCTTAGCTAGTGCTTTCGCCACTTATGCTTGAAACAAATTAGATTAAAGCTTTGCATCATTTACTTTTTGCTTCATAAATTTCATTTTAATGAATGCAATATCAATATTTAATCCACAATTTTCATCAAACATTTCGATTTCTGTACTATCCAGGAAAATGCGTCAATTACATACACACATACACTAAGGAACGCAGATACCTATCTTCTATGAGTAAATGTCGGAATATCTCAAAATTAAATTTCTACATAATCGCAGGAACGTTGGATGGTTATTCAATCGTCCATGATAAATAGGTGTTTGTCCTTTGAAATTAACAACCATCTGTCAGGTTTGTCTTGCCTACTATTGCAGCGTCTACTCATATGGCTAATTATTTCAGAAATAAACTGAAATACATGCATGCATAAAATTTACAGAAATACAGATTGCATAAAAATATAAAAGAAAGCATTTTCAGAATATCATGTATTGAAAATATGAAAACTCCACGAACCAAAATTTAATGAATAAAAATATTACTCAGATGTTATTGAGGTAGTTGATTACCCTTAAAACTAAACATTAGTCTTTTTATCTCGATATGCTGTAATATCTTATGATGAAATTGCACAACACATTCTTTGTAAAAATGCAAAGATAATTTTCTTCGAATACCTGATTAAAATATTAATGAGGAATTTTATATGTCTGGAGTTGATAAATAAATATCGTGAATAGTTACTTCTCAGGTGAAATTAAGAATCGAATCTTAGTTTTGGCATTTGGAGTTAGCACTTCTTTAAATATGAAAGTGATTGCTATAACACTCCTTAGACATTCCTAAATTCCCAGTTACAAATGTTGATTTTAGTTTTAAACTTTGATAGCTGCTTGCTAACAACTGACATTACATACAAATATCTATTTGTTTGAGAACTGAATAAAACGTATGCATAGTTTTAAAATCTAGGAATTTATTTAGAAAATACAAATTCTTTATACATTCCCTCTTCGACGCATAACAGAAATGTAATGTAGAGAATTTTCATTAAAAATGGCTACAAGTATTTACAAAATGATTGACTCAAGTACAATACAGGGATGGAATTTGTGTACAGTGCAGTAACATGAGCAAAAAACTCTTTCACAAGCAGTCATCTAAAAAAATTAAGTTGTTTGATAATACTTGGCTCAGTTTTTGGCAGTGAAATTTAAATACACTCGCATTTTTGTTCTATGATTACATAAAACAATTACACGCAAATGCATTGTCTGAATTAGGTCAAAATATGAAGGAATGTCACTTGATAGTTGTTAAAAGTCAACGCGAAAGTGGCGAGGAAAGAAGTTTAATCACTCACTCTCTTGCTCGGCTGATGGTGTTGTAGCATTGCTTGTGGAGCCATTAGAAATTATTTCTTTCAGTGCTACAGGGATGCCCAAGAATTGTAGGTAATTATCACCATACCAAACCAAGAGTTCCTCGCCCTTTGATATGTCTTTGCAGGTTTCGTAATAAATATCATGTTCGAATTGAACACTAATCAGATTCTGTTCATTAGAATATCTGGCAGGATTTACATATGACATCCAATTTCCAAGATTCCCCCGTCCATCGACAAAGTGACTCAATTTTCCTTCTTCAAATATCTGAAAAGAACAATTTGAAAGCTTGACCAATTGAATGATTTCTCAAATAACAATTGATAAATTTCATGGGATTCAACTTAAGAAACAGAATTTATTGAAAAATGAAAGTACAAAATACTGTGCCAAGCATTTAAGTATTCAATAATTGGCTATACATGCACAGCATTTTATAGCTATCTTGAATGTTTCTTAATTCTAAATCACACATTGAATTCTCATCAATATCAGCATTCTAAACGCAAAAGTTCGACTTTTAAAATATCCTTTCCAGAAGAAACATAGGTGATAATCGATTTTTCATTAATAAATTGTTAGTTATTATTCTGGAAAGATGCGCTAATACTTCAGCAGCTTCAGTACATATACGTCGTACATTTCTTAGCAACCGTAGGCGTTGTGTTTCGTCCTACGAGGACTTATCCACACGACCCGGAAAGCCCGACGTTGACATAAGCTTACAAATTGGTTGAACAAGCTGGAGGACTTCACAACTGTTCTATGTTTATTTATCATGACTATGCCAAGAGGCTGATAACCATAAAAAATTGCAGAGTGCCAATTGGCCTGGACACAGAATCAAAAGATGTCCTTTAAAAATGTAGACATTCTATTCTTTGGCAACCGTTGATGAGGTATTTGTGTATTTCGTCCAGCAAGGACTCGTTATTATTACACAGAATAAAGTTCCAAAACAAAAATAAAGTGCCAAAGTTCTGATCATGCTCTTTTTGATGTCATCCCTCATAAGAATAAAGAACGATATCCTGTGATTTTCTCTCGTACGCAGCGTAGACACAACTGTTTCGTCGTACTGTCAACTGTACTATCCAATAACTTGACAACTTTGATTTGACTTGTATAACATTTTTGTAACTTTTGATTTCCATTTGCAAATATAAATTTATCTCTCTCTCTCTCTCTCTCTCTCTCAGAATGGTCCAAAATAACCGACGACATATGTAATTGTTGAGTGAGCAACCTGAGGAAATTTAGTGCTTTTTTCTAGATTAGTCCTTCATGCTCTATGCTGATGCGAGCTAGTACTCTGCAATGTCTTAAGAAATTTTATCCACTTATGTTTGAAACGAAAGAAGATAACGTCTCTCCAATGCTTACTTCCCATATTATCATTTTCATCTTTAAAAAGATGCAGCGTTGGATGCTGGATCGCTGTTTGGTCGGGGCTGTGAGGCTGATAAACACTTTTGGTAAATGTTTCTTCACACGAACTTTTAGACACTTTTCTCACTTCCCTACATATGTAGCTCTGCAACTAAGCAACAATATATAAATATATATATCTGTGTTTGTGGAACTGCCTACGTTGGGAAGTACACGATAATTCTGCAAGTTCGTGTAAAGAACACTAGAACTATGCCAAGAAATAAGGATTATTGAAAATACTGCATTTTCCTTAAGTTTACCCTGGGCTACTTCCCATGTCACGATATGGCACGCCTTTTTTTGTTGAACATGTTGCTGTTGTTTCTATAAGCTATATAAATTATTGTCTTATTCACCTCCCACATCAATGAGTTGTCATCATTGGTTTTCATTTCACTCGTATTCACTATCTTTCCTCTGAATGGTCCAAATCGCATTCCCTTCCGTAGAAATTCATTTGAAAATATACCATAGTGAATTGCTCCACCGACCATGGTTTCCCGGAGAATTAGACCTGAAAAGAAGGTAATATGGTGTGCACTGTCCGCCTAAAATACCTTTCGAAACAACATTGACTCATTTTATCTTCATGCAGGCACTCGTCAAACTTTTTGAATCAAAAATGCGGCTAACAATTTTCTGTGCATTAAACTGCCTGATCTCTCGATGAACCTCTAAGTTTGCAAAACAGAGGACAAACATTCAACAATATCAGCATGAAAATGCCATTAAATGCTTTCAAATGATATCTTCAGTTATTTGAAACATAGTATGCATATTATACACTCCCTGATATTTCATCTCTGATATTCTAACCTGTGTTCTATCTGAGTAGGAGACAATGAGCACTTTCTTGAAAGCAGAAATTTGAGTAGAAGTAATTGAAAATGCTTCTCACCTGTAGGGAGATCAAGTGAAGCAGGATCTACTTGAGAGAACTGCATCTTCGGAGACGTCATATTTGGCAGACGCATCGCAGGTCGTGATAAAATGCGATCAACTCCTGGAATTAAAATGTAGCAAATTCATATCACTTAATCGACAGTGACTGTTTATCAAGCAAGTCGTCCATAGAGTTCTTCATCATAAAGTTTGCTAATCAAAAATGATCGGTGTATATCTTTAATTATCAAAAGGAGAGCAATATCCGCAGCGTGACCAAAGGGATCAGCAGGTAAGGGGTTCAAATTTCATCACAAGCATCGGGAAGGAAGGACTTGTAGCGCAGCTGTAGTGTCACCTTGAAAATATCAAAACTTCGAAAAATAGAGTCTCCTTCTCTGTCTAGTCCCAACGCTAGCATCATTGAGTATGGAACTAAACGTGGGAATGCAGTCAGAAAGTAATGAATGTATATGTAATTCCAGTCATTCATTAGTAATTCTGTAATTCTAGTAATTCATTGTTGGTGACATGCCGATTTATCTCAAAATTTTAATGCTAAATTTGATAAAGCATACTGAAAATATGTGATAATTGAAAATGATTTGAATGTTGTTGTGAGATATAACAGAAAGTGTAAATATAAAGGAAAGTACCTAAAATTACCTAAAGTTCTAAAAGGCTTCTCTCAATCCTGGGAAAATGGAAAATAAGATAAAAGCCTACATACTCATGTTGGCCATAACAGTTTTCCTGTTTTCAGTTTTAGTTTACTTTAACATAATCATCCCGCACTAACCCACCAATAATAGCTTGGCTTGGCAGTATTATAAAATGGCATTGCAACAGTAATTTTTCTAAATAAGTAATCATCAGTAACAGTTTTGAATGAAGCATGTATACTTTAAACGAAGTATGTAAATGACAGGTCTATATCTTCGTTATCTACATCAAATAGAAATTCGTTTAAATTAAAAGCATTTCGAGCAAGCCAAGTTGCTAAAACTTTTATTTTACTCAACATTTTCCATATCATAGCTTATATAAAATTTCATTATCAAATTCACTGCTGCAATATATTTACATGAATATGCAAAATTCCTCTCTTATTGAACAATTTTTGTGTTGCAGCCATCATGCTTTTCTTATCATGTATCGCACACACACACAGTCTCTTCTGTAATGCTGCACTTACAAATTATCTGACATCTCCACATTTTTAAACATACTTTCTAATTTAGCAAGTGTATTACGTATATGAATGAAACTTTCATTTTCTCTATTTTCGTGTTTAGCAACGATTAAGATAGCTACCTAAAGTCACTTGTTCTGAGGCGCGAAGCAAACAGTTTTCTTAAGCGCACAGGTACACGCTAAGACAAATTTACTTCAACAAAATAAACATATAAAAGTTACCGAAAGATAGATCTGTGAAGCAATCTTAACAGACCGCTGATGACTGGGTATACACTCGACATGTCTCGATTGGGCCGCTTACAAGCAGCATGCATAATCCTTGTCATAACAATACTCTTGCTCTAGGATTCATCCAAATTGAAAGAAAATACTCATATATAATACAATCATGCTGTTAAATCTAAAACAAATGTAATGGTAATGGAGTTGTCACTATCAGCCACTTAGTTTGATTAAGTGAGGGTAAATCATCTGTAAGTAGCACTTTACAAGTCAGTCAAAGCCTTTCACTGTATTGCCGAAGCAAACATTTAGCTGGTACTACAATACCTTGTAAAGACCGATGAACGAGTCTAAACCAACAATGCTATGATGCCTGTAATTAGAAAAACATACACATTTGCACACAGAGTTTATCAAACTTACTTCTTTCAAGGATGCCGTCTATCAAAGCTTTTTACCGACATACTTAACAAATTGACAACAGTTTACATTGCAAGAGTGATAATGTAGCAATAGTTTGCAATCATCGCCTTCAGTTATGCAATATAAGCCCCGTCCGAATAAGAAATAAAGGTGAAAGACTCTGTAACCACTTGATGTAGATATTTATACCTTGCCCCCAGCCTATAATCAACTTTCGCCGAGAAAACAAACTTCTGTTCCACCTTTGGAGGACAAAACCCTCATTGTAGTCCCAATGGACATCGGGTGTCGGCGTGTTTGTGATCTGTTTGAAGACTGGGCAAGCCGCTTAGACTGTATTCGCGGCCCCTCGTCACATCAGTAGACCACAAAATAGGAGATAGTCCACCCACATCATACTACGAGTAATATAACTTAGCTCATGTTTATGATCTCATGTTTGAATATTCGGGAGCAATTAAAGAAAACAGAAGGATTGTAAACCAGATTTACGTTATCTATCTAATGCATTTGCATCTTCGACGCCTCTGTTTATGGAATATTGAATGATAGTATCGTTGACACCAGCATGTTTGATCCTTAACATCAGGAAAATAATCTTATCCAATCGAATGATCAAAAGATCCAGTCGAGACATCTTTCATTCCAATTGATTTATTGTAGCCTCAACAATAGCCTTTATCTCTAATTATTTGCTCAGAAACTACTTAAACTTTGATTCGAGTGATTTCATCATCACTATTGATAAGTGGCCCACCTGAAGATTGTCAAATGTCACAGATGTCATTAAAATGCATATGTGATGAAATAATTTATCAAGTAAAACAAGATAAGAACCGAAATACACCGGTATGTCCACTTAACGTAAATAAGTCAATAAGCTAATAAGTGTTTATTTCCAATTTTTTTGGAAAGCAGTAAAAACACATTCGTGGAAAAACTTGCGTGCGGTCATTAAAAAATGCAATTGTAATTAAGGAAGGAGAGGAGAATGAACCATTGATCCCTTTTTTGGATGTATATTAGTTAATTTCTTTGGATATCAATCGAATGTTGTTAGTTTTCTGAAGAAACTTAGCGATGAGCTTTATATTCTCTGGAGTCACCCTTTTCATTAATTCATGAGACTCAGACATACTGTTGCAATAACATAACACTGGTGCTATTTCTTGTCGTATTTTCTTATTAGCGGAGCATTCAATCATATAATGATGTAAAGTTTACACTTTTGAATCATGTCATAGCTTACAGAGACGCTCTTCACATTTCAATCTATTATTATAGCTTCCTGTATCAACATCTAATTTGTGACTTTTTGTTCCAAATTTCAGGATGATATTGATATTGTTGCAGTCGATATCAAAGTTTGGATATATTTTCATGCTGTTTTCAAGGCGGCATAGTTCTAAATATCTCAAACCAGAATGACTATCCTTCGCTGCGGAAATCCATTTTTCTCAAAGATAATGAGTAAAGCGGTTATTTTCCACCTTTCTATATGATTTTTTATCAGCTGCCAACTGTTCATTCCATAAGTTTGATAGATTTATTGTTTGTGAGCAATTGCTTTATTCGCCAGCGCCTTGTATGCCTACTATGATAATGGTATATATATTGTCACTAGCATGTAATCTGTAGACAAAACAAATTGTTTTTCGATTTTTATTGCAGCCAAACCAAGCCAATATTTCACGACCATATGTACGATTGCAGCGTCAGTGTTTCCTGTATGGTTTTCCCCAAGGATACAGTTTGTACATGCACTAACGTGGAACGTTGGCTTGATTTGTCTGTAATAAACATCGAATAACAATTTGCTTTTGTCCATTTATCGATCGACATGCTGCGTTTTTCTCGATGCAATTACTTTTTTACTACGCTTTTGTCTCGAAGTAATCGACAAGCATGATCAATGGTCGCCTATCGATTGATTGAATATCATGTTTAAGATGCGAGTAGAACTGTGAAAAGTTATTAACTTGTTGCAAAACTTTTTGCAACTGGAATCCGAGAACGGGGAGAACCATCTCTTTATGAACATTTTTAACTTGTTTTTGAATAGATTATAAACACACGCGTGCTATCATTCAAGCTGTTCAGAAAATGAAAGGAATGACGTATTTTCTGTGCTTACTACTGTATAAATTTTCGTATCTGATGGTTTTGCTATTTTTTCATAACCACAATATGATATATGTCTTAGGGATAGAGGTAAGCCATGAGTATTTGTGAAATTCAGAAAGCTGTGATGTTCACGCAAATCTTTTCGCGTGAGCATGGTAGCGACGTTTCCGAAATGCATCGCATTCAATGGAAATTCGTTCTGAATTTCGCCAATAATCAGGCTTAATCTCTGTCCCTAAGAAATATGGCATGAATACTGGATGTTTTATCAACAAACCACAATATGATATCGTCATGCTTCCTAAACTTCTGCATGGTAACAATTTTCTATAGTTATTAGAATTATGAACAAATTTAGCATGTGACTAAATTTTTTTAACTCAATTAGAAAAGTTGAAACCTATCCAATTTTGTACTGGCATGAGATAACAAAATGAATATCAGCAACGATAAGAGCTCGACTCTTCATTCCAATTCAATACTCTGACCAATATGATTAACAAAAACAGAAGCATTTCAAATGTTCTCACTTAGCCGATAGCCGATAACCGATATCGATTTTACTGAATATATCTAAAGAATTATGATGTATCGGTAAAGCAAATGGATACTGCAAAGTGTACAACGCTAGAAACAATGGAAGTGGCAGACAAGCTTCTATTATATCAGTCTAAATTCGACAAAGCCACAATTTGATGATTGACAATGTCAGAGTTAAAGTTATGTGTTAACCGCAATAGTAATTCTTTGGGTGGTTTTCTCATTTGAAATGGCAAAACCCGAGTTTTCCTTGATTTTCAGTAGGTGCAGTTTGCAGCTATGGTATCAGAACTTGTCTCATGAAATAATGTTTCAACATCCCGATACACACGTCAAACACAACGAGCAAATCAGTCAAATTAATATTTTGCAATATGGCAGTTTGCGCAAGACAATTTTGCAAAGTGAGATAGAAAATTTTAAGGAATTAAGATTCCCAATTTTATTGAATGTTCTATCTAGCTGTCACTTGCGTCTGCACGAATCAGCAAACATTCTGTTTCTAACATGATAACAAATCTCGAATGTATATATTATAAATTTTTCAACTGTAATTCAACTCGTGCACTCTGAACGTACCTAAGCAGCTCAGATTTTAAACACCTGTTGTCTTGTTTCTAACTGCAGGAACTCTTGGGTAAATTAAGTTTTGGCATTAAACATTTAAGTTGCAGTAAATCAGTTGAATCATGTGATAATTTAGTGTATTTTATTTGCACTCAATCTCTTCAGTTAAACCATCAGTTCGTGACTTTCGTGGATTTGAACCATCAACTTCTGGCTATCTAGGCCAACGCTCTACCATCTAAACCACATTGACAGAAGCATGTGTGATGAGACAAAAGCATGAAAAATAGAAACTATGTGAAAATGTCAATATTCATAATATCTCACATTAATTGATATCAGTATTCATTCATCAATGAGCGGTTCCTCAAAAAATACACCAAATGAAGCACAAGATGCAATCAAACACCTGCAGTTCGTACAGAAAATCAGTAGAGGCTATAATCTCCCAGATTTCAACAGCTTTTATATAGAAAGGCTATGACATCATGCTGTTGTAAATGCAAATGAAAATTATAGCCTTTTGACGCACAAAAATATTTCTGCCGCTAAGATGCATATTTCGCTGATGAAGCATCATTATGTGTGCAGAAGGACTAAAGCATGATTTTTTCAATTTCAGACAATACAATGTTTATGCAAATTATACAGTCTTTAAAATCTCAGGTTTATTTTATTTAAAGGAATGTTATTCTGAATGATGAGCTCATCAAGCTATTTATCACGATAATCAAAATCATGTGCTTGTTCAAGTCTTAAACTGAACTTGTGTCCACACAGCTCAGGGTCATAACTTGATTTGATAACTATACAGTGCATATGTTTCATGACTTTACAAGAATATTGTAATTGCAAACATCCAATTGTCTAAAATCCGAAAGCTGCATATTTGCAAGGAATTAGATGACCATATGAAAAGGAAAATTGAGGATACATAGCTTAATCCGAAATAATAAAGTTCGCTAATATGGAAACTTAACTGAAAATTGTGTGTTAAAAATATTGTGCATTTCCGCATTCAGTTAGTTGCGCCATGGAACGTAACTCAGAGCTCTATCAGCAAAGGAACAACTCACCATAATTTAAATGAGTAACTCGTAGTCCTGATAAGGCATGACCTCTTCCGATATTGCCGTCTGGTCGATGATAGCCAAATAGTGAAAGACTTAAATCTTCCATTGTGATTGAAATTGCTGGAAATCGTCGATCTATACTGTCTTGAAATGGTAAGGAAGTTGGATAAGGCATTGGGGATCCGAATATCGGCGGATTCTGAATATGGGGTTGCACGGGAGGTTGTGGCGGAAGCGACAGAGGATAAATTGGTGTTGAAGATGTAACGGGTGTTCTGACAGAGGGAATTGAAGGAGCAGGTGGAGCTGGAGGTCGAAAATGATGTCCAAATGGAGGCACAAACATTGTATGATTTACATGAGGACTTGCCGGGTGCTTGTATGTATTCGATAAAGGACTCATCATCGGAAGTCTGTAATTGAGAATAGTGATACTGGCACAGAAGATCAAATAATTGCAACATCCTTTTTCTCGGATTCAAGAAACTATTGTGTATATCATGGAAATTGATAACACTCAAACTTTAACTTCAGATAAACAATCGACTTCTTTGGTGCTCACGGACGCAGCAAAAATACAAGACTGCATAGGACTGAGCAGTATTCAAAAAGTTAAGAAAATACCAATAGAGAAGGGATTTCATCATCAAATTACATATATGTGGATTTTACAGTTAATAGATTTCATGGAATTTATAAAAATTTATTTAAATACATAGGAGGTTGGATTTACAAAGAATATTACATTGAAATATTAAAGGGCTTTTGGAATAATAATGCCGACAATTCTGTGAAAAACAGCTTGCAGTTAGAAAACTTTAATTATAAAATATGTAGAAGCTCAACGCATTCACTCATTTTTATTTAACTTAGTACTGAATGTAAAATACGCTGATACAGATTTTATCAAATTTCTGATACTTTGTATGCTCTTTCAAGTGATCAACAAAATAATTTTACATGGATATTGAAAAAAAGAGTATTTGATAATCATGCCTTTCCAATGGCATCAATGACTGATGACGCATAATAGTTGTAAAAATAAAAAGCGAATATGAAACTAACAATGTAAGAACAGATATAAAAATGAAAGTAAAAATAATCGATTATCTTACGAATAAACGAATATGAAAATAGTGTGACATAACAAAATGATATCCTAAAAACAACGTGATCTGTTTCTTAAATTATTATCAAAAGCCTTTTTCGGCAGCCTGCTTCAAGATATATAGAAAACAGTTTATTTCCACATTTCTTTTCTTTTTGTGGATGAATTGTGGGAGAAAAATTTATTTATTCTCAAAAATGATTTAATTGCATAACTGTCAATACTGCAAGATTCAAATCAATAAGCTTAATATTTTGCCTCAGATCAATGCAATGCTGTAGAACATGACCGAGAAACACGCATGCAATAGACAATTTCATAATTGCAACAAGACATCACTGGAGCAAATCATGTTTAGTGTACAAAGTGATATTAAAATCTTTCATCCTATTAATTGTCAATGCCATTTATTGCTTTATGGACTTGCTTTATGAATTTCAGTCTGCTCTAAAATCACACACATTAATGTTAACATTCTTTTCAAATTCTCGCTTCAATACCAGACAATTAACGATATGAAAACAAAATAGTATAACATTTAAATGAATAGCTGGTGTTTTAAAATGGTAATCTAGTGCGTGGTTTTACATCTCTATGGCGTAGAAATTCTCATCAACTTTCAAATCACATTCAATACAATGCCGAAGTCAATTGAAAAGTTTAACTTGCTGAAACTTGAAAGACAAAGGTCTTGCATCATATTTCAGGTGAGATGGACCTTTCGATAGAGAATTTCAAGTGAATAATTTATGGCTGAAATCAGCGTAGTGCATTACTTCTAGACCATAATGACTAACAATTTAATCAAGAAATAGATCCGGCTAATAGCTTCGGATTTCTAGCTGATCGAAATCGATGTGTTTTTGGATAATTAAATTCGACATACCTATTATCCACATCCAAATCTTCACCAAAATCTGGACTAATAGCAAATCATGTTCATCTTTCTTCCGGTGATTTACCCAAAGATATTATTTCGACTTTTGCTGTTAAGTTAAGTTCTATGGTTAGGTCTGTTTTTCAGAAGACATTTTCCCAGTAAATCCGCGGAGTTAATAGCAGTTGGCGTCATGCTAGCCCGAGTAGACAAAATCTAAACAAAATAAACTCATCGCTTTATAACATGTGTCAATAAAGAATTAGAATTTGGACAGAGTTTAATCTACACCACTTCTTAACTATCCTTTTTCTGTATTTATCTGCAATTGAAATAATTGTGTAAGCTTGTTTTGTGATCCTCAGAGGGGCGTATCCTATTTGAGATGAAATTGACTCTTCCATCATGAGAATCACATTCAATACAATTAAAAAAACATCAGGCGTGAATCAAGATTTGGATACTGTTGACTCCCACTGATGGAACTCGGTGTGAGCACTTTGCTGATGAAGATGATCTAGCAGCATTTGGGAAATTCCCACACACAGAGTCTGATCTTCTCAAAAATATAAAGTTAATCTATTATCTTGGAAAGTATTTATTTGCGGATATACTTTAAACAGCATCTTGTGGGAACATGAAATCAATAAAATCTAGGCAACAATTATGCATTTTATGCATAAAAGATGCATTCAAAACGGAGGCAGCAACTCAATGCTTCGAGTTATCAATATATTATGAATGTGTTCTTACTTTTGTAGATGGTATATAACTTGGTAGTTGATGTTTGTTGTTCAAAGTACGATGAGAAATATCATTTCCAATAAATAATCTATTTTCACTAAGCAAATTAAATTCTTGAACAGATTTCCCAATGTCTTTATCTTACCCCAATGGTTAATTTTTCTTTTCCGTTATCCTTTTCTTGTATATTTTGTAAAGTGGTGCAGCAGCATTGAGATGCCCCCTATAAAATTGCTCAATGAATGAACAATACAAGCAGTGTGCTCTACAGTGTTTAGCTGATTGAGTGTACAGGATTTCATATTTCGAAAAAGTATCAGCATTACGCAAACACAAGAGATAAAATTTGAAATTTTCTGGCTTTGAGTCCGAAATCATGCTGTGTGATCCTTAATTGTGAGCACATTCAAACAATGTCTCAAAAAACCGTCTAAACTGCTTACATGTATGTAAATGAATGAGAACAAAATTGAAATCTAAATGCCGAGTACGATTTCCAACAATTAATCTTTTGTAAATATTGACTACATCTACAATGATTCCATTGAAATGATACACCTCCAAAGCATCATGAAAATTTATTTTGATCATTGTCTATAACTCATTACTTTTTAATTTCTCTTTCGTCTGAAAATTCATCCAAATTTTTTCAGATAAGATCTGGAAAATATACTTTTAAGGTATCATAAGTCATTAAGTCACTCAATCGAATAGATTAAAATATTTTCGAAAACATGATTTAATGCAAATAATACAGACCTAATAGTGCTCTAAGCTTAATCGAAAGCCCGGTTTATTGGGAAGGATGCTTAATTGGAGCAAGTGCCACTCCCCCGTTGTAAATGTTGTATACCCCCGCTGTATACAAAACACTGCAGTTCGGTTAATCGTGTCTCTCCGCTTTATCGGAAATTTCGGAACAGACGATAAAAGCAACGTCAGAAGTAAAAGGCCTATTGATGACAATCTCTCAACTGAGCGGAAAGCTGTGCATTTAGAATTTAGGTGTGTGTGTGTGTGTGTCTGGTGGATTGACTCCTAATGCGTGGGCGGTGTCCATTGACAGTGACAAATGAAAATGATGAAGCTATACCATACAAAATCCTATAACTAGGACTGCTTTTATCTGCCCTTGATTACCAAAGTCAATTTGATACATCAAATTTTTGATGCAAGGCCTTATAGCATAGAAGTTATATGAGGGAACACATCGGGACAGCCGCCTAATAGAGAGAAATCGCAAATTAGCGAGGTGCGAGTATCTCGATTAAGCCGAGAGCATTGCACTTTTAATGCTGAAATATCGGTACAAACATAAAATAGAAATATTAAAGGGAGGAGGGAATTTTCATACAGGCGAGCATTTGGTATCATTTAAACTTTTGGATTTTAGGCTTGTTGCATAATATTAAGCTTGTCATTCGAATCTATGATTTGATGAAAAATTGTTTGAGCTTTTTCGAGCCAATTATGACAAATTAGAAATAAAAACCTTCACATCATGTCAAATTAGTATCAAGTCTGTTTTAGAGTTTATCAAAATATGTATTTCTCTCATGTAATCAATCAATGTTGTTCAATGGAATCGATGAGAAAAGTTCTTGAAAGTATTTGCATATGTGGTAAAATATGCAAGTTTTTGGTAATTGATTAAATATTTGAGTTTCTCTCAAAATGCAAATAAGTGCAATGATTTTAATTCAAATAGCTGTATTGTGCACAAGAGCGGTACATGCGCATGTTAAAGACCAAAAATTCTGGCTCCAAAAATAGACTATTTGTTTTCAATATTAAGAATTGTCCCACTTTCATCTTTGTGGAACTTCAAGCATATAAATAGGCATGAACACAATATTTGTGATAAAATCAAAGTATGACGTATTACTTGATTTTATAAAGGTTGTTATACAAGTATGTCAATGCGTGTATTTTCAAGCAATTGCAAATGAAAATGTTGCAGCTTGCTCGTGATTACTCATCTTTTCGCATTTTCTATTTTTTTAAGCAGCTCATATTGGGCATTGACTGAACGATTTTGTTGATAAGCTTGACGTGGCTTGAAAATGTATCAATAGTAAGACTACTTTAAGGCATCATGAATCTCAAAATCTGTCATTAAATGATTATAAAACATAAACAATTCAAAGTTAAATGTGGATGAAAATTCTGTGAGAAACAACATGACAATCTCCAAAAAATTGATCGGGGATGATAAGGAAGTCAAAAAATTGCTGAGGTCAAATCAAGGAGTATCTCCCGCTGAAAGGACATTCAGTTAATCTCTTCAGTTCCCTTGGAGTGTGAAGTTGCGCTGTGGTGCTACATTTGTCATGAGGGTTATTATAATATCAAAAATTCTTGAAGATGAATTTTATGATGAATTTATTTAATATTTATGTACATAAAAGTTTGTATAATGCCATCCTATAATGTTTATATATTGCAACCGCAGTATGTACACTGTACAGTGCATCAATAAATTGCCAGAATATCATCTGAATTCTTTGCTAGCACGTTAGTAAGATTGAGCAGTCGAATAAATGTTGTAATTTTTTATTAAAAATTAAAATAAATATACTTTCTTGCAAAGTTATGTTCAAAAATCAGATTGATGTAATTATTTCATAGTACAGCTTTACATTGCATTATAATACACTTGAACAAATTTTTATATTCAAGCTATGATCCTTTTCATTTACATACACAGCCAATATCTGCTGATAAATTACATGCACATAGACTTACCATGTATCATTCATAGACACATCTCACATATGCGATATCGCATATTTACATCATTTACTTTAACAATAAACAACTGTTGACAATCTTGGCACAATAATAATATAAAGACTACTTTATCTATGTGTGTGAGACTTTTATTTACATGGGCACATTACATAATAGCTAATAATAAGATATAATGATAGCAATATGATTTTGTGCATTGACTTTACAACTTATTGAGGAATGTAAGGAAAATTCAAGTTAATGAAGAAATTACTTTAGATATATGATTTTTTGAAAATACAGGTAGATGTAGCATCGAAAGGCATTCGTCACAATAATAGCATGCACAATCCTTTCCCACATATGTGCAGGTATATGCTGAGTAATTGAGCTAAAAATTCATTTTGCATGGATCTAGTAATTTTCAGTATTAATCAATATAGAAGTCTTTCAAAAATAATGATGTGACCCTAAAAAATTAGTTTGCACACTAAGTGCTTGGTTTATACTATTTTTAAGAGGAGAATATTTGCACAAAACAAAACATGCACGTCGATAAGTAGAAATGTGTGCCGCACACTCAGGAATAGAAGTGTTTTAAAAGCTAAAAATACAAATCTATTTTTTTAGTACGCTAACTGTTCAATTCTCTTAATGTTTTTTGATTTTGTAAAATACACAGGCATACATGTACATTAGCATACATTTTTCAGAAAGATTGATAGTGAGCACATAAATTATGAAGAAGACAAATATAAGAAAAACTATGAAGTGCGGTGACCGAAATTTAAAATTTTTAAGTCTAAGTTTTTCAAATAAACTGAATATTTTTTGACATGATATGAAATAAACAAAACTTACCTCGGTTGTGATGCCAAATTTGAACCAAAATTGAAATGCGGTAGAAATGGAATTGGATTATTATACATTTTTGTAATGTTGGTTTGAGTACCTTTCCAAATTTCTTTGCAGTTAAGATGCTATGTTCACAGCAGGACTCCTGATTAAAGAGACAGGTCAACTAACATCTAATTGGCCTAGACATTTGCAATTATTTGAATATGTGAGGAGAATTCAGAGCTAGCGGACGGAGTAGATGACAATAGGCAATAGCGGCATCTGATTGGACGAAAATTTACTCTGCAAGCGTCTTTTGTTGTAGACCAGTTGAACGGCGACAAAATGCAACAAATAATTCCCTGTCACTTGAACACAAAAGACCGATGATTTAACTATTATAATTAAGTGTGAGCCAGTAGCGCAAGTGGCACACGACCACTTTCGAATACTATACAATGTCCTCTATGAAGTTTAAACTCTTGCGACAATCAGCGATAACTTTTATGTTGGACATATTAAATTTCACCGGAAGTTTCAAAGCTTTTGAAGTATTGATACATATTTGAAGTGGGCCTACTACAAGCTGATTCAGTGGTCATAAATATAGGAAAATTCAACGTGCAATGGTCTACATTTAATAAATTTCATAATATTAGCATTTATGATCAAATGGTGACACTTAACATAGCCTAAGTTAAAGGAGCGATTTTCAAACATTTTCAAAATCAATTGATGCATGTATATTCAGTTTGTGCTCAATGCTCTTGTGTGCAAAAATGCTCAATATATGCTTTATAATCAGGGTTGGCCGGTAAAAACCACCCTGGTTTTTACCACCTGGTAAAAATCGGTAAAAACCTGGTAAAAATCATCAGTTTTTTCACCATTTTTCGGCTAAAACTGGCAAAAACTGGCTAAAACTATTTTTCCAGCATTACTACTTAAGTTTTTTGAGTTTTTTTGAGTACATACAATATAAGGGATCATCGTCACTCCTCACTTTATTGATGAACGTTTGTCGCAATAAGTTCACTTTACTTTTTCATCATTCGATAAGCATTTAGGCCTGTATTTTCACAATTCAAACCTATCAATATCGCATTTCAATTAAGGATATGTTCCAAGTATATGTGTAAGAATATGAATTATTATAAAAAATATTGTTATAAAGCTGTTGTGCATTATTCTTCCAAGTGTGCACGCATTTTGTTGCTATACAAATTTCATTCATTGTAAGATGCAACAGATGTCCATGCTGGAAGGAAATCACTTGGCTCTATTTAAAAGATCGAAAACAGGCATTCCATGAAGCTAGAAGGGTAGGAAAATGTAGAAATCTGGCCTCGGATTTCTACGATTAACCTCCCTGCTGATCTCATAGAAAAGCTTGTCTTCTAAGTCTGTGGCAAATGTCCCATACCCATTGTGATTACACGAATATTACTATGAAATTTATCCTGCACTCCCAGAAGGACTAGATTAAAAATTTTGCCCTTCAATATTTTTCATGTCATGATAATTCACCCTCACATATTAAGAGGATAAGGTTATGTTAAATGAATTTAAAACCGAAAGTAAAGTTTTGATTTGAGCTCAAAATATGGAAATTTCAAGAACTTTAAACAAACTTGTATATCACAATAATGTCAAAATTGTTTGTCGCTCTCAGATTCTATTAACAAGATCAATTTTACAGCTTACTGGACATGTTCTTTTGTTGAGATTATAATTGAAGCTGTTCAGACTTACATTATACCTCACTTTATCAAGATTGCTGGAGCGAACTATGTTATTTAATTATTATTTGTTCTTACAAATCATGATTTCCTGCTACAGTCACAAGCATCAGTACATTTAGTATATTTCTAAAAAAAGTAGAAATGCATTCTAAGTGACTGTTGCACATCGGTTGATTTGGGAGGTGAGATTTTCCGGTGCAGAGACTTTTTGATAGAGTGTTTTCTCTGCGTTCATGAGACCTGGGTTCGAATCTAGATCTGATGAAACCTAAGCTATACACTCTGCATTCTTGCTGAACACTCAACACAGAAGAATGACAGTGGGATTATTGAAGCTCGTCCACATGAAGAAAGTGGTTTGCTTAATTTAGTTCTATGTATAAACCAGTTATATTCATATATTTATTTTCATTTTTTCATTCATTTGATGATAATTATGCGAGTATCTAACGACTTCTGTTACATGAATCAAAGAGTCAAAATGGTGCTGAAGTCTACATTTGTTCTTAAGTCACAAGAAAAGGGCAGAGCAATCGTAAAGAAAGACAACATCGTTTGTCGTTTGTTATAAAAAAAATCCTGTGGTTCCATCACAGAATGAATGTTATGTTTTGGAAGATAAGAGTTGCAAACTGCAAACCCGCATGCATCGTAATACGTTAACCCCAACTTGCTGTCGATCATTTCGTGAAGAAATAGACTGACTTTTCGGAATGTTAGTTTTAGCCGGTTTTTACCAGTTTTTGCCGGTTTTTACCTGGTTTTTACCACTTAGTGGCAAAAAGCCAACCCTGTTTATAATAGAATAAAAATTCTTTCTTTTTTGCGATCAAAGAAATTTAAATATTGTGATCGAAAATATTGAACAATTTGAGAACGAAGAAATTCATAAGTCGGAGTTGTATCGATTTATTACGATGCCGTTACACTGGCTCTTTAGGTGCGAACGGCAGAAAGAATGAACATTCATGCAGGACATCATCTACACCAAGCGGCATTGAACATCATTTACATCAAAAACCTGAGATTTACACGAACCCAAGAATGACAATGAAATAAATTAACAGTACAAAATTCAATGAAATAATATGAATTACAAATCGATGCAAATCAAGACTTAACAATCAATTCACAATTATGTACAAATTCCCTTTAAATGCAAAGAGAAGGTTGCATAGAAGAAATGGCAACAGCCTCAGCAACATGGAGTGCTAATTGTCCGTTGAATGGTCGAATCACTTTAAATGCGTCAGTATTCGGACCAAAAGAACATGCTTCATGATGCCTCGTGATAGCTGATGCTGCTGGCTTTGAGGAACGTGTGCTTGTCGTTGCTCATTACTTGTCGTTGATTATTTTGGAATATGTTCTAACACTCTTATTTTCAAAGGCCTCTCCACTTCCCCACATATACTGCACTACTGGCACAGTCGTATTTGTATAACATCATAGAACGGTGGGAATCAGGGATGCGGTCCTTGAAACTGTTATTGGTCAAACGTGTTGTGCGAAACCAAGGGATTACTTTGACATGATTATATGCTCTTTCAACCATATTCCAAATTCTCTTAGCTTCTTGAATGACGTTTTCGTTGATGCACTGAACGCTGAAATAAATCTTTTTTAGAACATCAGGGATGGCTTCCTTCTTCCTCTCTATTGAAAATTTCCGTATGAATCAATCTGGATACCCATTTTGTTGCAGAATGAAAGCAAGACTATTGGTCTCATCTGGAAGATGTTGTGAAAAGTATATCATTCGAGCTCTGTTGAAAGGTTCCGCACTAGATTTACCTTGTAACTTCTAGGACAGTGCGCTTCATAATTTACATAAATATCAGTAAAAGTTGGTTTCCTATATCCTGACGTTGACAGACAGTTTTGATCTGTGTGGATATTCACATCAAGAAGATTTGCGATTAAAAGGAATAAAAATTGCGAAAATCTTCATTTTCCTTTTTTAATTCATCATCACTATAACATTCATTTACTTCATTCAATCAGATAAATACTAATAAAATGCTGAAATTATGATTCAATGAATATCATCTAGAGATTTCATTCATTAATTTTAGCAAATGATCAACAAGTAATTATAGAATACTTGACATGCTCAATTCATTACTTGCAAAATTATGAATAAATATTTCTTAAAATATTTGCACAAGGCCAGTTTGGAAATCGATGTTTTGATATGAACAATATGAGGTATTTTTTATAATTTTACCCATATTATAGTATAAGGTATATATTTCAGAATCACATCAAATGAATTAGTTTGCTCTCCATTGCTTTTTGAAAAAGTACAATCTGTCTGTGTTCATCCAGAAACACACTGTTCCCGAAAATTCTGCTATCAGCCAAAGGATTCGCTCACCAGGTTCACAATTTGTACAGTTTATTCGATTGATATAGATGAATCGTGATATTTGAATTGTGGCTTTTGAGTTTTGACTGCGCATTACTTCGACAGAACATTTTTACGAAAAGGGTGACTTCATTAGCCTTCGCATATGCAAGTTTCAGGTTTCGTCGTTAATTGTCCGGTCTTCATGGCTTTGCATTCATGCATGTAGTTAAATTTTGCATAAGCTGCGAAAGCAACAATTACACCGTAGGCCTATTGTCGATGAAAGCGTCTTCATGCGAACCTTGTATTCACGTTCGAGTTAAAAGATAGTTTGCTTCGCAGCATGCAATTTTCAGTGATGCTATAAAAAAAATTACTGAATACTGCCAAATTTCGATGACATCAATCTTCTCTCTCAACTTCCTCTTTCCCCTTTTATTCTTCAATGTACATTTTTTATTCATCTTTTTTCCTAATAAAGCTTCTTAATAACCAAGAAAGCATCGGCAACTTTTCTTGTTTTTGAATGAGGCCATAGTGCGTAAAGTGAAAAGGGAACAATCTCATTCTTCTCCTGATTCCTTGTTCACTCACCTTTTCTCTCTTCTCTCTCTTTCTCACACACACTTTCTCTCTCTTGTGTGCTACTTGTGTCAGATGTCTACCGATTGTCTCATTGTCATTACTGCAGAATATATTAAATGAGATTGCGAGCTTATCTTATCAGAACTGAATATATCCGAAAACCTATTTCATTTAATGTATAGTAGGCCTAGATAATTTTGCCACCAGTGACGAAGACTCTGGAATCAAAAGTGCAATGCTGCTCAGACCACTAGGCAGGCGACTACGGAGACGATGGTTGGATCGACTGAAAGAGGACTTGAAGATTATCAACGCCAAGGAAGATGACGCCCTCGATTGTGCTAAATGGCGGCGACTTTGCAGAACTGCGGACCCTGCTCCCACGTGGGATAAAACGGAAGGAGGAAGAAGAAGATAATTTTGCCACTAGATCGCAAGTATAGCACAAAGTAATCGTGCAAATTGACTTTTCAACTAATTACAAGAATTAAGTATGTTGACTCTACGAAAGAAAATTCAATTTCATTGTTTCAGGATTAGGTGGAGACTATCATCACCTATTCACGAGCCGATTCTGTGAACGTGACAATATGATTGACATAAATGCAGTAGCCGTCAAATCTTTGATCGTCATTTAGATAAAACCATTGATATGGCTGATGGCGTCTACATGGCAGTTGCCGCATCAACTTCCTTTTCCAATCACTTTCTTCATTCTTCAATATCATTTCTGTATGGAAAGCAATTGTTATTGATTTAAGGAATGGCATGCATTCATGGAGATATGAATCTCTGTGTGCGGCCAAGGTTGAATTGTATGAGCTTGTCTGAATTTCAACAATACTATCTGAGGTAGTATCCACCACTCAACCTTCACCAAGTTCGTATAATTTGCTCTCTAGCAAGTATATGATAAACCTACATTAATTAACCTAATCTAATTCATTCACTTTTCATTCATTTGTTGTGATTTCCGTTGCGCTACATTCTTTTATATCTTTATTGGGGTCCCACGATTATCATTATTGGTACTGTTGTGTCATTCAAATATACGTTTTTATTATTACTATTACTATGCACATTACTTAACTACCTCACAAATTGTGCAACAAATCATTTACTGGAACATTGAAGAGATGAAGCTTGTCATGCATGCTTTCCAAGCTACCATATAGGCCCTACGAAATATTCGCTTTTATTCCATATTATATTTTCATTGTATCAAACATTCTTTTGTTACTGCCCCACATATAATTGACTAATTTTTATTTTAATTCTTTATTCCTTATTCTAAACTTAAGATAACGACAGGCGATGTGTCTTAATTGATAGCCACCCCTCATCTATTAAGTTCTCGCTCTATTTTTATCTTGCAGTTAATTTATCATTATCTCATAGTTTGAAAGGAGACCTATAGAAGTCTATCTCCACAAATTGTAAGAGGCAGTTGATTTTGCAACTAACATTTTTGTAGTACGTAACAGAGGTTTTAGACATAGGCAAGATCATTCCTAAATTTTGAATTTTATTGTGAGGCTTTCCTTGAAACTGTTCTATCAAAACGTTTTCATCATATGTATCTGTGAATTGTTCAAGTCTGTTGACAACTTTGTTATATATGACCAGGCAAACTGTCACCTCTTGATTTCATGTACTTACGGTAAACAATTGACAATTTTCTCTAAATTCATTTTGCGGAATAATCGTTGCCGGAGTTTTCCACTTGATATACCTGGTATATTAACTGGAAAATGACAAAATTGCAGAATAAGTTTGGATTAGGTTAACATACCCGGGTATATTAAGTGGAAACACCACAAAATAAGCATATTTAATACATGAGATAGAATTCGTCACTTAAAGCAACAATAATTTATTACAAGTGCTTATAATTTGGTGCATATGAGCTTGAAACTAAAATGTAATGAAAACAAATTCACAATTTGAATGTAATTTACTAAACAATTATTGGGGTATATGAAATAAGCAATACTGTAGCAAACATCTGAATAAAATCTGAATAACAGAATAGTAGTTCTTGGGCGTACAGTAGGTTTTTGAATCCCGGTATCCCGCGATTATCGCATTTTTGCGGGATTCTGAATCCCGGGATAAGGTAACATCTGTTCATAGGCAGCTAGGAGCTGTATGAAGATGGAGTAACAAGGCTATGGACAAGGAACGTGGAGTAACAAATGGAATGCGTGAAGCGTGAACGATCAGCTTAACAATAGACACTTGCAAACTCGAGACAGAGCTACTCCCATATGGAACTGCATAGAAAAATGTACTTATTGTCTATCTCAACCAATTCATTGATATCAAAAAATAAAAATATGTTCAGGCAGTCGAGAGAAGGAAAGAGATAGGCGTACTAATATTTAATGAATTTTTGAAGCGATTATTATACAATATCGGGCTTTTACCAGACGCCAGAAAAATCGCGAAATGTGCACTTCGATTTGAAAATCACATACCAGGTGCTGCTGCGACAACGCATATTGTGTGCGATAACTAGATCTACTTATTGTTATAGCTTATGTCTGCATGTGAAAAGATAAATTATTGTTAATTCATGGACATTAAGGCCCATTTCTATCTGATATCATTAGTTGTGTTGCACAATGCATTGTTCAAAATACTGGTCAAATAATTTAAAACACAGCCTAGTATTGTTCATCCGACGCTAACCTAAGCATACTAACGGTAAATGAATTAAGCTTGCTAATCCCGGGATCAGAAAAAGTCGGGATTTTGAAAACACTAGTATACAGGTAAGTAGACTTATTCCTTCGCCTAATCTTCTTCCGCTGTGACCACATGAGATGCCAAGATGAATGCTTGATTTATAAAAATCAGCAGATGTGTTATATCCAAGAAAATGGCTGAATGTTACAACGACATAATGAAAGTTTGGCGCGAGTTAATATACCCGGGTATACTAACTGGCACTAATTTCCACTCAATGTACCCGGGCATATTAAGTGGAAAACTTCGGTAGTAAAATGCTTGTAATACAGCAATATAATAATGGTTGCAAGTGCACATATTTAAATAATGGATAATTGGATACCAATCATTACAAATAATGTGTACAATTAAATGTGTCAAGGGCTCTGTTGATGCGCTCGCAAGCTACGAAATGGACAGATGTAGAAGGACATGCTGCGCCTGAGAGTGTGCCTTGTTGGCAAGAGAAACCGACAAGATGAGCAATAAATGGGAGGCAATAAATCATGTAGAATGTGTTCCTCACATACGCATCCTTATTCAGAAGTTAGAGAGACTATTTGTATTTCTTCTGCTGTTCAGAAGGAGGCAAAACGTAGCAGCAGCAATGAGAGTCGCTCAAGAGCCAATGAAACCTATTCTATAGGCGTTCCAATCTTCCCTGATCATAGGCTGATAGTACAGTATTTATCTGCCACCAGTATTCCATTAAGGTCCTGATGAGAATAAATTAGACGACCTTTAAGTTCTTGTCAGCGATTAAGAGTCGCAATGTGCACAAAATAAAGATTCGCCGCGATGCACTTTGAGTTATATAATCGATGTGAGTAGCACAGGTACATTTGTCATTCAAATAGAGATCAAGTACTTTAAAAGCATACACAAATTCTACACATTTGAACATATGGTAGACCAGCAGGTAGTGCGCTGGAACGTCTTGAAATTGTCAGCGACTTACATTACTTGTTTGCAATGACATTGTGGTTCAGAATGAGTTGATTTTTATAGAAAACATGGTCGTTACTCGCTACTCGTGTTCTTGAATATTGGACAACATATAGTGGAGTCGTCTGCATATCTTTCAAGATAACAATCAGAGTCAGAGATCTCTAACGAATTGGCCGCCTCACTGAATAGAAGAGAGCCTAAAATAGACCCCTGTGGAACCCCACAAATTACTTGTGAAAGTCAACTTAAAATCACCAATTTGCGAAGATTGTTATCGATCACTTAAGTAGTTAGTATTCCTCAGAAAAGCTAGAAATGAAGTGCAACTCCTGATCATATGATTGAGCTTTGTGTCAAAAGCTTTTGAAAAGTCATGTGGTATGACGGATGCGTCGTTAGTATTCGGGTCATCTAAGTTTTTCGAGACATATTCAAGGAATGAAATCAGAGCACAACAAATTGACGATCGCGGTCGACCCAAATTGACTTTCACTATACTTATCCATTATTTTCCACTTAACAGATTGTGAAACAGTATTTCCCAATAACGATCATGGAATTCTTGTGAGCGAGATAGGACTCATGTCATTCAGCTTGGGATTACTTATTGTACTTTTGGCACTCGCCAAAAAGGTTGGAAATTTCCACCACTGAAGAACTTTGCGCGTTGTAACAGATTCACTGATTAATTTCGCAATTGGATCATCAAAGAAAAGGTGGGCGTCGAACCTGGGTGATGAATTGCTTGCTGGAAGCTCTTGTAATAGCTCATTTACCATTTCACATGATTACAAAAGCAACAGAGACGAACCAGTCCTCTCAATCCTTTTGGAAGCTATCTCCAAACCTCAGCGGTCAGGAACAGATGCATTTACTTTGAATAATATGCGCCTTATTATACCATCATGCACCTCAAGATTCTCCTTAAAAAATGTTTCTAGGATTTAGATAGAATCAACAATCAACAATTCTTTTATCACCAAAGTGTAATCTTAGGTGGAATGTCACCGATGGTACATGCATGTATTGAGAAATATTATCGCTAGGCGTACTCATTAGGACTTGGCATTACAATGCACTATGAGAGCTCACCCGACAAGGATTCGAACTCCGTTCGTAGATGAGATGATCTATCCTGCTAACCGAGGGCCAAGCTAACCCCATTCCTATGAATATTGCTCATATGTTATGTTTTTTTCAATGACGGTGACCGTGAGGAAAGCCGTAGATCCTAACGATTTCTGATAACAAAGTTTTGAATAGAAAGAAGGCTAATGAAATTCTTCTCCAAGTGTAAACAGCTGATCAAGCGATATACTAGATAATAAACTGGCCTGTCACACGGGTCAGTCTATCATTGTTCCCATTTAGCTGGTTGCTGACTACTTTGAGCACTTTGAAAGTCAATAACACAGCTAAAAGTTCACATCACGCTGCTCATAGATGTACAGTAGTAGTATAGTAGTCTACCATGCATCAATTCTTCATTAGGCTATATGAATGTAGTTCCGCTTTATAGCACAACTATTGTTGAAAGTGATAATAATAATAGAGAGAGATGGACGAAGAAGGAGATGATGATGATGATAATGAGGAAGAAGATTCTTTTGCAAAAATTGAAAATTGATGAAAACTCTTCCGCAATATATGCGGAAGAATTTAGGAGTTATAACGTGTTTTATTTGAATGCTCAAAATCATGGCTACAGTAACGATGTTTCACCTAAATTGCTCTCCTAAATTTGACAGTCATGATCTAGATGATAAGGAAAGTTACATTAGAGCGATTTCGATACATACTGAATTGCATCGATTGCTGTTTTAATAGTATCTCCTCTATGCATATATCAATTCATCATCCTTATGCTTTGAATTTTCATCTTGCAGGTCACTTGATATCGTCTGCCGAGTACAATTTGCTGCGAGAAATATTTACAATTTATGACAAAAAAAGCGTATTTACACCAGAACTTTCACGAGTCGGCTTTTTTTCAATGATCGGTAGACTCTTTGGTTGTTAAGTTTGTTGTGCGGAATGTGTTTTTCAATGTGTTCAGGTTCATGTGCTTCAGATTTCATATTACTTGTTTATTACCTCATTGATCTATTTGACTATCTGTTAACCTTCACAATCAGTTATTAACAATAATAAATAATTAATCTCAATAGTCAAATCATAATCAGTCGCCAACTTTGTAAAACAGAAAATCTTTCTTTGACCAAATGTATTCAGGAAATTATACATTTAAAAAGTTGTTGCCCTGCAAAACTAGATTTTTGGACAATAGTAGTGGGATTAAGTGGGCTTTATAGAGCCCTTCCGCTCCACGTGTTCCGTATTAAAATAAACCAATCAAAACTGCGTAGGCGGGACGAGTTTCAGGTGAAGGCTGGAGACGCGGGCGAATGTTAGAAACGCCGCCTTCATGGCCCTACAACCAATATCAGCTCAATTAGACTTACCCACTAAATCAGAAACAGACACAGTGTTTCAAAACCCACTAAATTTAAAACAGGCATACAATAACATCGCAAATGATTCATCATGCTGAAATTTAATCAACATTTCCTGATAGCGATCAATACAGCAGTAGATTTTTATATCGATGAGCACCACATGCAAAAACAGTAAAAAAGACAGGTAAAAGGTGCATAATAACAAACAAATTTCGCAAGCTAGATAACACTTTTAAAAGTAGCCACAGCCAGGAACATTTTCTAACATTAGCTGCGGCTGCTATTCGTAGAGATATTATGACATTGGAGTTCAGAGTGCCTTCTTCACGATAGAAACTCATTCCTAATATTCGGCTGAAGTGCTTGTATTACACTGCAAGGCAAAAAATATAGCTTTCACTGAATGACGTCCAACTAATGACTACTGCGAATCTGCGTGTCGGTGGAGTTCTACCCCGTTCATCTCCTTGTTTGACAGGATCAAAGAAAAAAATATCGTAAACTCATCGGAAGTGCCGATTGAAGCTTCCGGTAAAGCGGTAGAAGTGATGTTTTCCTCTGTTTAGGTGGAAAGTACAAAGTCTAGAATAGCAATCTTTAGCATAGGATATCTTCAAGTCATTTTCTGATTTATGCTTCTGAGCGATCATACATGCAAGAATGCAGCTAAAATTGGCCAAAATGTTGTGTTTGACGATGAAAGGAAGTTTGCCAAATCTGAATGTGTTCAGCTTCATAGACACAGGTACATGTACATGAACAAATGAACTCATGACTTCAAGACATTCCACACCAAAAGTTGTGGCTATAAACTCAGTACTTTCCACTTGATCAGAGAAAACGTAGAACATTGAGTTTTTAACGATAACTTCAGTCTGCTTCTGAATTAACATGTGTTTTACTTTGACATTTTCTGGCAAGAACGGGAACCAGGCAGAATTCGGCAGACGATCAGATTCGCAGTGATATAGACATTTTCATCATTTTATGAAAGTCTCATTTTTGGCCTAGTTCCCGGCAGAAACTCTTGCAAACGGCCGGACTATAAGCTTGTAAATTCATCGAGAAATTATCAGAAAATTGAATAATACACACACATCTAATCACGACGTTTTCAAGATATCATCCTTTACACGCTTCATTGGAAAATGTATTGAGAAATACATCAAATGTAGTTATGTCTCTACAATGTTTCTGACTCTTCTCTCATATGGAATTAAGAAATGACTCTACATTTCCAAGAGGGCAAGCGCAGAGGTGACATTGTTTTCCAGCTTAGAATGTCATGTGCAAAATGTCTTCATGAGAAACAAATTCTAATTAACTGATCAGTTGCCGCAGTACATAAGTCAGACATAGTACATCAAAGTAGAGAGAACGAAAGCTGCATCTATTTTGATTAAAGCATGTCAGTATGTCTTCGGCACATTTCGTTTACTGGATGTTTAACAAAAATTATAACGTTAGTATACCGAAACTGAGGGAATCCAACATAAATATCTAAGGATTCGTTTCCATCTCAACCTTGAATAATCGGCTTTGTAGCTGATTGAAGAAGCTCATTCATCACTGAGTAATTGGCAATTTTCTATTTAACCCTGTGATTTGAAGAACTATCGTGATATCTTGGATAAAGAATTCAATTACAACAGCCAATAATCTCATGATTGATGCAACGCGTCGATTTTCACAATCAAGTTAGTACTAGTCTGCCAACTTTATGAAAACAAGCAACTTAAAAGGAGGAAAGTCAATGCGTTGAAATTACGAATTTGACATTCTTGAAGAGATGAAAATGAAAATTAAAAAAATTTTGAAATCAAAATGAGACAGAAGTGAACTCTCTAAATATGAGACTCATCACACTCACCTCTACCACTGAAATATTTGAATACTCAAATTTTGAATTAACGATAGGAAACAGTTTCAGATTAGATTTTACAATGCAATTTGGTTGCAATGACAAGCTTAGATATAAAAACTGATTGAGTTCTAAGTCAGATATTCTATCAACATACAAACAGATTGACTTTGAGAGTCTTCAAGTTGTTGTGCGGATAATCGTGACACTGAATGACATGATTCTTTATTTTGATCAATTCTGCACGTCATGAGAAAACCTAATTTCAGCAAAGCTTGGCTTAGCAGCGTCTCACTCATGGCATGATCTCCGATTTAACAGGATTAATCGAAACAAGAAATTGAATGACTTTATAGAGATTGTTCTGAGATTAAATAATTTCTCTATCTCAAAACTTTTCTGTTAGAAAATGTTGGTATATTCAATGTTCATGTCATTTTTAGATCGCACCTCTAACAGTAGATAATGGGGATTCGCAAATTAGTAGTGCCACGTGCAGTAGGATCACCGTCAGGATGGGTTTTATGATTATGTCAAAACAGCAAGCGTTTCTTCTCCTTCTTTGACAATTGGCAACAGAAAATGCTAATGGGCTACATCCAATTTAACAATTCGAATTTTGCAGAAAGTTTGTGCTAAACTGAATTCAAACTCAAGTTAAAATTCAGCATGAGTTGGTAATAAAGTCGGGGAGTATCCTGATATAGTCTTTGTGATAGTGCTTCTCAGAAAGTGTACATTAAAAAACTTTTCTTCCCCTTCAAACCGCTATGAGGAACCTCAATTTACATGTAATACTAATGCAATCAATGAATTTTCATTACACATGAAGAACCGATGCTGCATTCAGGCAATCATCTGTGACTACTAGAGAGAAATCAATGCTCAAGCTTTCGGTTTCAAGAAAGATAAGTTTAGTTCCATCTATTCCGATGAATACAAAAATGCCTCATAGACTTGATACCAACATTGCTCAACCCCTCTCCCACTCCCACTCAGCTCCCCTCCATCTCGACCTCAGTCCCACTCCGCTTCGCTCCATCTCGACCCCAGTCCCATTCCGCTTCGCTCCATCTCGACCCCAGTCCCATTCCGCTTCGCTCCATCTCGACTCCAGTCCCACTCCGCTCCCCTCCATCTCGACCCCTTCTCCTACTTCGCTTCGATCCACTCCATCTCGACCCCTTCTCCTACTTCGCTTCGCTCCCCTCCATTTCGACCTCAGTCCCATTCCGCTCCCCTCCATCTCGACCCCTTCTCCCACTCCGCTCCCCTCCATCTCGACCCCAGTCCCACTCCCACTCAGCTCCCCTCCATCTCGACCTCAGTCCCACTTCGCTTCGCTCCACTCCATCTCGACCCCAGTCCCATTCCGCTTCGCTCCATCTCGACCCCTTCTCCTACCTCGCTTCGCTCCACTTCATCTCGACCCCTTCTCCTACTCCGCTTCGCTCCATCTCGACCCCAGTCCCACTTCGCTCCCCTCCATCTCGACCCCAGTCCCACTTCGCTTCGCTCCATCTCGACCCCAGTCCCATTCCGCTCCCCTCCATCTCGACCCCAGTCCCACTTCGCTTCGCTCCATCTCGACCCCAGTCCCATTCCGCTCCCCTCCATCTCGACCCCAGTCCCATTCCGCTTCGCTCCATCTCGACCCCAGTCCCATTCCGCTCCCCTCCATCTCGACCCCTTCTCCCACTCAGCTCCCCTCCATCTCGACCCCAGTCCCACTACCACTCAGCTCCCCTCCATCTCGACCCCAGTCCCACTTCGCTTCGCTCCATCTCGACCCCAGTCCCATTCCGCTTCGCTCCATCTCGACCCCAGTCCCACTCAGCTCCCCTCCATTTCGACCCCAGTCCCACTTCGCTTCGCTCCACTCCATCTCGACCCCAGTCCCACTCCCACTCAGCTCCCCTCCATTTCGACCTCAGTCCCACTTCGCTTCGCTCCACTCCATCTCGACCACAGTCCCACTCCGCTTCGCTCCATCTCGACTCCAGACCCACTCCGCTTCGCTCCATCTCGACCACAGTCCCATTCCGCTCCCCTCCATGTCGACCACAGTCCCACTCCGCTTCGCTCCACTCCATCTCGACCACAGTCCCATTCCGCTTCGCTCCATCTCGACCACAGTCCCACTCCGCTTCGCTCCACTCCATCTCGACCACAGTCCCATTCCGCTTCGCTCCATCTCGACCCCAGTCCCACTCCGCTTCGCTCCATCTCGACCCCTTCTCCTACCTCGCTTCGATCCACTTCATCTCGACCCCTTCTCCCACTTCGCTCCCCTCCATCTCGACCCCTTCTCCTACTTCGCTTCGCTCCACTCCATCTCGACCCCTTCTCCTACCTCGCTTCGATCCACTTCATCTCGACCCGTTCTCCCACTCCGCTCCCCTCCATCTCGACCCCTTCTCCTACTTCGCTTCGCTCCACTCCATCTCGACCCCAGTCCCACTCCGATTCGCTCCACTCCATCTCGACCCCTCTTCCACTCCCACTCAGCTCCCCTCCATTTCGACCTCAGTCCCACTTCGCTTCGCTCCACTCCATCTCGACCCCTCTTCCACTCCCACTCAGCTCCCCTCCATTTCGACCTCAGTTCCACTTCGCTTCGCTCCACTCCATCTCGACCCCTCTTACACTCCGCTCCCCTCCATCTCGACCCCTCTTCCACTCCCACTCAGCTCCCCTCCATTTCGACCTCAGTCCCACTTCGCTTCGCTCCATCTCGACCACAGTCCCACTCCGCTTCGCTCCATCTCGACTCCAGTCCCACTCCGCTTCGCTCCATCTCGACCCCTTCTCCTACCTCGCTTCGCTCCACTTCATCTCGACCCCTTCTCCCACTCCTCTCCCCTCCATTTCGACCCCTTCTCCTACTTCGCTTCGCTCCACTCCATCTCGACCCCAGTCCCACTCCGATTCGCTCCACTCCATCTCGACCCCAGTCCCACTCCGATTCGCTCCCCTCCATCTCGACCCCTTCTCCTACTTCGCTTCGCTCCACTCCATCTCGACCACAGTCCCACTCCGCTTCGCTCCATCTCGACCCCTCTTCCACTCCGCTTCGCTCCATCTCGACCCCTCTTCCACTCCGCTCCCCTCCATCTCGACCCCTCTTCCACTCCGCTCCCCTCTATCTCGACCCCTCTTCCACTCCGCTCTTCTCTCCATCTCAGCCCCGGTCCCACTCATCCCATTCATACATAAGAAAATTGAATTAATCAACAAGCATGACATTTTCTTCTTTCAAAATATGATTATGGTTCTATCCATTTAAGTAAATCAGTCCTACACAATGATTCATGATGCTCGCAGGATGATTTCTGTTATTTGATAATTTGGACATATGTCTCAACCATTTAAACTGCTGGAAAAAAGACATTAACTAAATTACCTGGGCTAGCAAATTCGAAAATTTAGTCAAAGGAACAGAATACGTTTTCAATTTTTTAGATTGACGTTTGAATTACAATGCTGTATGCAACTTCTTGATAATCAACTTAATTTCCTTTTTATAAAACTTCATATCAATAAAATTTCATGCTATTTGATGCATATTACAAGCTTCATACTACTTAGATATTAAAATCTCAAATACCAAATCGCTAGTAGGTAAACTGCTAAACGTAGACCAGGAATAATTTATAAACAATTACCAGTTTAAAAATTTATCAGATAATTTATAGACACCAGGAAAATGATCTCCATAAAATCTGATCTTTTGACGTAAATATTGGTCATTGTATATTGAAATTGTTTTGAGTTAACACTCTAACTGCTGCATGTATGCTTACTCTATGATCAAGGTATCAGCAACGTTAGAAATGACTTGAACCAGAGCCGATCATAAAAAACGGACTATACTGTAAACTGTAAACCGTAAATATCCGTTAAATTCAACAGCTTAAATTAGTTTTACGGTTTTTTACAGTCTGACCTGTAAATATTCGTAAAAGCAGACGTTTGTTTTATCTTATATGAATGGATTTCAGCTGTTACGTCATCATTCATCACGTTGTGATGTCAGATATTTACTGATCTTTTATGTAAAGTTTAACGGTTATTTTGCCTGTCTTTTACGGTGCACAGGCGTAGAGCTTACACTTAAAATTAGGTATGCCTAAATCATATCGAAATTCAATCGATTCTCATGCCTTCCAATCGTGTCGCACAACAACTTGACATACGCCATTTGAGGGCTTGTATTCTGTTTTTAAATAATCCATGATAAGCTTGGATCGATTATTGTGCTTGCTGAACAGAGGTCAAAATATGAAAATCGCTCAGTTTCGTCAGAATCCTAGCGATATGAGGAGTTAGAATGTGTAAGTTTCATTCAAATCAGTTGAATAGTTCCCTTACAAACTTCTTTAAACATTTCTCTCATGACCGCACTATTAAATTGATGGACGGGCATGACGACGCTGGGGAATTCTGTTGCTTTCATTGGTTTCATAAATGTAAATAATCTCATGAATTCAAATGTTAATGCTGATTATGTGTCCAGCACAAAGTTGAATGACCCGCCGGCTGAGCCTCGGGTCGAAGGCTGCGAGCCGCAATGTGGCCGATTCATTTTAATTCTGAACTACAGATCGTCTCCCACATCTTCACTAAAACTTTTTCAAAATTTTTGGTCAATTTCTCATTGAAGAGATTTTTGCAGCACATCTTGAATCGTTTTGAAACTAATGTCCCAAAGTTGCTTTTAATATACCAGTGATACATGCACAGTCTCCAGAAAATTCTACCCTACCAGCTTCATATTGACAGCAAGACGCAGTCAGATATCAGACAGATACATACTAGCTTGTGCAAGGAACTTCTCACATCTGTTCTGTCTGCTAGACAGGTAGATTACAAAACTAGATCATCATTAAATATCGCTTAAAATAACCCTACTAATTTTGGAGAAAGTGTTAACCAATATTTAGAATCTCTGAATGGTCGATAAACATTTTTCGAAGTAAAAACAAATATTTGCTTGTTTATATTGAAAAATTAGCACCATTTGCGAATTCAATTAAGCTTTTTAGCATTAATTATTTATAAGCACATTATTTTGTATTTTCAATTCATGGCTGCTAAATTGTCTAATCTAAAATATTAAAATTCCTACTATTTGAATTTGGCGCGGTTCTGTAACTATGCATACGAGTTATGCGCGAACCATGGGTCGGGATGGGCAGTGCAAAGCCTACCTACATCCTGCTTTAGTCCGGCGACATATGAGGCCATGACTGCATCAAATCCTCGAATTCAGTGGCCCTGAATAGTAAAAATGAGCTTAGACAGGGTATGGATTATGGCATTATCAACTAGATATTTTTCTTTATTTTTGAATTTTGTATTTCCATACTTTAATTTTCAGGAGGATGTGTGAGTGGAGAAAATTTGTATTTTATCTTTGGCTGACAAAATTCATTCTCATGATGAAAAAATCATAAGTAGACAGTTTCCAAGCAGTTGTTCATTGTGAGAAGCTAAAACAGTGATATCCAATTGCTTTGTTGGAAGTTCATTTCTTGTGAAATAATACAACTCATTGCGCTTGTTGCCTGCTATCAATTCAACTTGCAGCTCTTCAATTATTCGCTCAAGTGTCTCATTTCTCTGTATTAAATAGACGTTCAACATAAAATCCTCGAGATTTAGAGTAATACGGTTCAAGTATCTCTTCCATACTTAATAACCCTTGCATGTAACATCAATTTCACAGCCGATATATTCCCGAATTCAATTTGCCGACAACTGCTTCCTCCCAGAGCGTCTTATAGGTTCACTATCTTGGGAAAAGGTTTATTTCACGACAGAGCTGATAATGAGGGTGTTAATCGAGTTAAGGGAGCAAATTTCTACCACAACTGAGGTGCACAAAATTCCATTAAAGATGTCTCCACCTTGACTATTCTAGCGGGTCCGAATAATTGATGTGCGTACCCCGAACGTAATCTAATCTCCAGGATCTTGATAAGGATGATAGCAAAGTAAGAAATGAACAGTCACTTTTAAATGTAGTAAGTCAAAGGTCTCCTGGGAGGGATTCTTTACGTAAATTCGATTTCGCGGCTTATCTTCCGGAATCAGTTATTTCCCACATGCTGAATTTTTATCCGAGCAGGAGATCGGAACGAGTTTCAAAAGCTGCTCCTCCGATTCAATTAGAGAATGGAAAGTCGTGTTTTGCATCAGCAATCGTGTTACCAGAGTTCTCTTGAAACACGTCTTTGTATCAAATCTTAAGGAGTATGTCAAGGCGAATTAACAGAATAATTTCTAATTAGCTTCTCAACTTGAGCAGTCTCAATTTCTACATCTTCCTTATGCTCATTATTTAGCATTTCTGAATTTCGATTAAATTGTATAAGATTTGAAACTCCAGATCTTCCTGTAGCCACAGTCAGCGCAGCAGTCAAGATATGTACATTTCATATGAGCTTACTTTAGCTTTCATCTTTTGCATCGCCTGTCTGACCGGGTGAACTGTAAACTACTTGTTAAGCTTTCTGATTGACTTGTGTTCGATTCCTGGTCAAATGAGTTACAGTTGGGAAGACAGAGTGAACCCTAAACCGGGCCATCACCCCCGATTTTCAAACAATGTAATCCCTAATGCAAGCACCGACAAAATGTTCGGAACAAAAGCAGAATACATCTATTAGCCCATACGATATTTCCTGCAGGGTATGGAGATCAATCGAATGGCGCTGCCAGGCATATAACATGTCATTCTTTTTACTTAAGCTAAGTAGGTGCTTTGTTGATTCAACATAAAATATTCCAACTTCGAAGCTCGGTAAAATGACCAATGCGAGCATCTTTCGGGAGTTGATGTAAAATCTCTGAGTCTACTTCTACTTGTGTCAGAAGCGTGGTTTTCAAAACGTTCGTTACAACATTCTTGCTTCTAGAAATAATGCGAAAAATATGTTTTCTCTCCCGAGTAATTTTAATGCCAGCAAGTTAAATAATTACGAATAAAAAATATATACACACTGCCGACGTTTCGGGTCCAGACCCTTTCTCAAGGCAAGGCAGCAATAAAATGACAGTGTCTAACCTACACTGTAAATTTAAAGAAAAACGACCAAGCTGCCGAAGTTACAAGTCTCTATTCGCGACGTGTCACAGGCCAGCTGCTTCGTCAGGCGACATTAATAAAAGTGATGACAGACTGGAACACTGGATGTCACGATCGGTCGATGACGTATGCATCAAGAAGTTATCAATAGCACTGTCTTTCATGTCACCAGAGCTAGTGCGGAACGTATGCATACACGAATAAAACCTACAGGTTAAAGTTCGGTATCAGTACATAAGAAATCAAAAGCATACTCATCAAAATCATCATGCACAGTCAAAATAAATAAAAATTATATAGAAAAATAATTAATAATAATAATAAAATAACGTAGGAATTAAGACAGAAGATGGCAATGAACAAAGTTACAAAAGTACTCAGTTAATGAAATGAAACGATTTGGGGATCACACTAATTCAAATCAAAAACATACTGTAGTCCACGTATTCGTCACGAGCATTTAGGGTAGGATTAAATTGTTTTATAGCCATGGCCTCACCAATACGACAACGTATTTGATTGGGATGTCTACTAACAAGAGAAAAAGTAAATATTTCTTTAGGGGGCTTCTGATGCCGCTCCGTGGCATGTCTAAAGACATTAGTTCCTCTGCTTGCCTGCAGATGCTCAGCAACACGGTCGTGAAATAGGCGGCACGTACTACCGATGTAGAAGTCAGCGCATATATTGCATTGGCCCTTATAAACTACATTTTTCAAATTGCACAGCATAGGATCGTTAACAAGACAAAATCGCTTATTACAACTTGTCTGGGGTATTTCGATTGACAATATCCTTGATATACTTACGTTCCTATTGAGAAACAATACCTTCCATTATGAAGGAAAATTCTACAAGCAAGTGAGAGGCCTAGCCATGGGGTCGAAGATATCTCCCACGATCGCGATTCTTGTTATGGATCATTTAGAACGTTCAACTCTCTTTCTTAGCACCTTACATTATCCCACTATTTTTCTTCGCTACATTGATGATTGTGTGTTACTTGTTGACCAAGGAACGGATCTGTAGTGCCTACATCGTGAAATCAACAAGATTCATCCCAGCATCAAATTTAAAATGGAGGTGCCAGGTGCTGATGGCTTCCTACCAGTGCTAGACACGTCAATCAAAGTCGATGAAGATGAATATTTTTATCATAAATTCTACCGCAGGGGGGAAAATCGCGGCGTTTTCATCAATTTGTCTTCCGCTTTACCCACCTGCATAAAGAGGAATACGGCAATTGAGGAGTTTAGACGCGTGAACAGACTCTGCTCACAGGAGAACGACCAAAATGACGCAACCTCAAATTTGGGTTCTAATCTTTTGAAGAATGGATATTCGTCTAGTGCCATTCGCCGGTATGAAGCTGCGTCGAGGAGATCCGCTAGGAAATCCGCTTCATACACCCTGCCGTCTTCATCTTGTGTGTTGAAAGTGCCCTTTATCAGTGATAAATTCAACTATAAGTTGCAACGTATTGTGAAGTCTTCGGGATTGGATGTTCGAGTCGTGTGTCAGCCGGCCTGCAATCTCTCTTCCCAGCTGAGCAAGATACGGCGATTTAAAAGTTGTAATAAGCGATTTTGTCTTGTTAACGATCCTATGCTGTGCAATTTGAAAAATGTAGTTTATAAGGGCCAATGCAATATATGCGCTGACTTCTACATCGGTAGTACGTGCCGCCTATTTCACGACCGTGTTGCTGAGCATCTGCAGGCAAGCAGAGGAACTAATGTCTTTAGACATGCCACGGAGCGGCATCAGAAGCCCCCTAAAGAAATATTTACTTTTTCTCTTGTTAGTAGACATCCCAATCAAATACGTTGTCGTATTGGTGAGGCCATGGCTATAAAACAATTTAATCCTACCCTAAATGCTCGTGACGAATACGTGGACTACAGTATGTTTTTGATTTGAATTAGTGTGATCCCCAAATCGTTTCATTTCATTAACTGAGTACTTTTGTAACTTTGTTCATTGCCATCTTCTGTCTTAATTCCTACGTTATTTTATTATTATTATTAATTATTTTTCTATATAATTTTTATTTATTTTGACTGTGCATGATGATTTTGATGAGTATGCTTTTGATTTCTTATGTACTGATACCGAACTTTAACCTGTAGGTTTTATTCGTGTATGCACACGTTCCGCACTAGCTCTGGTGACATGAAAGACAGTGCTATTGATAACTTCTTGATGCATACGTCATCGACCGATCGTGACATCCAGTGTTCCAGTCTGTCATCACTTTTATTAATGTCGCCTGACGAAGCAGCTGGCCTGTGACACGTCGCGAATAGAGACTTGTAACTTCGGCAGCTTGGTCGTTTTTCTTCAAATTTGCAATTGATGCGGCTGCCAGATCACGCCATGTCTGCCCTGTAACCTACACTGTAGCTCGTTAGATACGCAGTATAGCTCCGGTTGTCTCATGACGTCTGCTCATTTTAGGATGGCACTTATTGATTAATCGCGATTGCACCATGCTTGTTTCAACAGGATCATTTAAGCAGTGAAGAAATTCAACATCAACATCATCAACGAATACATCTACACAAAATATAAAGAGTTTTGAAATCTGAAACTAGAAATAAGACACCTACTTCCCACCTGATCTATGTCGTTATGAGGTGCATGCTTACCACAGAGATAAATTGTTTTGCCTGCGTGTTTGGTTGGGTCTAGAGATCACTTTTCACAATGCAGATGGTTGCGGCTAGAACTGGCCTCGATGGGCAAGAAGATCAACTGTCCATTGAACGTAATGCAAATTCAATCCTGAATTCTGACGAGCTGGAGCATTGACAGCACATTAAACGTACACAGTCAGTAGATTCAATTCGTGAAGAGTCGAACGGTGTAAATAATATTTCCATTTGACGAATTTATCACGGAGAAAAATTGAGTCAAAGATAATACTTATCCTCAGAATTAGACAGGTCGTCTCTTCTTCAGTTTGACTAGAAAGGAACATTGGACCATGTAACGTTAATGAAATGGCACATTCTGCTGACACAATCCCATAGCAATCGAACAATGAGCAGCCAGTTCAACGCTAAATGCGCCAAATGGTGTGAAGTTTCAGTGACTGTTATCAACCAGATCAAACAGTAAAGAGACACAGACGAAGTCAAGTTCTACAGAGAAGTTTGTGAAAGTTTTTTCGACGGAATCGTGGCGATCGAAGCATTTTGAAGGAATTCAGAGCAATCCGCAAGCGACGCACGATTATTTTCCTATATCTGCAAGGTATCGAAATTTATTTTTGCCCACTTAGTAAGTTTCTGCTAGTGCCATAGTTTTGAATCAGCTTGCACTTCTAGGAAAGTGATACGCTTAAACAAATTAATTATGTGTACTTATCACTTGACAGACTCTGTTTGCTGATACGAGCTGCATGTACTTCTGCAATGCGTGCGCGATCTTAGCCGACTGTGAAAGTCAAAGAGAGACTAATATCTTTGTCAATTTCTATCGCTTGCTACCATTGAATACAATGGCTTAGATAGGATTGTGTCCGCTCTATATTAACCCATGCGCAAATGAATCTATCTCTGTGATGCTTGCTATAGCCTAGGACTTAACATCATGATTATCATGTTTTTTTAAAGAAGCACCATGCTTTTATGTTTTTCCCAGCTGAGTGGGAAAAATTATGCAACGAAAAATCGAGGAATGAAATTTGAACTAAGAAAAAGAGAACGTTCTTAGGACAGTGTGGCTTCAATAAGGCGTGCATATTTTCATAATTATTAAGCAATAAATTTGATTGACTGAAGTTATAAGCAGTCACGAATTAATTGTTTGTGAGATAGTCAGTCTCGTGTATGAGGGTAAGAATCTGTAATAATAACGGATGGATTTAGATAATGACATATTATTATAGGCTCACACGCGCAGCAAATGACTCATTGCATTCTACTATTATTTACGATTAATACAAACCACAATAATGATTTGGTCCTGGGAAGCTATCAATCTGCCACCTGTTGTCGATGTATTTGAGGTCATCATTATTATGAGGACATGTTTCTCGAGGAAGTGGATAGAAAAACGTAGGCGTAAGACTGGAAATATTTTAGATGAGAATGCTAATACATCATTGGATAAATATCACTGAAATTCATTATGAATTGTATAAAATGGAAATATCTTTGTTGTAGGCTAACGTATGCATATCAATCATCAAAGGTCAAAAGGCAAAGATATTGTTATAGATATGGAACAAAAGAAGAAAATATATAAGAAATAGCAAGTCCAAATATTGAGATTGGTAATGAAAGATTTGCCATTTCATGGTAGTGAGTTTTCAACATTGAGAATGAATAAGAGAGTGTTTGAATTTGAAATCAAAACTCATGTGTGAAGCCAAGCGATGATTTATTCTGATTGCATCATTTACTGATGTAGCAAATTAGATTTTGTTGAAGCAGTCTGAGGCCTGAATGTCTCAGATCAAAAGTATATCAATTCAAACTGAATTAACGAATTATCTTTCGATTCTACAATACTACTTTGTTCCGATGCTTTTATATGACTGAAGGTATAGCAAACGCAATATGGAGGAGGTTAGGCCGAGGTATACAGAACAAGCCATGGGCCATTTGAACAAGTTCCTGCAGATGTTGTCATAAGTTGCTGATGACTTATATGATGACTCATAATGTCAGCAAGATCTTGTGAAACATCCTAAGAGCAAAGATCTACTATTAAACAGTTCACCACTCTTCCTATCAGTTCACAAAGATCCGTTAAATGCTCAGAATTATATTTGCAGTTGAATTTACCCTGTCTACGAGTATACAGGGGTCTGAAGCGCATCCATATCCATTTGGCGATCTCACACCCTTCATTCTTTGCTTCTAAAGTACAACTCTGAATCACAGGAAATGTAATATAATTCGCGTTCGAAATTTCTAATGGTAGTATCCAATTGCTCTAACTCGGCATCTTCATAGCAATTCAAAATTTAAAATCACCAATTTTGACTAATTATTGAATTTTTTGAAATTTCTACGAATTTTTGGCTATAGATCTCCTTAAATTTACATTGCAAAACTTTGGCACTTATGAGCACAAAAGTGTTTTATAGGATTGATCTATGGCTTAAAAGCAACTCTAACACAAGCAGATGAAATGTAGAAGGTTTTACTTCTACGGTAGACATTTCAATGCATCTGTAAAATGGTATTCCAGTGTTCTAGGCAGCATCAAATGCGGTGATGAAGATGGAAGACTTACTTACAGGTACTCAAAGAATTCAAATGATAAGGAAAACTCGCAGAATGACTACTTGAAACTTCACAAACTACTAAGAAATTCAATAAGTAGTATTTACTGAATCTTTGAAATTCCAATGCTCTATTCGATGTCTGTGGTATAACAGTTGATCATGAAATGATTCATGTACTCATGTTTATATAACATTGCATTCATTTTGAAAAAATGATATCTTTCGTTAAAAGTTATCTCACAAAACGCTTACAAGAAGTGGCGACATTCAGACCTTTGAAATGCACTTTTCAATATAGGTAATAACTTGACCTTCCAGTGGTTCGAATCCAACGATTTTTGGTGAATAGTTTGGAAATAAGCAAGTCACAAAAGCGGAGGCTGGCCAGCTTGATTTTACGAGGACCACAACAAAAATTTGACAAGGGGAATGAATCTACTCCCCTCAGGTATGGATGGGCTTAAACACTGAATGCACGTGCGCAAGCATCGATGGCTGGATAGTAATCGAAACAATTCTAATTTTCTAAAGCACATGCGTGTGTATGACATGTAAACTCAAATAAAATTAAACATATTTCGCAAAATATCAAATATACAAGAATTCCACTGTCAATGCACGCATAAATTTGTGGCATAGTTTGATAGGGTTAATTGAACTGCATGCTATTAGAAGGTGCATAATATACCATTCCGTGTATTATTGTCATTACTGTGGCTTGTATAATAGCAACAGAACTCTTCATGCATTATAACAGATTATGTCACTATTAGGCTATAAAAGTACGTTCAAGTGTTCTAGAATATTGTAAAAATGGAATCAAGCTTTACAACAACAAATTACAGTCCTTTTAATTTTTAATGACATGTATTTTTAGATTATGGTTCTATTTATACAATAAATACAGGATAGATTGTAATAATGATACGTCTAAATAAACGTTAGACCTCGCTCTACTAGGATTATATATAATCAAAAGCTCATTATGTTGTTGAGCTTTGCAATGAATGAAAATTCTGCTTTTGCAATAATGGCTTATTAAGTAAAGGGTTCATGTATTTGTAATGTCAAGCATTGCAATGTATAGGCCTACACGGTGCATTTCTTTGCAGTGCTAGTGCAGGCAGTTTGATCTTTTTGCTTGAACACCAAAGACATGGTGCATACATGTAGTCTTCGGAAGATGCTCTTAAAGGGTATTGGTGTGCTCCCTAATTATATCCCAAAATTAATCTTAGGAGCTCTCTCGTTGTAGCTGATTACTAAAGATGGACGTCAACAAAAGATATCATCGCTGAATTGGAATGGCTACAAGTGCAGTAGCAAGAATGGACACGTTATGGAAAGAAAAGAAGCTCTCTTTGAAAACCAAAGTCGACCTACTTTGCACCATTGTGAAAGCCATCGCTTTAACCGATGCCTCGCGAAACCTGGACACTGAATAAGAAAGCAACAAAACGCATGTAGGCATTTGACCTTAAGTGTCAAAAAAGACTGTTAGGTATATCTTGGAGAGAGCACAAGGCTAATGATTATGTGAGAAGTGAAATCCGATGCAGTACAGCGCACTGGAGAGCTTATTTAACACGGCAAAAATCAGGAAGCTAAAATGGTTTGGTCATGTCACTAGAAAGGCAAGCGCATTGTGCAAAGACATTATGCACGGGCAAGTGGAAGGAACAAGGCAAAGAGGAAGACCCCGACGAACGTGGGTGGACGACATTCTGGAGTGGACTGGAGGAACGACAATCGACCGCGTGAGAGGAGTCGACGACAGGGAGAACTGGAGATCGTCTATGCTTCAATGGGTGCACCAACGGCCTCCATAGAGGCTATGGTTATGAGTGAGAGAGTGAGCGTTGTAGTTCTGAGAGGCATTTGTTGACAGCTAAGTATTTTCAAAAATTCATTTGCAGTGCCACCAAATTCCCCAAAAACAGACACTGCAAATGGAATACACAACCAGAACAGCCGATCACATTTCTTTCTACTGTTAGTTTGGTCTATTTCTTTGTGGTGTTAGTGCAGGCATTTTGAGCTTTTTGCTTTGAGTACATCTTCAATGCAATGCATTTTGCATGCTCACATGTGTGACAGATCTATATTGGCACTTGAGTCTAATTTTTAAATCAATCCTGTAGGATACTTCACAAGGAGGTGAACAACAAACACAATCATCTTGCAAACATATAGTCCTTGGCGGATGCTCTTAAAGGGTCTTGGAATGCTCCCAAATGAAATCCCAAAATTAATCTTGCGGTCCACCTAAGATTAGACCCATCCTTGGGACACAAAGATCGCAAAAATTGAAGACGGAAACTTGCTATCTTTGCATGCGAAGCTTTTGGAAAAAACCCATTTGTCCTCAAGGAAGATGCAGATAATTCTATGTATCAGGAGATTTGGGCTACCATCGATACTTTCATGCTGATCATAGACATCTTTAGTTTCGGAATTTCTCACGAGTTTGCAGTCCTTACATTATCCTATGGATTAATGTGATGGAATTCTTAGACTTAAAGTATACATTTTGTCTAATCCTGTGAGTTTCCGGCCTAACCGATCACTCAGTATAAAGTTTATAAAGCTATGGACTGGACGCACTCAGTACACAGCTACAAAGCTGCTATAGTGAATGCCGCTGACATTAAAGGCTTCTGATGAAAACATCTGATATCCCGCATTATTTTGTTTAAATGCTGGTGAGGTGATAGAAGTAATTATGTTGAAAAAGCTAAGTTAACAAGTCTTTGTTGACAGTGGTGCTGGAATTTTATCCTCCCCTTAATTTTTAACCTTTCAATTTCTCAGAATGCTTTGCAGGTAACATTATCACTTAATGATACATCATTGCGTCTATCCAGTACCGAGGTTTCTTATAAAAAGAACGTCAAGACTATTACGAGAATTCAGCTGTCATTTAACTATGAAATAATGACTTTTTAATTTGTTGAATGACATAGTAATTTATTCAAAGTTTAACAACTGCGAACATCTTTCTGCCACGTCTTTATTGAACCTCTATAAAGGCAAATTGTGATCGTCTTACTTGTTGAGAACAAGATGCTTACGACAGAAATGCAAACCAACATACAGACAATGTTTTATGTGTTTCTGATTACTTCTTAGCGCTCAAAAATTAATTTGCCGATTGACGGAAGTACTAAAACAATGATGGTCATTTGTCTTTCATTGTGGTAATCTTGTTCTGAAAATTGTAACTAGCTAAGTGAAATATTTTATGATGGTTGATGAGTGTAGAACTTCAATTTACAAAGATCTAAGATAGGGGAATCTTCCGCAAGTTTAACTTTTATATGGATGATATTCAAGTTCATAGTACATTAGAATTTCAGAATGCAATTAGGTCTGGTAAAATTGCTTTTGCTTCAAACTGTTGGACAACATTTTATTGTAGAAAGGATTGTGGATATTAGATTATATACGTTGTGATTTGGATAAACGAGTTAGTTAGGGAGTACCGATAATTTTTTTCCAATTCCAATTTCAGCTTTAATTACAATAATTCTTGCAAAATGCTTCCAATTTATAGCAGGTTATTGTATAAGCATACATTGATTCAGAGGTAACTTTTAGGTGGTTGTATGCGGTGCGTAATGTCAGTTTGTGAATAGTATATATTTAGTAAGTTTAGTACCTAAACAAATCACTAAAAGTGCAATGTTTGTTGCATGACGGGTATAGTGACGACACTTCCAGTTAAGTAATTAATGAAATGTCCTCGCCATTACAAAACAATCAACTAATTGCAATAATTCTCTCACATCAATCAATGAATTGCAATAATTCTATCACATCATTCAATTAATTGCATTTTTACAGCAGCAATTAATTGCAACCACTTGATTGTAGTTAATTACAATGCAATTAATTTCTGATAACCCTGGTCTGCAGTATTCAGCATAGTGTGGTAGCTCATTCGGATTGACATGTTATCGATCCATCCTAAGCTGTATTTCACAGTCAGCTTTGCATGTAAATTTAAGTAATTAAGCACCTAATGTTGAACTGAGTGAGAATAAATCCAAATGCCCTGATATAAATGTTAATTTTTTGTTCTTTATGTCTGCGTGCAAGTCAAAGGCGAAATGTTAAAACTTTTTATTCAAGCCATTTTAACATAATTTGGTCGCATAATTGTGTCGTTTTTTCGAGCCAATAGGCTTTGAAAGTTATAGCTTTTTAATTGCATTGAATTTATTTTAAACCTTGACATACAAGATTGCAATAGTTTTTTTCAATAATACGGGCCTAAATATGCATCATGGAGCTACGTAAAACCCCACACAAGACTTTATTTGGAATAGAATCTACAACTATCACTGAATAGCATTAATTTTATCCCACGGAAATTATATCTGAAGCATTAGCCGACCATTAAGGCTATAGCTAAGTTCCCATTGTAAAATGGTGAGTTTTGTATCTTCAACACCACTAAAACTTAATCCTTTTAACAAACATTGGCTCGTTGGTCGGAAGCCTTTTGTGATCAAATTATCCTTTTATCATTGATGCTTTGTCATGACATATTGACATGAGACGTTGAGTTGAACACTTAGAGATGCCGGTGTGTTTCACAGACTTCGAACGCACGTTGAACTATATAGGGTATCACCAAAAGTTATGACCGCGACATTGTAGTTTAATCCTTGCTTAAAATTAAATGTAGAATCCTTTGCTCTCTATCAGTCGGCAATCTGAACACAACGACAATCATGCCGAGTGTCTTCCACCCTAAGTAAGATCATCAATCAAAACATGCGATAAAATGTGTATCATTATGTAACGCCAATCTTAACGCACCGCTTAGGATATATACGAAAGAGCAAGCCAATTATGATGACAATGGACCCATTCTCTTGCGTTAGACTCGTATAGGCTTCCGGCACTATCCTTAGTGACAAGACGATTATGGGGGAATACTATCTTATGATTTATGGCGCCGTTATATCATGTTTTGAATTGTGCATCATGAAACAGAACCATAAACTGCATTAGCTTGAAAATTAAGAGCAATAAATTATGAAAGATACTGTGCCAATTTTAAATTGAAATAATGTACAGGAAAGACAGTGGTTGCTAATTCGATTATTCAAGGCGATGGTGTTGATGAACTAAATCTTTACATGCTATCAGTTGCGAATTATAGTTACGAACCCTGAAGTCTGCTGGCAGGAAAGACAATGCAGTGATAATAAATGTGTGTGAAATACAGTGTGGGAACTCTGTCCAACCTATTTATAGAATGTAATTAATTCTTTTGATGAGGATGAAATCAAACATTGACTAATAATTATTAAGCCGCAAAATTACTAAATAATAGATTACTAAAACTTTTTCATTTCCATTTAATATATTTGACCCGCATGCCATATAGATTTTTATTCAGCATCTAAATATAGCCTACACCCATATGTCGCAGTAGCATGTCACACGTGCATTCTAGTTACACTAAGTTCAGAAAAGCGAAAAGTCGTCATTCTATTGCTTTATCTCTGTGACAAAGGGTGTGGACCCGAGCAGTTGAGTAAAATTCTCGTTTCACTTTTTTTAAGCAAGCAAAGGATTAGCGGGAAAAAAGGATTAGCTATTTCCTTGACTGCAACCATTCGATCGTGATCCCTCCGCTTGCCGCCATTACTTAAATGGAAATTCAGATTTCCATGACACGTAGTAAATCAGATGTTTGTGTGCAACCGATATGAAATATAATACACGATATCTGACTATTTTCATCATTGTAGAAGGTAAAATATATCACAAAAGATTGAGAATAAGAAGCAATCACTATTGACGTCAACAGTATGATTTCTCATAACAAATGTTTTCACATATCAAATCATCATTCTCTTAGAAATTGATTTATTACTCAGTAGCAATTCATCCTTTCTACTTCAAATTTCATGTCAGCAGATACAATGTGCATAACAATGTTGTCATTCCCCACGTCTTTGGTAGTAATTCGGTAACCTCGGATGTTAGAGTGATTGGGGTGTATGAGGGAGGGGGAGACATTATGCCAAAGATACTTAAAGCATGCAAAATATTTGATTAATGATGAATATTCAATATATTAATAAATAAGTATTCATATTTAATATGCATTATGCTGCTAGAGTAGCTACATTCCTAATTTTTAAGCAAAGGAAGGGTTGTTTAATTCTCGTCTATTATGACTTTCAGCATAATGCTACTTCTGAAATATATAAAGCTATGACAAAAATGAACAACATTTTCCTATTTATCATTTTTCTCTTCTTCAAGAAAGTCTTATTGAATTTTAGACATGAAGCTGGAAATTTTAATGTAAAGCTTCTAAAGGAATTCCTGCTACGAAAGTCACATTTTTTTCCTTTGGTTTAACTTTTTTACTGGTCTAGCCATTTACAGAAGATGCGAAGTGGCCATGATAAAAAAGTCGTCGAAGTACACGAATTTCTTATTTCAAGTTAACAACGAAATCGACTCGAAAGCAATTTTCACTCTAATTGAAATCTCTACTTTATATTAGCATTTGACTTTAAAAGCGAAAGAATTTGCGACTGATTGAACAATTATTCCAAGCCAAATGGTCTGGATGAAGTTACGAAGGCAGGAATATAGATTCAACGTTCTATCGTCTCAATCTTCACAGTAGCGTAACACCATTTACTCGATTAATCAACGCAGCAATGACTTAATAGCCATCTAACATAGTAACTTTGTTAATCAATTACGAACGGCAATCAAATCTTGTAATATACTTGTGAAAACAGTAATTTTCTCTCTATCTGACAGTATGTGTTGATTGTGAGCTCTATTCTATATTTCAAGGTTTTCCCGGAGGGTTGTTAGATAATTGCTGTGATTTATACACAATCAATCAAAGAGCAGTGGCAGCTATCTCCACCAAACATCAGGTCAGTTTCAACAGAATGAGCAACTAACCAAATTATTAGATGACTTCCATTAACAGTCGCGTTGTCTGTCTTGTATCAGAAGAAATGATCTCACGGATTCCAATTATCTATTGAGAAATAAAAATATTTGCTTAATACTTGAGTTGCCATCAGATTACAGTTGAAAGTAAAAATAAGCTGTGTGTGATTATCTATGAATATCTAAAGAGAATGACAACGATTTAGTCAATAAAAGACACCAACAACCTTGAATCCCCGCCTGCACTCGCCTGACCAAGGAATCGAGCCGAAGTCCGCGTTGAAGGCGAGCTCGTACCTTCTTCACTAGGACACGCTGCTGGTACCGTTTGCTGATGGTAGAGTATTGACTTATTCGTTGTCTCTTTAGAGATTTAATATGCAGTACAGTGACAGACCTTTGTTGTCAATGTGATTATCTATATACAATCAAAGTCGAAAATTTAAAGATCAATTCAAATAATATCAATTAACATAATAGAAAATTCAATGTCTACAAAAATACTTGCATCGAGAATGAGATTACCATGAATAAAAAAAATGATGTCGCTATGAGAGTAAGCTGTCGACTTTTAGATTGTTCAAAGAAGCATTTGATCAATTACTGGAAATAGCATGGAAATTGCTACCTCAACGACGATCCTCCTCACTCTACAATGGAAGTTTCGTGAAATACTCGAGATTCACATGATTTAATTGCTGTAACCAGTCACACCGCTCGCTGTATTGATTGAAAATAAAGCATTCTATTATTATTATTATTACAGAATAAGATAATATGACTTTGGACACTGATAAGTAAATAGATAAAGGTGTTGGAACCGAACGGGAGGTTAATTTTTTAGACAGTCTACACTGACTACACTATAATAAAAGGAATTTAGAAATATATTACAATTTATTGAAACAAGTTATTAAAACTATAATACACGGTTATGTAGCAAGTTGCGTAGCAATATGTATTTACCCGGAGGCGGAGATAGTAAGCAAGTAGCATGTAATCAAGTGACAAACATAGGCGATTTGTTTGAAGGGTTGATGCTGCTAATTCTGTGTTATCTGTATCACTTGTGCAATATATTGACATAAGACGAAGTTAAAGGCAGCAATTTTTTTGAATTGACACATGGGATAGACATCTCTATGAATCTCCAATTTTCTTCCAAAACACCACATTCCAATTAGAAATGGGAGACCCCTCCGCCTCCTCGATACTACACTCCGCTTTATTTTTTAATCCCAGTTTCTGATTGATCGGTTAAAATGTTAGCAGTCCGCGAGTTTGAATTCGCCGGGAGCATTTTATGATATATTGATTTCTGAAAATTAACTTGAAGAATTTATTTAATATCTTGTTGAAAATCTAATAACTGAAGAGAATGAATTTTGCATCAATGTGAGCAACTGAAAATGGATGGAAAATCAACGCATTTGAAATACATCAGAGTCTAATCAACAGTATAACAATTGAATAAAGCAATGGAATAAAGATTTGCAATTTATGTTGAGTTGATCAGTCTTAAATATGATGCCTGAAGATGATCAGCAGGTGCTGATCGAAGTATATCGCAAAGTATATAAAAGAGATATTGAATTTTGAATATCCAACAATACTTGGTTCTCCCTAACTCAACATAGTTATGTCAAACCAAGGCATCTTCACAACATTTGCAATTTAATTAGAAGTCATCCATTTGTAGCAAGAATATGTTTCATATAGATGAATTTTGATTTTATGAAGAGATATTTCAACAGTTAAGCTGGACAATCAGCAACTGAATTGAGGAAATTAAGCAACATCAGATTCATCAGAATTTCCTCAAGAAAGTTTATCGAATTCCGGCAGTTGAAATTTAACCCGCGTTGCTCAATTGCTCAATTCCAGCGGAAAATAGTTTTAAATGCAAGTACATTCCCTCTTCACACTGAATGAAAGCCCATCATGAGCTGATGTACCTCTGACACAGACCACCCATTTTTGATCAGACTATTCAAACTTTTGGCGAACGTAAATCTTCAGCAGGATGTAGCCACTCTGGAAGGCCTCAAAGTGCAAATTTTCATATCAAAGAAACTATTCGCCTGAGAAAATACTTCTATGTACATTTCGTATGTGTTTGTCGACATCTCATAGTCAAGTGATCCCTTATGGTTGACTGCAAAGACCTTTAGTTTGCTGACTTGTATTTACAATAAAAGATCATTCATTACGACATCCGTCTCATAGAACAAACATGAAGAGAAACAAGAATTCTAGTGTAATACCCTAAAGAGTCTTGTGTGGAGTACACATAAGTTGATCACTCATTTGAATCATTTCCAGTTTATTAAAGACCAAGTAATCAAATTAAAGTGTTTGTTTGTGATGTCAACAGCCACTTGTTGCTATCTCATCGACAATAGGTACAAACCGCTCACAATCGTCCTGGTATTGGAAACGTAGCCTAAATTCCCACAGGTATTTACTCGATTTCATCAAAATTTCATTTACGGTGCTATTAGTGGCACACGTATGTCTGTCAGAGTGATAGAAGCTACTTATTCATATAAATTTCCTATAACGCTCAATTTGCAAAAAATCTCACAAAATTTCGAAGCAATCATTGTCTCTCATCATATGATGTGAAGTGGCCTGCCTTTCCTTAAAGAAAATTTTATGGTTGTGTCTTCAATTAAAGTTGTTCATACAGGATCCGCTTGAAATATTAAATTTTGAATGAAATATGCATGCCAACAAATCAAACAAAAACAAAATGAAGAAGATTTCATCGCATTTGTACACGGAAAATAAATCGTGCGCCTTTAAGAAGTTGGCACGTAATTATTTTTGATTACAAAAACTCAAAGCTTATTAATCGTAAATGTAATGACATTTCTGATCATTTTAAGCGTCTTGGCCATATGAAAATAGACTTGCACTACAACATCATCAGGAGTTTTATTTTCACACCATTGAATTTTCTCAGCAAAAATGAAGGCTTTTACAAAAAGTCGAATATTTTGACCCTTGACCCCATTTTGACCCATGCCTTCAATTTCAAAACTGGCATGCTTTTCTGATCTTCCATGATAAGACTTTACACCTGGTGAATGATGGTCCTTTGACCGCAGAGCGTCACCTTCCAGTGACGCATTCGGCAACATGAACCTGTTGAGCATGGGCTAGGATATAACGATTCATTTCTGCAAAACAGTTGTATTTTTTCTTATAATTTCAAAGCTTAGCAAAGAATGACAAAATCTCTTGTATAATTCATTATACAAACATGGTCTAAAATTCAAGTTAATTAGTAACTTCAGAATTTTATCGAGAATCTATTTTTCCAAGCTAATCTTATACAATCCGATAAACTAGCATCCTCAACCTCCACAAACTTATTCGAGATGTCTTGAAGAAACAAATTCTATTATTCACTTTTGTTTTCATTATTTCGATTCGGAAATTTAATTGAGTTTTGTTCCATCACCGTCTAATTCGTAGGCGCGAAGCTCTTCTGTTTATCCCCAACATTTAGCACCTTTCCATTTCACGTTCATTAAATTTTCCGCTCTTCTATCAAAATTCTCTCCTCCGTCGATATTTGTGTTCTATGGTTATCGCCGTAGCATAAAATAGTGACGCAACATAGTCAAGGATTCCATGCTGGACGCAAAATAACATTTGAGAAAAATATCATAAAACCCGAAGTCATGATTGATCTTAGAGGAAGTTGTATCCACAATTCATTAAACATTAATTACAAGATTTGTTGACAATGCCGCAATCCTAAAAGTCATATGAGCAGACAGTGAGTAGCGCTATCCCAATAAAAGTGAGAGACAAAGTTTTATGAATTTGCCGACAGCAATTTGCGCTGTTATTATTCTTTATTGAATTCACCTTAGGACTATATTGAATAAAATATTTCTTTTAATGATGTCACATTTGATGTAGTTCAATTGATCAATAACTGTTTAGAAACACGAATTTTGATTCATTCTAATTAGATCCGAGTATACGCAATAATTTGGATGACTGCGTACACAGTATGTCGTGGGAATGACGAATATAGCATCGTAATCAACCTGCTTCCGAGGAAGAAGCTTGTCAATTAGTGATAGTACTGTTTTGACATTTCGCATCAAACTCTTTCAATTGAATTTTATTTTGCTTTTATATTTTTGAACAATACTTTCATATTTTGCTCATTTACTGCTGAATTACGCACCATTTTTACCACTTCACCTTCCAAGTAAATCGTGAAACAGGTATAGAATAATTGTGAATTCGTAAAAGAAATTTTGAATGCATAGAGTTATATCAACATGTTGGAGACACCGCTTAATTCTTGTGACGTTGATGAAAACATCAGAGAAAAAATACAGAGTATTTTGACGATTCAATCGATTGCAAGTTTTATACGAAAAACTTTCTATGAAAATTGAGACGAATGCCTTCAACTTCTCGAAAGATTGCAAAACGTGACTGCTAGATTAGAATTCCTGTAGCTTTTCTAGAAAGAGGTCATTCTATGATAATACAAAGAAAGAGAAGGTTTAGAGTGTTCATTATAGTGTCCACACAACTGATTTCAATGTTCGATCTTTTCAAATTTTTAGCTGGTCTAGTGAAATTGAATAAAAGAACGATGAGACAGAATACCGCGTCTACCTTATTGTTCGAGCATCTTCTTGTGCAATGAAGTCTCGCTGAGTGACCATACTTTCCTGAATATATTGCCATTATTGCCATTATCTTCTCATTTTTCCAAATTAATGATGTGAGTAGTTCAATAGAGAAACAATATGATTGAATTCAGATTCTGATTTCAAATTTACTTCAATCCGAAAGACACAAAGAAAAACGCTTCCTTAATCTTTCATCTCCCACAGTATTTTTATTTCAATATGACAGAAAGCAAATAAATCTGACCAACATGATAAACAAGGAAACAGAAATCACGCTTGCTAGATAGACCATCAAATTACCGGATCTAGCTCTGTATTTGACGCCCTGTAGCATTACTTCATGCATTGATTTCACTGTTTCCTATATAGGGGCCTACCGATCACTAATCTATATTAGATTCTGAGTGTATATTTTATTTCACCCGGGCATTTTGAGGCCCGAAAACCCCAGGGGGCTCCTGTAGTTCCCCTCTGATTTTGATGTTACCATGATGAATAATATTTCTGTTTATTTATCCCTCTAAGATGAATGCCCTCTGATCCAGTTTCTTACAACTTTTTTGATTGCACATAATCGTAATCAGGCGTGTTGATGGTATATTATACGTTTTTTATCAGAAGCATCTTTTTCAGCATCCAATTTAGCATCCTTATTCAGCGCTGCTTGGTAAGCATTCTAGATGTTAGGTAGCTATTCAGATTTTGTAATTAACACATATTTGCGCCTCCTACTGCTGACGCTCTGATCTGGCTACCTTACTTGGATGTCCTGCTACACATCTGCAATTCATGCAGCTCAGTGATTAGATGAGATGGTTACAGGATGCTTGGGCAACAAGCGTTCGCGTTGAATCTAATCAATGAATATAATCAATGAGAGTAGTATAACAAGTGACCAAAATGACAATTGACGAATTACATGTAATCCGGTAGCCCCTAGAGGGAACGAGGACGAAAGTGAGACTTTCACAGAGTGACGTAAACTTTATGACTATTGCAAATCTGCTTGTCTGCCTCAGACAGGATCAAAGAAAGCACCATGGGGGTAGATTCCAATGGGAAGCAGCTTGAAGTTCTCGGTAGGAATGAGATTTTCTATGTTTTCTCTGATTAAGTACCGAAAGCCATACTTTTTGACATGGAATGTCTTCATGTCACTTCCGATCATGTGTTTGTGATGTCATACTGCTTCTGATGTGTGACGTATGCGACTATGTGGCTAAATGTGGCTAAAATTGGCCAGAATGCAGTCTTTCGATATTAGCAGGCTTGATAAATCTGAATGTGGCTCATCATCATAATCATAAAATTAGGCTTTGACATGATAAGAAGTTACCTAATGACCTTCCGTGTTAAAAATCATGGCTCTAGCCACAGTAATTTCCCATTAATCAGAGAAAATATAGAAAATCTCATTCTTACCGAAAATTGTAATCTGCTTATCGTGGGGATTAACATGAACTAAGGTTAGGACTCGGCAGACGCGCAGATTTGTCTATGCTATTGGGGTACATCATTATTTGACCGTCTCATTTTTGACCTTGCTCCCCTGCAGAAACTCAGTCTGGCTGCCGGACTCAGCGCGTTTCCATGCTTGTTGTCAATCGTCCAAATATCTAATCAAATAATATAATACCAAATAATATCTATCATATAATATTGCACCAAATATCGAGCAGTTATACTTCATTTTGCATCCCCGAAGTGTTTTTTTAATAAACATTCCCCCTTTATTACAGCAATGACAAAGCATCCTATTAGAAAGTTGGATCTGTTATACGAGTGATATGCTTTCCGTGTATCAGGTCTTATCTAATCCGACCTTTACTGTTAAAAATGGGAGGAAAACAGCAACTTGTGCTCAACACTTTCACAGGTTTATCACTTTGACTTAGAGGTATTTTAAAGTTTAGACGTGAATGCAAATGCAGGGGTCAAATAAATTGACGCCGTAAAGAGGTAGTCTATCTCAAACAATCACTCACTCAGTCAATTGACATAGGCTACAAGATGTGTCGCAAAACCCTTTGATGTTTGGATCCATGCCGACCTGTTGCTTTTATGCAGCAAATGAATGTATTCTGTAACTGGCAATGCTTCCGCCAGTCGAGCAATTCCACCCACATCAATGACTTAACTTCATAAACATCAGGGCGCTCAAAGAAAAACGCCACTTTTCTGGCGACCTACCTGGGGGAACAAGTGACCGGCACTTGCTCACCAGAATGCACCCAATAGGTCTATTGCTAATGCAATCCTGCACGATTCACTCGTCAACCCACTTTCAGTGCGATAAGAAAATGGATGGCGCACTGGCGAAACCGAGTTTCCTTTGATAAAATTAATACTTTGATAGACACACACATTAGGCTCGAATTAGGTAGCCGCTCCGAAATTCCCAGACCGGACTGGAATGGCGACCATCAGTTTCAATCTCTAATATTTGCTTTCGCATACTTTTCAAGACGCTTGATTAATGTAGACTACTAAATTTCAAGGCTCAAGATAGTCAAATTTAAAGATTTTCTAGATATCCAACATTTCGTTTTCCGAAAAATGTATTTGTTCGTATGTGTCATTCTACATGACAATTGATCGTAGATGCCATCATAACTCAATTAATAATCCGAGGTTCTGAATGTTTTTTACCAATCTACATTCACGCACCGACTCATAATAATATATGATTCACCTAAATCGAATGCTTGGATCAACATATAACAATGCCCTAACATACGATTTATCATTGAAATTTCTCGTAGAAACGTGATTGTTAAGAGAAAGTGCTGGCAATTCAACAATACTCGACCCTATTCATAATGAAATAAAATATGACTGAATACTGGAGGCTCTCAAAAGAAAGAAAAATAAACGAAAACGAAAATCAGTTATAGGAAATCTATATAATTTATCATCCATATCTATACAAAAATTACTGCTGAATTTTTTACCAATTAATCCATTTTCATACGCATCGATAATATCTAGATCCCCTTATACAGGATAATAACAAAGATTAAACAAAGTTGTCATCTGCCTCTTTAAAATCTCTTACTACTTTTCCTGTAGTATCAGATGAATGATTCCATGCTTAGCAGTTACAAAATATAAATTATAACGCGTGAAATTTTCGGAGTTTTTTAATTTTTGCGAATTTCATTCAATTCACGAAAATTTTTCTTTTTTTATCTAACCACTTTATGTGTTGCCTTACTTCCGGGATTGCATCATTCTTAGCAGCACAGAGTGCAGCATTCTCAGGTGTTGCTTCATTGTGTGATCTGGCAGACCTGGGACACTTGGAAGTTTCTTCATTTACTTCAGCATTGTACTTCGGTGTTGTTAGCAGACAGCTACTCCCACTACTGATTTTTCGACGTTGAAATGCTTCATTGCCAGTACATCACAATTTTAGCAGTGAATGCAATATTCGGATGGATTCACGAAAATTAAAACTCGCAACATGTACTTTTTCCAATTCACAAAATTTTGCGCCTCGAAAACTTCTCACTTTACAGTAATCGAGTGGTGTAGGACTACCTTGTCCGACGAACTGAATTCAGTCACAATATAAGGAGATTTTCTTCAAAGTTTTGATTTCTAAATCATTAATCTGTGAGCTTCGTGAAAACATATTGATTGTCATCGTCTTTTATCGCTCCATTCGAGTGATAGGCAACTTTCCATGTAGGCCTACAGTGTGATGACCACTGCATCCGTATAGCTTCTTTTTGTCGTGAGGGACATTCATTTTGTACTTTGAGTTGATCCTGTCATCAGAAATAACATTATTAAATTCAAATGGAATTTTGAAAATTGAATTGTCATGGTAAAAATATTGAATTAAGATAATTAAATTTTATTCAATATCTGCATTATTTAATACTCCTCAGTAATGCATCCTAATAAATATTTTTGATAAAAATAACCAAAAATATTTTCCAGATCACTAGGTGTAAAAAAAATTGAATGAGGATTTTTACAATGTTATTGCAAGCGCTGCTTATGACTTTTTTTGAATAGTATTAGATCAAATTATGCATGAATTCCGCCACTATCTGCCTACAAACTAAAGATGCACAAATAGGCACAAGCATAATTTACCTACATGTATCAATTATCTCTGAAATATCGCGTGGAGAAACCTGGAAGCCATAAATGCTTAGTTTATAAAAATTCCGAAATAATAATTGAAAATGAATTTTTCGTGAGCATGCTGCTGTCGCTCGTAGGCCTAGTACTGACGTCAACGCAACAATTTTAACACGCAGAGTCTCAAACTACCCCAAAACAAAGTTAGGAAAGTCATTGAAGCAAAAACTGTGATGATTTGTCGTTCAATTGTGAAATACAAAATCGAATGGCAATTGGTCAAAAAGGCCCTTCCTGAGGCAATTGGGATTTGCTTGGGATAAAGAGGCCTCAGGCTCAAATCGAATCAACATAGCAAAAAGGTGACAATCGATGAAGGACAGAACAGGCATCACAGATCAGAGTTACCCTGAGTACTGCCCAGCATCAGCGTACGAAATTGGGAATGGGAGCAAAAACTACAGTTGCATCTGAGCTTTTGTATCAGTGTCAATGCTTTCTACAACTGAGGAATCGCTACAACATGAATTTTTCACTAAAATAGGCACATTTTCCAACTACAAGTGATGCAAATTTCTTCCTTTAATTGAATATCAAGGTTTTGCAGAAATTCAAGGGATTGTGTTTCTCGAATACGAGGGCAGCCATTTCATCATAAAAATAAACTGAAAGCTATCATAAAACAATGGGCGACCGAAAATTACATAAGCCCTATTGTCAAATAGAAATTTCGAAACCGTGCGATGAGTCACATTTTAGGTTTGTCAGCAGGAAAACCAACTAGCTTTGCATTTCGGGTCCTGAATTTCCTGTATGCCCTGGTCGGCGTACCTTGTGATACCTAATTTATACAACGGTCGGAAAACTCCTTACATGAAAAAATTCCAAACTTTTCTGACAAGTTCATATGTTTAATGTACATGTAGATATAGATATTGGCATGGTACGATGGGTGATTAAGAACAATACAAATATTGACATGATCAAATTACATTGACAGTATATGGCTAATAAGAAGGGCAAAGACATAAAGTCGTGCTGTCAATGCGTTAAAGGCCTGGTACGTGTGGACACACATGCGCATCGGCTCTGCAGGACAACCAAACAGATCGTCCAGAAGTAGAAATTAATTTTCTGACTTCAATTTGTTCATTCTTTGAAGTTCCTATGAAATTAGTGAAATCGCACCAATGATTCTCTTGCGTAAATTCTCGGCAGATCAAACGACCATGAAGAGGGGCCACAGGCTATGAAAGACAGTTGTTTAATGTCAATAATCATTAAAAGTGATTGTTAATAAGATTTAGAATTTAGATTACCAATAGGGCCCTTTGAATCAATTTAAAGAATGCTTTTACTGATTCGATGCAATTATTCAGCCCTCAGACAAGATTTCCGTTACCATTGTATTTCATAGACAACCTAATGAAGTGTGCAATTTTATCTGTGATGGAATGTGCGAATAAGAGCCCTCTTCTTCGTCAGTGTCAATTGTGCTGCATTGATGCGCTATTCGAATATTAATTGCAGGATAATTGAGAAGAAAAGATAACTGAATTGAAACCGACCAGGGCTACTGACGATCAATTATCTTCAGATTGTGCTTTTGAATAACGTGTTGAATTGTTGCGTGGACCTTAATGGATGCTTTAATTATTGGCAAATTATACCATATCAATTTTTATTCTTTATCAACTTTTTTATCACTCATTTTTCTGAAAATGTTTGAATGGAGCAATTGCTGCTACATACGCATGCGTTGATATACGCAAATAGAATTCATGTTATATACTCTTTATGCAGTTTTAAAATGAATAAATTTAATAACTCCCTCAAAATCAAGTATGCCCATATTCTTCTACTCTCAATTTTTGTTGCATAATTACAGTGACTATCTTACAAATTTTTTATCGACCATTTGTCAAATATGTGTGTTATTGAGATTATAGATATCAATCTCTAATATATCTCTAATCTTACGGAAATTATTACGAGTAGCCTATGCCATAAAAAGAGTAAACTGTGCGAGCACTATAAAAGGAAATTTTCCTGGACAATGAGAAGACGCAAATTCATTCAAAAAATATGCATTTTATTTCCAATAATGGTATAAAAACATTTGAAAAATTGATATGAAAGTTATTGTCACAATATTGAGATAACATATAAAACATCAAAGTATACGAAGGCCGTACAAACGGATGAAATGAATGTAGTATATGAATGAATTCTACATACATCTACGATTGAGTTGATGCTTATAATTCAACATTTGATACACTTAATACTGACTAAATATGTGACACATAAATTCTCGGAGACAGAAATGGACTAGTATTTTTATCGATAAAAATTAGAATTACAGAGGTAATGATCGAAAGCGGCCAAATAGCAGAACTTAATGCCAAAGAATCATGATATTTGATAAATTAGTGCCATGTGTTGTACTGGAATTTCATAAGCAAAAACATGAGAGCAATCTTTTGTACGACCTTATTAACTACAATCTCTAAATCACACAATACATGATTATTGCAAGCATATATTTTGTCACCATTTAACAAATGCTCGAATTTTTCAGAATATAAAATGCAATCACATAAGCTTTCATGGTTCACAATTGATTTCAAAGGTGATCACTGACGCACATCAACTAAAAACTCTGTATTTACACAAGTTGAGGATATAGGAAATTTTTTTATCAAATAACCTTGACGATGCATAATTTTGACAATATCCACAAACTATCTGAAGCGTGTAATAATGATAGACAGAAAAAAGATGTGGATGGTGCATCGTGCACTAATACAGATCAGGTTTTAAGACGGTGTCATCGCGATGAACGTGAATATGGTTCATTGGCATTTACAGATGACAATTTGCAGTTGTAAGACAAAGTAAATGACATTCAAAGCCATCAAAATTTTCCACAATATGACGAGTGCATTGAAAGTTCATTTTTACTTTTATAAGTGCGTCCACAGCTACCACATGCAAAGATTGGAGCCTTTTTGGGGGATTGTGTTCCGTGCGACCATTGTATCATTGGTGAAGTTCGTCCTGAAGGAAATAATTGAAATCAAACAATGCAATCATTTTTGAAATCATAGTGAAGAAAACGACATGGCATTATCATATAATTTTGAAATAATCTCTACTATTGGCAATGCATGTCGCGCATCCAGAAAGCGTCATGCTCAAACGCATGAATAGATGATCTAGACATCACTTTCCGCTAAAAGAATCACTTGAAGATGCGAAGTGGACCCTGATAATCCAGAAAACTCTATAGCCTATACCACCAACTTGGTAAATTGCCAGCTAACACCAGCACTGCACCACCCTTGGCGGCTCTGATATGCAGGAATAATCAAACTATTTAGATGTAGTTGCTCTTTTCAATCAATCAATTGATGTTGGTACTCGTGAACAATCAATTAATTGCATTTGAAATTCTTTACCATCAAACAATTAAAATTTGATTAATTTTTGAGAATCCCTGCTGATTTGTTTCGAAGAATACAGTCATACAGGGACACTCCGTTAAACCAACAAGTGACATGGCTGTTCACAGATACATGTATGCATATTGAATATCCTGGATACCTTTCATCTCCTTATATCAGATTGCATTACGCCATGGTGACTTCCAACGAAAGGATGCCAGCAATCTTCCAGATTATCAATGAAGTACTCACTAGCGCTAACTTTGGCGTCTCAGGGGCACATTCCCAGTTACAGGGTGTTTCCCTCAGTTAAGCAGTACTTCTGTACGAGCCAGGAACCCGAAACCAAGTCATTGCTACCCCAGATGCAACAATCCGTTTTCGAACTAACGTGCTGCAATATAGAATCACCTATGTTGACTGAACAACTCTTGGTGTCAATTGAAGATATTCATACCTATAGATTGAGCACGGCTTTTTTCTGATAGTTCATCGATCCGCTTGTAATTGGGGGAAATTATGAAGGTACTACATGAGATTTCCCCCTTATATCGCATGCTGATTTGCTTCCAAAACATTCATGCAAATGTTTTTCTCAAATTATCGCAAAATGGTAAATTCAATTTATCGAAACACTTAAATATTTAGGGAGCAATTGATAGAATTTGTTTAAAAAACGAAAGACGGATACCATGCATATTTTGACTTTTATCCAGCTGGTATTTAGAAGTGTTCTATAAACTGATACAAAATAATGTCAGCAATAACAAATAAAATCCCACCACAAAGATAATCTGTGCTACGTGCAGAATTCAAAATGATATCTCAATCATTGTTTAATCTTACACATTGTGGATGCGTTTTATGTCTTGTTGCTCATTTGAACTCTGAAAAATCAATGAAATAGATTCCATTCACGTGATTTCCAACCTATGAAGTTCTTCATGCCATCATGAGCAAACAGGATTAAACAATTTAACAGAAGGTGGTTTAAATGCAAAAAAGATTCTTTAAAACAATACAATATCATAAATTGTTTTCTAACACAGACATATGCCGACCAGTCAAACTGCAACCTACCAAGAAGATACGAAAGGAGCACTTGGTGCTAAAGGATATCTCACAAAAATTGAACGTGGTGTCCTCAACCGGCCCAACGGTTTTTATGGCAGCCGACGCAACTACGAGCGGGGACAAGGTCATAGAGAGACACCTCTTCAACTTGTATTTGAAAAGTGTTTTGCCCGATCAACTGTGCGCTAACTACACGTAGGTCTACTATGAGCGCCACAGCACTAGATTTGACGCTTTCTATTAGATATTTTCATTTACATACAAATAAAGCGCATTTGAAAAAAGTAAAAAATGTTTTAAACAGTAAAACTGTTGCACTGAATTATTGATGTTTACCCGTAGGAAAATATTTTGAAGAGAAATATCTAGACGGGGATCAGTATAGCATTTTATGACATGTGCAAACTATACTTATTTATCATATTACTAATATTGAAATAATAAGTAGTGCTTAAAATTGAATACAGTCACAATTTATCAAAGAATAGGAATTATGGTCACAACCCCAAAAAACAAAGATCTAAAGAACTCGCACTTTTTATTTGTTTTATAACAATTGTTACAGATTCTCGTCCCATTGGCTCATAGAAAATTCTTTAGGTAAATCAAAAACGAAATGCACAGAAATTCCGATTTCTCTATAGCTGATTGCTTTTAGATCAACTTGTTATGGACGAGGGATAGCTAAATTTGACTATGTTTACTTCAAGCGTAAGGAAAGCTACGAATATCCAATAATTTCACGAAATCAGATTTGTCGGTTTTTTTAGATTACATAAGTGTAGATAACTTTGTTTGCTTCACGGTAGATTAACAATAGACAATACAGATCACCAATAACTCATTCAAATATTTCTGAGAAGCATTAACAGAACCTCTCTCTATAATGACATGGTACCTCATCCAATACTAAGTTCCGCTTATTAACAGAAAATTGTAATTTCTGAAATTTGACCTGTGTTTGCGCTAACTGTTGACCCTAAAAACAGTGTTGCGCTGCTTATCTGAGACGATTAGACGGACACTTTCGACTGGTACTTTGTTCACTAAAATCGGTGAACCATTAGTTAGGTGAAAAAAGATGTAAAATGTTGTCTGTCATCAGTGGAGGGGATTCAGCAAAGGGGAGTGCAGTAGCGCGGTGTCTCATAATGAAGCTGAGTTAATATGTGATTCATTATAAGCAATACATACTTCTATATCAGATGCAAAAATCATAGCTTGACGTGAAAGACAATTAAGTAGACCTCGCTTCATAAATCCACCCTCGGACCGGACTACCTTACTTACTTACTTACCCCTTTTTTGTCCTTGTCCACGTTGAACGGGTCAGACCCTAGCTTTATTTATCGATGAGACAAGCTTGCCGAATGATGAACGGCGTATTTCTCGTTCACAGAGCAATGTTCGAGTGCAATGTATATACTAACATATGTTTCTAGCAGTCTCAGCAAATGTGCTGAGTTTTAAAAAAGACAAATTTGTCCAGAGTCGTTTGTTTCTACGGCATTTCTTTCTTAATTCATGGTTCATGCTTCCTCAAGAGCGAAATAAGCCTCAATTTTACTGTACCCAATACTTTGAAAACCAAATTCTAACCGAGCAAGGCAATGTGGCATTTCTGCTGCTGTTGGAGGCTGAGAAGCAGTTTTTTGTCATTTATTTTTTGCTATTTATTTCCGTGAATGTCTGTTTATTGAAATCTGTATTTGAAACGAACACTTATTTAGAGTCACAATTTGACATTACACAGAGGACATAGCGAGCTATATTTATCATTCAAAATTATGAGTACACATTTTTTATCGTCCATTTTTTCAGTCGATGAGCCTTGCGGCAGTGCTCGACGAAGCTAGCAAAGACGACAATTAGAATGAGTTTCTCACAAATAAGATTATGAAATTTACCGAATACTTTGACACTCAAGAGTAACCTCATAGGAAACTGATACATTCACATAACTGAAGGCTAATCACTAAAGTCGGACCAACATTCAAGGACAACTGTGCATTTTTGAAGAGATGATAACTGGAAGTGAAAATATACCAGATTTAAAACTATCGATTAAGTTATAGTGAATTGGAATATTTTCCTTAAGTAGTTTATAATGGTCAAAAACAATATACGAGTATTTAACCAGTTAGATCATTTCCGAGCATTAGCTACCTGAAAATCTGGTTGTGGTAACCGTGTGATGCTACATTTGAAGTGAGACAAGTATCATGTATCGGACGAATTCCATTTGTGTCACATCGAACTTTAAACATGAATTATATCGCGTAGCAGTTTCATCGTCAGCAGCACGATTGGAAGGCCTTTTCATACGACAAAATTGAAGTGAATGATTGATAATATCTTATAAAAATAAAAATAATAAAATCACATCATACATATTGTGTGCCATGTAGAAAATCTGAGATACTTAAGAAAGTGCTTTCGAAAAAAGCTGAAAATGCTATGCATGCGAAGAGATTTTTAAATTCTGATATTCAGCAAATATGTGCTTAGTAAGAGAATTCGCTCACTGCTTTAAGTTCTTACTCTCAGATTTTCTACTTTCTCTATGAAACCTGCCTTTCGCTCCTAAACCTCAGACCCAATAGATGAAAGGCAGCTGTACCACAGAACATAGTACAAATGGAATCATACTTCAGATGCTAAAGGCGACAGCGTGAAGTATAATCAAGCGCTGAGATGTTCCTGATGCAGTCCACCACGTTTTTACTGATGACCCGTAAGTTGATAATGCGGTAAATTCCTAACTACGGCTCTCTTGATAGTCCGCGGACGGCATTGACTGTGAATAACTACAAATTCTTATGAATGTTTTTTTTACTTTTTTCTATTTTATGAAGGAATGGAGCAAAATGAATGAAAAATTACCCGAGATTCTCACAACCAACCGAACAAACTGGTCAATTACGCATGCAAGTAAGCTCAAGTTACAAACAGACTTCTTACCTCCGTTGGAATGGTTTCCACCAGAAGGGCTTTCACTCCTTTTATTATGACGGTAAACACGAACGGAGCTTGGCCCAGAGCTAGCCACGGACGAAGGTCTACTCATTCCACTTGGAGGTCGTATGGAAGCTTGTCTTGGTTGCCTTGGAGCCGCTTGGACATCTGGGCGAGGAGGAAGTTGCCACAGTCGGACCGGCTGTTCCATCGGTGGTTGATGAACTTCAGGCTCTTCTTCTGGCCATGCTCGGGATGGGATTCTGATGACAAAATCAAAAAAGCATTATATGAAAGTCACAAAGAAAGTAAATTTTTGTGTCTAAAGTTGATAGATTGATTGATTTTCTGACTGTCAGATACTCAACATTGCATCTGTGAGATGAAACATTTGAAAATATCCCGATGTCAGTTCAAACGTTTCAGTCATGCTTGGGGTTTCAAAACATATTTTTGGAATGAATTTTTATTCCAGTACTTTTCATCGTTCCATTTCAATTGTCCAACATAATGAAATCTTCTTTGAAACATAAGGAATTGATTTTTTCTTGTAAATTTCTTTATTTGTTGCTCTATTTAGTACTACATATTCAGTATTATTTAGCATTAGTCAGCATTAAGTAAATAATTCCTTGGATATATTTTGCAATAGCTTTTTTCATTGTATTTCCGTCTAGTGATCGGGAATTCTTGCCTTTTTATCACACTTTCAGCATTACTATATATTAAACAAAACATCAAGGTACATGTCAGCAAGTCTACACCCTACTCATCAATTACTAAAATTTCAATCATTGGTTGAAAACACAGCATCATATTAAAAGCATGTTTAAAACTGCGGTTATAAAACGCCTATTTGAAGCACAGTTTCAAAGTCACAATAAAACAATGTCCTGCGACCGTGAGTATAAAGTTCATGTTCAAAAGAGTGGTTTTTTAAAACCCTTCTTTGAAAACCATATTTTTGAAACACAAAACGTGCAAAGCACGATAAACGCAATCCGAAGACATGGTTTCAAAAAGAAGCCTCAAAATATATTTGCTTTAAATAAGACAACCTGCGAATGAAC